>CM033739.1:4275174-4875174 GCA_019671005.1 Hibiscus mutabilis | reverse complement strand
GTACATTTAAAAATTTTAAGGTTTTGATGGTACTTTCTAAAATTTTACAAAGTAAAGGGGTATATAATTGCCGAATCACGTGAAACCCTTTGAAAACATAGGCATGGACCATGTGAAATGAATCAATCAGCTGTACCCATTATCACTCTATACATATAAATATATGTGTAGGATGGGCAATGAACCCGAATCCGACAGGTTCCGACCCGATTCGATAGGGTCAGATTTAAAAAAAAAATCGGGTCGGGACGGGTGGAATATGCAAGAAATTTAGGTTGGGTGTGTGTTTAGGGTGGAAAATACCTGACTCTACCCGGGATTAATTATATAATTTTTCCCTAAAATTTTTAGGAATATTTATAATAATACCCTTATATATATTTTTATAATTAGGTCCCTAAAATTAAATTTTTATTTATAATTTAGTCTTTCAAATTATATTTTTTTACGATTAAGTCTCATAAAATTGTTTTTTTACAATTAGGTCCCTAAAATTAATTTTTTTATATAGGTCGGGGTCGGGTTTAGTATATTTATTTTCGGGTCGGGTTAGATTTTTTAGAGAATAGGTTTGGTGCGGGTATAGGGTATAGGGTATTTATTTTCGGGTCGGATTCGGGTGGGCCAAAAACTCGACCTGACCCGTGCCCATCTCTATATGTGTATATATAATAATAATAATAATAATAATAATAATAATAATAATAATAATAATAATAATATAAGGATGGATCGAAGAGTGGGCCAAAAACCCGACCCGACCCGTGCCCATCTCTATATAATAATAATAACAATAATAATAATATAAGGATGGATCGAAGAGTGTTAGGAGGATAGTTGTGCTTTTTGAAAATTGTATATATTTTAATTTTTTGTATTTTATATTAAAAATCTAATTCCGTACAATTCTTAAATTTCTAAACAATTTTACCAAGTATATAAAAGTTCGTACTCTTAAACATAAAATTCTACGTTTGTCCGGAATCTACACGCTCGTCCATCACCAAAACCTGGTTTTTCTCTTGCATGTTTTTTCATCTTCTACACTGCATGGAATTATAAATTTCTTCAAAACCAAACAAGAACACATGAAGAGCTTATCTTTTAGAATTGGTGGATTAATGATGGTGTGTTCGTTCACTGAAACCCTTCATTGCTCCCCATGGTAATTTGTTCATTACAAAAACCACTCAAAATTTATCACTGAGGCCAGTTATTCTGCCATGCATGTGTGCAGCAAGCAGCTATGGAAAAAGTTGTCAAATTCGGAGACAAAGGACAAGTGTAGCCTGAGGTTCGTTTTCCACCAACGCGACCTCGTCTAGTTTTGTAGCTAATGCTTGACATCGCAATCGTATTTTAAATTCCTGGTTTCGGCCTTGAAATAGGTGAGTGAATTAATAATGTTTATGCAAGAATGGGTGGCGACGGCGGAGTTATACCTGATGGGTCGAGCTTGCCGGACTGTTCTCGACCGTTCAGGGCGTGCTTCCCATGCAAGAGGGCGATGGTGAACTTCAAGTACTCCATGGCTGAGTCTTGCCCCCATTGTATATATATAGGTGCATGTGTAAAGGCAGATACCACCATGTTCCTTTAAATTGGAATTAGCTTTGTCAATTGTAACAATAAATCAAACAATATTAACTCGATGTTTCTCAATTAAAGTTTTGGATTTATATTTTGTGGATAGAGAAAATAATGTTGAGACAATTTTATCTTCTTTTTAAGGTTTGATTCAGTCCGACATCAAATATAACTAAGATCGATGTGATTATTTGGATGCATTTTAATATTAATATTTTTTTATTTTATTTAGTCACCGGTATTTAACTCATTGGCCGATTAGTCCGAATCATTTATTATGGGGTTGACCACTCTAACTTAACTTTCTTTATTTACAATGTCAGGATTCAAATTCATGACTTTACTTAAGGGACCTAAGTCTCATCTAAATTGAATATTAACTCAATTAAAGCATTAGAGATCATTAAACATTGTTTAATCCAGATTGAATATTAACTTATTAACATTGTTTTTGTTATAATATTCAAGAGACCATGATTTCAAATGTTTTCAAGCATAATTGTTTCTGATTTTAAAATCATGAATTATATATAGTTTAGGCATCGGATGTTAATGATAATCTTGTCAAACCGGTAGAACTACAAGAATAATAGAATTTTTCCATCAAATATTAAACTTGGCTGCCCAAACGCGTTTGGTGACAAGTATAAATGGAAAATTTTTTCTAAGTTTTTAAAGTTTTCACACGTCTCTTTATGGGTCCTAATCCCCGACCTTTAGATTCTAAACTTTAAAGTTTAAACATTAAATCACAAAATTTATTTTCAAATCTTAAAACTTAACTACAAATACTAAAATTTTAAAACTTAACTTTTAAACTCTAAAACTTAACTTCTAAACCCTAAGCGCTCGTAAAAAGTTAATTCTCCGCCGGGTGCATAGAGTATTTTTCTCGTATATAAATGACAAACTTCAAAAAAAAAATGCCAAATCTAAAGCCATGGGAAAGAATATCGAAGTACAAAACCCTAGGAAAGGGATTGATTCTCCCTCCAAACTTGAAACAAAGAATCAAATTCTTCTCAACACAGTACATATATAAACTCAAATCACCATTAAAACATTGATATCATGATTTCTTACATCAACAAATCCCTTAATAAAAATGGAAGATTCAATCACCCAAGACCTAACCGATGATTATTATCACCACCTCAAAGAAGAAGAAGAATCAGACGAAACGAATTTCATTTACATCATCAACGCCATCCTCAGCGGAACGGCGAGGCTCAACGTTCTTTTATCGACGGCGACCATCCTGGGTTTCACCATCTTCGCCCCACTCTTGAGCAACGACGGACGGTGCACCGCCCTAAACAGATGGATGCTGGGGTCTTTCTTGGTCTTCCTAGCGGCGTCGTGTGTGTTCTTCACGTTCACCGACAGCTTCCGGACGGCCAGGGGGAGGTTGTACTACGGGGTGGCGACGTTGAGTGGGATTTGGACGTTCAGTACCCGGAGGAAGAAGCCTTGTGTGCCGTCGGATTATAGGTTGAGATGGTCTGATTTGTTCCATGCGGGGCTGTCTCTGGTGGCGTTTTTGGCGTTTGCAGGGTTGCACGGCGACGTCGTGGAGTGTTATTATCCGGGGGTTCCGAGGAAAGTGACCAACACCGTTCCGCTGGTGGTGGGGTTTGTGGTGTTTCCTTCGAGGAGAAGGGGGATTGGGTATCCATTTTTGTTGCACAGTGAAGCTAGGAGCTCAAGATATTGATATATATATATATATATATATATATATATATATATATATATATATAAAGTTCAAGACTAAATCAAATAATGTAATGTTTTAAATATGTATAATTGTATTGATATTATTTTGTTTTATATGTCAATAAAATATTAAATAAATATTATTTTAAAATGATCGGTTTGGGAAAAAAATAAAACTTTAAAGGTTAATTTGAAAACAATGTTGTTTACTTGTAGAGTGAACAACGGTCACAGTTGGGGGAGAGATGAAGGTTTTGGTGGTTGAAGATGGTTCTGGTTTATTTTAAGGTCCGATTGATTGAGTCTCGGTTGTTTTTGTGTTCTTTCTCTTTGTTGTATGGTTATTTAAAAGGATTTAAATATGTATCGATAAAGAGTTATTGTTGATTTATGGTTAGACGTTTCAAAAAATAATATTCTAGATTGTTTAGTCATTAAATGAGACCACATGAGTCTATACACAGTCACTGGATATAGTTTGCGGGGTGAATATTCACAAGCTGCAGTGATTGACACGTGGTGACTAATGATCTTTGTGGGTTTACAGGTACAAACAAATGTCAAACATTAAGCTTTTTATGAATTAATATTTGAGTTTAACTTAATTCGTTTTTTATTTATGATATGTTATTTTCTTTTTATTTTTTATATATTATACAAAAATTAAACTTATAGTACAATAAATGCAAAATTTTATAATATTTTTATTTATAAAATTTGTGTTTGTGTGTCAATAAAACGTTTATAATTAATCACTGGATCCACTATAGTGGATATTTTGAAAAATAAAATAAACATTTTATTTATAAATTAAATACTATACTATATTATGCTCCTTGCTACTATGCGAAAATAGATTAAATATTTTAATGCTAATTTTTTTGGTAATATACATGTTCGTTTTATAGTTCATGTTCGGGATGTGAGCTGCCCCTCCCAATAATGCCATCTTCAAGGTTTGAACTCGCATCCTTTCTTTAAGAGTGCAATGTGCCTTACCAATGCACCAAACACTTGCACATATATGCATGTGAACAATACTTATTTTTATAGTGAGGTATTTGTTTTTTTTTACAATTTATTTTCTTAAACAAAATTATTTTTATTTTTATTTTTAAAATTATTAAATTTAATAAAATAGTTATATTGTAAAAATAAATAAGTATTCACACTTTTGGAAATGGCAATTTACTTAAATATGGCACCAAACAAACACTTAAAATATATATATATATATATATTTTAAAAAAATCATATGTGAAAATTAAACTATCAAATAATTATATGTGAGATGGTAAAAAAACTCCTCAGAATAGTTACACAATGATTAGTTTTCTAAAATCAACTACTTCAAATTGAACAATCCCATTGTAATGAGAAAATAGATAAAAGAAAAGAAAATATAAAATACAAATAACTTGAGCATTTTTTAACAATGAATGTATGATTTTATTCGAACACCAAATTATATAAATTATTAATAACTGAACACAAGACAAAAATGCCAATGTTCTACAACACCCGTGTCTCACACTCTTCCAATTCGGCAACATTACCCATACCGAAAACATGAGTAATTGATCCAAATTACCTTAATATAAATTTAAAAAACGAAAAAAATTTAATACACAGTTTACACATGTCTTTTAGTTTTAGGGATTAGGGTTTTAGTTTAGGGTTTAGGGGTTTAGGTTATAGAGTTTAGAATTTAATGTTAGTGTTTAGAATTTAGGGTTTAGAGTATGGGGTTTAGGGCTAGAAATTTAAGATTTGGATTTTTATAGTGTAAATACACATGCTTGTGTAAAATTAGTTTTACACGGCCTGTGTATCAAAGTTTGACCTTTTAAAAATATTATATTAAAAAATGAATTTAAAGACATTCTTTAAAAAAAAAACAATATATATATAATGATTAGTTATCTGATAATAGCAATCTCATGTGTAAAATATGGACCAAAATTTATATTTAAATATAAAATATAAATAGTTTATTAAAAAAATAAATTACCAAAAGAATTAAAATCTTTGCTTACCATGATAGCACAATGGAAAATAACCTACCTATAGAGTATCATAAAACACTTGAGCAACGAAGCGCCAGTGGTCTAGTGGTAGAATAGTATCATAAAACACTTGAGCCGGTTTCGATTCCTGGCTGATGCATATTTCTCTTTTTTCCCCGCTTTTTATCTAAACTGTGTAAACTAAATACACTTCCTCCCGCAATCCAATACTCTTATCTTATAAACTGAATTTACCTTTTGGATTACTATATATAATAAGTTCACTTCTTAATTAATTTTAAATGTGTATTTTATATTTATCATTTACATAGGTATTATAGTAAAATAAATCAATTTATTATCATGATTTATTCTCCATGAAAACTTTAATTATAATATAAATTATTTTTTGTTAATCTTAGTCAACTTTTAAACTTCATAGTTTTTGTTATTAATAATTATCCATAATCCTTATTATAAATAGTTTATAAATATACATTAAAAAATTGTAGTTTCATTTTTGTTTTTTAGTTTCATTGGTTTAATCATGATTTATAATTTTGTAGTCTCCTGTTTTTTTTTTTATCAATTTGGATCTTAATCTTTAAAAATTAATAAAATTATTTTTAATCGAACAATATAAGTTTTAATTATCTACGTGTTTACAGCTTTTTAAGAGTCTAATTGATAAAAAATATAAATGTAAATGACTAAAAAGTTACTTTTCCATTTTATATAGTTGCTATGCTGGGGGGGGGGAGGACCAAGATTTTTAAATACAAATAATATATACTCAATTTTAAAAAAGAAAGTATAGAAATTAAATTTAAAATTGTAAAGTAGTACAATATCTAAACCATTAAACTACTAAAGTAGAGGCATTAAAATTTAAATTATAGTATAGTATAGGGACTAAACTTTTGAATTACACCTTTATTGTGTATATATATTTTCCGGGAAAAATATTCGCTAGACTCCACTAAAAATGGCAATCAAAAGTAGCATAACAGCGGCATCAAAATCAGCAAAATCCCTGTTTCTCACATTCACTCTCCTCCTTTCCCTTTCCTTCTTCATCGTCTTCTTCTTCTTCAGCTCTCCCGCTTCAAACCCCACAAATTCCTTCCCCCAAACTCACTTCCTTTCCTTCCAAAACTCCATTAAAGTCTATGTACCCAACCTTCCCAGATCACTCAACTATGGCTTACTCCAACAATACTGGGATTCCGATCACCCCGATTCCCGAATCCCCAGCGACCCAGACCACCGGATCTCGACTACCCATATCTCAAAACCCGCTAAATACCCGCCTTACCCCGAGAATCCATTGATCAAGCAGTACAGTGCGGAGTACTGGATCATGGGTGATTTGGAAACCCCTCAAGAAATGAGGGCTGGTTCTTTTGCTAAAAGGGTTTTCGATGCTAACGAGGCTGATGTTGTTTTTGTTCCGTTTTTTGCCATCCTGAGTGCGGAGATGGAGCTAGGATCCGGAAGCGGTGCGTTTAGGAAGAAAGCTGGGAATAGGGATTACTTGAGGCAAAAGAAAGTGGTGGATTTTGTGAGGAACACTGATGCTTGGAAACGATCCGGCGGCCGAGACCATGTTTTTGTTCTCACTGGTAATGTGAATTTGAATTCATTTGCTTGGTGCTTACCCTTTTTTATTTAGACTGTTGCATTGTTGCTTATAACTTGTTCTTTGTATCATTCTAGTTGCTGAAATTGTCCAGTAACTATCTTTTAGTGTAGAGGATTATAGGGTAGATTTAAGTTTGTAAGCTGTATGGAAAATGGTTGCATAGCTGCTGTGCAATTTGCATAGAGAATCATCTGACATCGATATCCGAAAAAAAATGCTGTGATCGATAGAAGATTCCGTTTTCAACATTGATGAAGGTTTGATAGTGTGGTAGTCGATTTGCCATTTTTGCTATTTGGTAATTAAATCTTGTGATGACACAGAGACTAGTCTTTAGGACGGAATTAGAGTGTATGAAACTAAACCCTTTGCAAAATTTTTCGGGAAAAAACGGAGGTAGCGGTGAACTACATGGCCAGAAGAGAGAAATAGTTTTTTCATTCATCTTCGATTGCGCAAGAATGGGATTGTCAAATTTATCTAGCTAGCTTTAGGTATGTATTGGCTGAAATATGTACAATATTTCTTATGCACTTTTCATTTTGATTCGGTTCCTTCTCCCTGTAATAGTATGGGAACATACACCGATATCTTTGCCATCGGTACCAAAAGATGTGGGAAGTTATCCTGCTTGTTTTACAGCTTATGATTTAGTTTCTGGTTTGTCAGTTTTGTTAAACCTTGAAGTATTCTTTGACAGACCCTGTTGCAATGTGGCATTTCAGAGAGGAGATAGCCCCAGCGATTCTACTGGTTGTGGATTTTGGTGGGTGGTATAGGCTCGATACACAATCATCCGATGGGACCTCATCAGACATGATACGTCACACCCAAGTTTCATTGCTTAAAGATGTGATTGTCCCGTATACCCATCTGCTTCCTCGCTTTCAGCTATCGGAAAACCAGAAATGACACACCCTCCTCTATTTTAAGGGAGCTAAACGTAGGCACCGGGTTAGCATCTAACAACCTAACACTGTATCTTGCCACACTATGTTGTTTCCCGATAATTTTATTTCCTTCTTGAATGGAGACGGTTCAACTTTGATTTTCTTTTGCTGAGTTAAATGTTGTGAAAATTTGTAGGGTGGCCTAGTTTGAGAAAAATTATGGGACTTGTTGGTTAATGAGCTGGGAATCATTATGGAAGAAGGGTTCCCTAATGCAACCGATAGAGCGCAGTCAATTAAGGGGATGAGGTCATCCGAGTTCTGCTTGCACCCGGCTGGTGATACTCCCACTTCATGCCGACTCTTCGATGCCATTCAAAGCCTCTGTATACCAGTGATTGTCAGCGACAATAGCTTGATAAATTTGACAATCCCATTCTTGCGCAATCGAAGATGAATGAAAAAACTATTTCTCTCTTCTGGCCATGTAGTTCACCGCTACCTCTGTTTTTTCCCGAAAAATTTTGCAGAGGGTTTAGTTTCATACACTCTAATTCCGTCCTAAAGACTAGTTTCTGTGTCATCACAAGATTTAATTACCAAATAGCAAAAATGGCAAATCGACTACCACACTATCAAACCTTCATCAATGTCGAAAACGGAATCTTCTATCGATCACAGCATTTTTTTTCGGATATCGATGTCGATGATTCTCTATGCAAATTGCACAGCAGCTATGCAACCATTTTCCATACAGCTTACAAACTTAAATCTACCCTATAATCCTCTACACTAAAAGATAATTACTGGACAATTTCAGCAACTAGAATGATAGAAAGAACAAGTTATAAGCAACAATGCAACAGTCTAAAATACAAATGGGTAAGCACTAATCAAATGAATTCAAATTCACATTACCAGTGAGAACAAAAACATGGTCTCGGCCTCCGGATTGTTTACCAGGGATTACAGATTTCACTCATCCAACAGCCAGAAATCAATTACAAGATTCAATAACATAATAACTCCAATAGAAGCACCCGCACCCAATTACCCAATACTACCAAATGGCATATACCTAGAAACTAGGGGTGGGCAAGACCGGATACCCGGTCAGTTTGCCCAGAACTGGTCTCGGTCCCGGTATGCTTGAAGGTTGAACCTTTAAAACGAGTCATACTCATAATATTCACACATAAAGAGAAAGAATAAACTAAATAACTTCAAGTCTATATCTAAGTTTCAGTATTGGGCCTTTAAATGTGAACAAAGAATTAATAAAAAGATTTTAGACTTTAATTTTGGGCTAAAGTGATCTTAACAGACCGGGTAACCAGGTTTTTGGCCAACCCCTACTCTTCTTCCTTCTCCTCCCCCCTCGTCATCGCCACCGCCACCACCACCACTTTCGACTTAACCACCAAAGAACTGGACGCCGCCCTCTTAACCCTTCAATCAAGAGGCTACACCCTCTTCCCCAACGCCATAGCCACCTCCGATCTCCAAGTCCGCATCTTCCCGTCCCAAAACTCTTCCATATTCACTCTTTTTGCACCATCGGATTTCTTCCTCTTCTCTCTCGACCTACTCTCCTCCTGCCGCCTCTACACCATATCTCTCATTCTCCATGTCTCCCCTTTTCTGACCTCCTCGCCCTCCCTCGCCCCACCTTCATCAACACCCTCCTCCCTAACCGTCGACTCTTTGTGGAACGTACTATGTCCACCCGCAATGACACCGCCTTGGTAACTGTTACAGTTGACGAGGTCATGATATCAGTCTCGGATCTTTTCATTGGGTCTAACATTCAAGGACTTGACGAGATTCTCGTTGCAAGATATGAGTTCTTGGTTAGTGAAGGTAGTGACACCGACACCGACACCGACACTACCATTGCCGAGCCACCCAAGTTTTCTTATCAAAACTCGTCGGCCAACTCACTGGGGATTTTTCCACGCTCCCTTCATCGTGCCGTTAGATCTGAATATGACAAAGATCTCGTCATTTTTGCTATAGTTTGCTCAGCTTTCATAGGCTTATTCCTTCACTGGGTATAGTATCACAGACAAAAATTTCGCAAACTAAAATTTATACTTGTCTTGAAAAAAGGAAAATATTGGCGGAAAACTCTAGAACACTTTGGAATGTTCTAGAATACCATAGAAGGCTCTAGAAGATTCTAGAAGGTTTTAGAATATTCTAGAAAAACTGGAACATGCTGGAATGATTCAGAACATTCTAGAAAATTCTAGAAGGTTAAGGAAGACTCTAGAACATGTAGGAAAATGGGTTAATCCAAAACAAATAAACAAATATAAACGAAAATGAATCGAATACTATTTATAGGAAATTGAAAGTTTTGAAATAAACCAAAATACGTCACGTTGAGGCCTGCACGAACGCAATTTCCTTAAGATAGATTTGACCACTCCTTGGTGCTTGAGTTCGTCGGTCGTCAGTCTCCCAAGATACAACAACAGATGATCTTCTACACCAGCACTTATGTAGAGATCATGAACAGAACCTTGCCTTTGCCTATCACCGAAAATACTAGGGAGTTTTGAAGAAGATAATTTTTTGAGATGATGTAAAACCGAGAAAAGGCTCGTTATTTATAGGGGAATGGAGGAGGAAAATATAGAAAATATAATATTCCGAATTAATGGTTGACCGAATTAAAACGGTAATAAACTGTTAATACCATATTCAAAATGAAATATTCTCGTGAATTGCACTCATTACCTTTTAATATCTGAATTTTCCCTTTTATATTCAAAATATTCAAAAATATTCAAATTTTCCCTTTTATATTCGAAATATTTAAAAGATATTTTATTTGTAAGGAAAAAATTATTTGAAGTGGGTAAAATATCTATAGGTCCACGTAGGGCCTGACCGGTCCGGACATTCACGTCACCCACGTTGTGCGAGTGCACCCCAACCCGAATGGGTTTGACGAGCTTCAATCCGCACCCCCTGAACCTGTGTGCGAGGCACAGTTTCCATTCAAGTCATTTAATAACTACCAAGAGGGTAAGTGTATATAAACACTTCCCATGCTATTTATCCCACCAATGTGAGATAAGGGGGTTTTTCACTTTCTTACTCAATTCACAACTACCATACTTTGAGCATCAATTTCTTATTCATTACTCAACCAATTTGAGCATATGAGATACCGTTGTAAAGGTCTCATGGAGTAGAATAAGACCCAATAGAATCATTATTCGAATCTCCACCTTTACCCTTTCGTAATATGGCTCAAAATTACCATTTCCTCACATTTTTTCCAACAATCCCCCACCTGAATGAAATTAATAATTTATCAATAACATTTTGACTTGATGTGGTGATGGCTTATACGATCGATAACTGCATAGGATAGGTAGGTTTCCTCTTTTGAACCTTCCCTTGTGAAAGCATATTTACTTTACTAGCTAAACAGTAGACGTGATGTCCTTGAATTGTTCAGCCGTTTGTGTAAACAATAATATACTTCACACAACTACCTCTATGACAAGAGTATCTGTTCTCATGTTTAAGTCTATATGGCCGTGGACATCGCCTGGTTCTGCAAGAGTTTGAAAGAACTATGCCCAATAGTCTCCTTGAAGCGGCCTCACTTCACTCTCACATAGGTGACTTATGTTGCTTAGCTCACCGAAGCACACAATGGTCATTAAAAGCTTTTAGCTTAGCCTATCCCGCTTTGATCATTGTTTACATCATAGGAATAGACTTGGGGATAGGTACCCCAACAATGACCGAACAAGTCAATGCAATTATGTTGTCTCTTTGAACCTAGATCTTGGGATCTCCAGTCAACTAGGTAGGGTTTTCTTTCACATAGGGCCTTTATTTTCCATGGGCGTTAGTCCCATTCCTTTAGATGTTTTCTTAACTTGATCTCGGTTTAAACCATTGGTTAGTGGATCTGTAACGTTATCGTTTGATTTTACAAATCAATAGAGATAACTCTATTTGAGATCAATTTTCTAACGGTATTCTGCTGACAACGCATATGTCTTGACTTATCGTTGTACATAAAGCTTTGTGCCTTACCAATTATTGGTTTCCAATATATGAATATTGTTGGCACATACTTTGGCCATTCAAAAATATCCTCCGAGACTTTTTAAAGTCAATTGACATTTTCTCCAGACTTGTCTAGATCTAAAACTCAGATTTTATTATGAATCTGGTTGTAACAGTTTGTCTTGAGAAATCCCATGACATAGCTCATTTCTTCGATATGAAACATATTCACTTGTGCCTTTGATATCTGGCATCGAAGAATCCTTATGGAATAATGCAATTCATAATCTTGAGTATCTCTGAGATATCCCAATACCTTTAAAATTGATTTCCAATGGTTTTCACCTGGATTGCTTGTGAATCTTGCTTAAATTTCTCACAGTAAAAGCAATATCTGGCCTAGTGCAGCTCATAGGGTACATTAGACTGCCTATGACCCTTGCATATTCCACTTTGAACAAATGTTTGCTCGTATTTATTGGAGTTCTAGCTATGCCGGGAACATCATTGCCAAACTTCTTGTCTTTGTAGTGTGATTGTGTCAATATGAGACCTTCAAGTGACTGTTTGATTTGGATGCCCATAATCAAATTTGTCAATCTCATATTTTTCATGCCAATCTTGAATTTGACAAGTCTTTGGTATATTTACCATTTCATTGTTACTTATAACAATAAGTATGTCATGAACATAGGATTATATATCCCAATATCGGTAATTTTGACATACACACATTTGTCACACTCTTCTTTGTCATCCCGACAACATTTTAGTTTCAACCTTTTGTTGAATGTATAGACTACTTTCCAAAGTTCATTTCATTAACCTTGGATCAACTGTCCTAATTATATAAGGAAATATATTTTCTAAAGAATGAGTCATTCTTTTGATTTCATTATCATATTCTTGTGTATCACAAGTAATAGTTAATGAAAATACAGTCCATTTACTTCGGTGATAGAGATATTAATTTTGCAAGACACCCTAACTTTTTATGTAGTTGTAGGAAAGTTTTATTTCCTTCCATTACTCATATGGTGTCTTGTCTTTTAAGGTAATTAGTTGATAGAACAACTTCCCCCACATGTTAGGCATATTTTTGAAGTTTCAATTCTTATCTTCAAAATCATTGTACCCTTGGCTGTTTTATCATTACCCACATAAAGTTTTTTTCCCAAATTAATCAATTTATTATGTTTTGGGTTTCAACATCTTGCTTATCGAGAATAATTTCTCTATAGCATCTTTTAAGAAAATCCACGTAGTATTAGTTTGTGCCATCATGAAGGTAATAAATTTCCTTCAAACAATTGTTTGCCATATCAATTTTGTGTATCACAAGTAATAGTTAATGAAAATACAGTCCATTTACTTCGGTGATAGAGATTAATTTTGCAAGACACCTTAAATTTTTATGTAGTTGTAGGAAAGTTTTATTTCCTTCTATAACTCATATGCTGTCTTGTCTTTTAAGGTAATTAGTTGATAGAACAACTTCCCCCACATGTTAGGCATATTTTTGAAGTTTCAATTCTTATCTTCAAAATCATTGTACCCTTGGCTGTTGTATTATTACCCACATAATTTTTTTTTCCAAATTAATCAATTTCTTATGTTTTGGGTTTCAACATCCTGCTTATCGAGAATAATTTCTCTATAGCATCTTTTAAGAAAATCCACGTAGTATTAGTTTGTGCCATCATGAAGGTAATAAATTTCCTTCAAACAATTGTTTGCCATATCAATTTGTTATGACAAAATATTGCCATATCATTGATCTTGTTTGGAAGTTTATAGTCCAAAGACTTGTTTCCCATCTTATGGCAATAAAAACATTTCTCATGAATTTTTTTGTTTCTTGGACACACCGTCTAATTTACGGCTTGAATTCATTTTTGACTTCCATTACGTTTGCCCTATCAAGCAATGTTTGCCTTAGCAATATTTGAAGATGGTAACAATATTTACCTTATCCTCTCGAATTTAAGGAAGAATCTTCCTTTTCAGATATTTTGACCAAGTTTATTATGGTCAAATACGCAACGTGTTTTGAAATTCTTTCAAATGAATTTCACTGGTTTTTCCATTGTGTCACATAGTCACAAACCAATATGGAATATTATGAATATATTCATTGTCAAGAATTTAGTCAGAACCTAAATTTAGAAACAGAGACACAATTTCTAACTTTTGCTAGACGTTAGGAATTTAGTAATCTAAACCCTAAAACAAAAGTTCTCACGATCTAATAGAAAGAACAATAATGACCAGTGCACCACGTAGGTAACTTTTGAAAAAGATGTGGTGCACTAGGCACGCTTAAATACCAAGTCTTTCAAAGAACCAATCCTAGACATTCACTCTCATATTGTCTCTGAATCATCCGTTTTTGGATTCCATTCTTGAAATCATTCTAGGCATGAGTGATCAATTAAAATAACTGCCTTTGATTCTCAACAATTTGGAATCAATCATTAAGAATTTGGTAACTTAGAATTTCTTAGCACCGTTATCTTCCATTTATGGTCCAACGATCCTCACAATTCTTTAACCCTTTTTAAACACTGTACACTTCATAGCATGTATCAGAATAGGCTTTTAGAATTTGGTAACCAATGTTACTTCCAGAAATAAATTCACTGATTTATTTCTAAAATAGAATCATACTTGATTCTCAAGAAATAAATTCGATTTTTCCAAGATTCTTCTGAAAATAAACTCACGATTTATTTCTTTTTATGAAAATAAACTTAACAATTTATTTTCTTTTAAGAAATAATTTATTTCCTTTTAAGAAATAATTTATTTCATTTTCCAAAGTAGAATCATACAAGATTCTAATGATTTATTTCCCTTAACAAATTAGAATCAATGTATGATTTTAGCATAGAAATAAATTTAATGATTTATTTCCTTTGTTATATCCTCTGTTAAGCATTGAGATTAGGGGCACTAAAACCCAAACTAGCGATATCAAGGCAACAAAAATCAAAGGAATTAATCTCTTAATTTTGTAAATTCTTGTTTTGGAAAAGATCACATAAATCCATTAAAACGACATGAATTAAATCCAGAAACAGATTATTTACAATATCTTAGTTTCCCAAATTTCGTTTGAGTTAATAATAATCATTTAATAATTACTATTATTGGCAAAATAATATCACAAGATATTCCATATCTTTTCATTGATATTCATGTAAGTAAAATTGACATACATGATATTATCATATTTCAGTCAAATTATTATAAGGTAAACATACTATAATAATAATACCATGATTAAGGTTTTACCTTAACCATACATGTCATAATACATGCACACATGTCTTTATTTGAGCCATTAATGGTCAAATCATTAAGGAATATTACCTTAATAGACATTCCAAGTTTGTAACTTGGTAACTCAATAATTTACCACCGTGCTACATCTCCCATTAGAAGACCAATTTTCTTCTATTAAGGCAAGAGTTTCGTATCCACGTATTCATTGTTTCAAAAAAGAAACAAATCCGTAATCAATAAAATTTCCAATAAACTGAAAAATTAATTTCGTTTATTTCTGATTTTGATTTTTCACGAAATCCGTAACCTTAGTTACTTGTAACGACAATTTCTGTAAAACAGATTTGTCCTCTTTTGAGATTTGAGCAAACCCGTTTAAACGGCAGGAAAATTTCCTGAAAACAAATTTATTTGCTCTCCTAGTTTCAAAGAATAGGTTTAGCAAACCCATTTTAATCGCCTTTGATTGTAGAACCTGTCTTAAGATTGTAGGAAAATGGGTTAATCCAAAACGAATAAACAAATATAAACAAAAATGAATCGAATATTATTTATAGGAAATTGACAGTTTCGAAATAAACCAAAATACGTCATGTTGAGGCCTGCACGAGCGCAGTTTCCTTAATATAGATTCGACCACTCCTTGGTGCTTGAGTTCGTCGGTCGTCAGTCTCCTAGGATACAACAACATATGATCTTCTACACCAGCACTTATGTAGATATCACTGTTACCTCTCTAAAAGTACTATTTTTAATGCCAACCTTACAATGCTTTTGCTTGTTTTTATGTGCATTTAGTTGCATTAGGATGTTAAAACCATACATTTGCATAAGGAGTTTAGAATTCTGTTTATGCCAGTGTGAAGGGTTGTTTTATTGGCAATTTTGCAGGTTTGACATAGGATTTGGTCTAGAAAAGCAAAATAGGAAGGAACGCCAGAGAGAATGCCGAGTGTTGTTGGCATAGATGGACCAGACAATGCCAAGTACATATTGGCAGAGAAGTGAACTTGATGCCATGCCAAGAGGCTGTTGGACCCAAAAAAATAGGACATGATCAGGCTCCGAAAAGATAGCAATTGGATTAATATCTGAAAAAATAGCGGATAATATGGTGCAAAGACTGGTTGGCAGATTCATGCCAAGCTTGGACACCAAGGCAGCGTCGGCAGTATGACGTCAGCCCTAGCCTGATCAGCTTTCATTCGAATGTGAATAAGATAATTATCTCTTGTCTCTTGCATTTAAGATTCAAATGAGGAGCTCATCTTATCCCTTCCTTGCATGCCTATTTAAAAACTAGCAAAGGACTAGAGACGATGATAGATAGACGATCAGAGTGAGGACTTGGTGTGCAACGATTGACAATCGGCTGCACCTTGGAAGGGTGGTTCGACCAGCTTGGCCGAGAAGCCTGGATCTTGAAGAGCTGCATCGAGATACCCCTTCTATCCCATTCTCTCTTTCATGTTATTTTATCTTGTTTTTAACGATAATGTATTTCACAAAAGTTTGTGGTTTTTTGGTTAAGTCCCTCACCATGAACTAATTTCATAGTTGGTGGGGGATGTTTACGTTGAACGCTATTTTATGTTTTAGTTTTTAATAATAAATCTACCTTGGCAATATTTTATCTATTCAGCATACTTTACTGTTTCCTAAATACTATGCCAAACGAAAGTTGGCATTGTTGGCCTATTGCTCCTCAATATCTTAATAGACTTGGGGTGACAACGATCAAGTTGAATACTAAGGAGAGAAGCTTCAAGAGAAGTCGTTCAAGTAGATGAACTTACTTCGGGAGTGAAATCTACCCCTTAGGAGTATAGATTGGATCTTAATCAAATTGGTTTATTTAAAAGCATGCACTATAGAGATATAAAGGTTTTTGCATGATCAATATAGGGCAATGACCATCGAGAGAGGCTTTGCTAATTTTGAATCTGCTCGGCAAACAATGCCAAGATATGTTGTTATTAAAGGCTGGCACGACATGAATAGCATGAAAACCAGGCATTCCTTGCCAACGCTCATCATTCATTAAAGCACATTCCTTGCCAACGTCTTTACTTTACTTTTATTTCTTTTCTTTTCAGTTATTTCCAAAACCAACTTCAAAACAAATCAACTTTTTCTTAAAGCAAGTAACAACCAAAGCAATTGAATTCCAAGTCATTCTCTATGGGATCGATAATCAGCTTACCAGCTGTATTACTTGCAGAACGTGTATACTTGCACACAAAGACTCATCTTAGCACTGTTTTATACTTTCCAATACATATCTTCTGCCCCTTTTTGCCAACATTCACTTAAAGAGTCTACAAGTTTTTGGCGTCGTTGCTGGGGATTGCAACGGAATTGATTGTTTTCAAATTTTTACTTGTATTTTTTATTTTACCTTTTGTTTTTATCGGTGTATGACCAGAAGCCATCCTGTGGTGGACAAGTGGCCATACGATCCTGAAATTGAGAAAACCTTACGGAGGTTAAAAAAAAGATTTCGAGAGATGCAAAACCAAGGTAATGAAGGGAATGGGTGTGGTGAACAATGGACGAAATCCACTGAACAATGAGATACCACCACCACCTGTTGTCCTAGTTGTTAATGAGAGACCTATTAGAGAATATTCGGCACCAACCATTTACAATTTAATGCCAAGACTTGTTGGCACAGAGGTAAACGCTGTCAATTTTAAACTTAAGCCGGTAATGATTCAAACTCTTTTGAATGTAGGTCAGTTTGATGGAGCACTCACTGGAGTTTCTAGGCAACATCTAAAGCAGTTCATGGAGATTTGCCAGTTATTCCAACAAAATGGAGTACCTGGAGATACCATGAGACTGAAGTTATTCACCTTTTTCTTGAGAGATAGAGCTATGGCTTGGCTTAATTCCTTGCCACTTGGCTCAGTCACTTCATGGGCAGACCTATGCCAGAAGTTCTTGAAAAGATACCGGCCGCCAACACTCACTGCGAAGCTACGAGGTGAGATCATTACATTCAGGCAGGCTGTGGATGAGACCTTATATGATGCTTAGGAAAGATTTAAAGATCTGCTGGGGAGGTTCCTATGCATGGATTCCCAAATTAGACTCAAATACAAACCTCTTACAATGGATTAAATGCACAAACAATGAATGTTGTTGATACTTCAGCAGCCGGTTCATTGCTTGACAAGACGTATACTGAGGCTGTTGACATTTTAGAGATGATTGTAATCAACGATTTTGAATATCTTGTTGTTAGACTTGGGACCAAAACTAAAACCAATAGGAAATTTTAGGTTGATGAACTAACGTCCATCCATGCCGAGATTTCCAACCTTACTAGCATGGTAAGAACGTTGCAAAAGAACAATGAGGCCCAATAAGTCAAAGCATTATACCTATTTTGTACAATTTGTGGAGAGAATCATCATGTGGATGAATGCCCTACCAACCCTAAATCGGTAAACTTTATTGGCAATGTTAATCATTACTATAATCCTAACTCCAATACTTATAATGTAGGTTGGAGACAACACCCTAGTTTAGCATGGGGAAATCAAGGAGGTAACCAGTACAATGCCCAGCGCCAGAATACCCAAAGGCAGAATAACAATGCCAAGCCAGCTTTCAACAACAATGGAATGCCAGCATTCTATCATAATGCCACACCACAAAAACCTCAAAACAATTTCCAACAAGGACAGAGATTCAACCAAGGAGACACTCTCACAGAGTACATGGAGAGGAATGATGCCACAGTCCAGAGTTTGGCAGCATCAATGAGGAACTTGGAAGTTCAACTTGGGCAGATTGCCAATGCACTCAGCAATCGACCCCAAGGAACACTGTCAAGTGACACAGAAGATGCTTGACACAAAGAAAATGAGTAATGCAAAGCATAACTCTTTGGAGCTGTAAGTAGTGTGAGATGGAGAAGATTGCTAAGCAGCCAATTAATTGCCAAGTCGAGAAGCCAGTGCCAGCAGAAAACCCCAGGGAAGTAGAGAAAGATGAACCAAACACAGATGTTGCCAGTACCAATGCCAAAACAGATGCAAAAACTAATGCCAAAATTGATGCCAACCAGACTAATGCCAGAATTGATGCCAACCAGACTGATGCCAACACTGTCTTGGCAAAACCAGTAGCGCCGGCATATGTTTATCCGCCACTACCATTTCCAGCGAGACTTCAAAAGCATAAGCAAGACCAGCAATTCAAGCGTTTCTTAGAGGTTCTTAAGCAATTGCAAATATTCATTCCATTGATAGAAGCCCTTGAGCAGATGCCCAACTATGTTAAATTCATGAAGGACATCTTGTCCAAGAAGAGGAAGTTGGGAGACTTTGAAACTGTTGCTTTGACTGAATGATGCAGTGCCATCATCCTAAACTGATTGCCACCAAAGCTGAAAGATCCGGGAAGTTTTACCATTCCTTGTACCATTGGCAACAAATTCCTGGGCAATGCACTATGTGACTTAAGAGCCATCATCAACTTGATGCCAATGTCAATTTTTAGAAAGCTTGGCGTAGAAGCCAGACCTACCACGGTGACATTCCAACTGGCAGACCGGTCATATGTACGTCTCAAGGGTAAGATTGAGGATGTGCTAGTAAAGGTAGACAAACTTATTTTCCCAGCCGATTTCATCATTTTGGATTATGAGGCAGATATCAATGTCCCGCGATTTATGCCAAGATATTAATGCACTTTGGACATGGCACATTTATGCCAAGATACAGAATTCGATGCCAGCGATTTAGACAGCATAGCTGAATTGTTTGAGGAACCAGAAAAATCAGTCTTGGAGGCTGATGAGGCGAGTTATTTTGAGCCACTACAGTTGGCCGACAGAGAAATCAAGGCACCTAGACCATCAATTGAGGAGCCACCATTGTTGGAACTAAAACCACTGCCAGATCACTTGAAGTATGCTTATTTAGGTAACCACTTGACTCTACCAGTGATCATTGCCTCTGATCTCACTAATGATCAGGAAGAAAAATTGCTGGCAACATTACGCAATTATAAGCTAGCATTATGATGGACCATGGCAGACATCTGAGGGATTAGCCCAACCATTTGCATGCACAAGATTATCTTGGAGGAGTACCATGGCAGGACCATTGAAGGCCAAATAAGGCTAAACCCAAGCAAGAAAGAGGTAGTGAAAAAGGAGATCATAAAATGGCTTGATGCCGAGATTATATATCCCATCTCTGATAGCTCTTGGGTTAGCCCAGTGCAATGTGTGCCAAAGAAGAGTGGCATGACCGTGGTACAAAATAGTAAAGCTGAATTGATTCCCTCCAGAACTATCACATGATGAAGAGTGTGCATGGACTATAGGAGGCTGAACAATGCCACGAGGAATGATCACTTCCCATTGCCATTCATCGACCAGATGCTAGACAGGTTGGCAGATAAAGCTTTCTGTTATTTTTTAGATGGTTATTCAGGTTATAATCAGATTGCCATCGCCCCGAGGATCAAGAGAAGACCACGTTCACGTACCCTTATGGAACGTTTGCGTTTAGGAGGATACCATTCGGCCTATACAACGCACCGGCAATATTTCAACGTTGCATGATATCCATTTTTTCCGAAATGATAGAGCACAATATAGAAGTATTCATGGATGACTTCTCAGTGTTTGACAAAATCTTTGAGGAATGTCTTTAGAGATGAACCTAGTGTTGAACTGGGAAAAATGCCACTTCATGGTGAAGGAGGGCATTGTTCTCGGACACAAGGTAACTGAGAGAAGATTGGAAGTTGATCAAGCAAAAGTTGAGGTAATTAAGGAATTGTCGCCGCCAACGAGTGTCAAAGGTATAAGGAGTTTTTTAGGACATGCCGATTTTTATCGGCGTTTTATTAAAGATTTTTCAAAAATTGCTAAACATTTATGCTTGTTGTTAGAACATAATGCCACTTTTGCATTTGACAATTCTTGTTTGAGAGCGTTTCAGAAGCTTAAAAAATTGATCAATGCCCCTATAGTTGCTGCACCGGACTGGAATGAGCCCTTTGAGCTCATGTGCGATGCTAGTGACTATGCCATTGGAGCAGTCTTGGGACAAAAGCATGGCAAGGTTTTCCATGCCATCTACTATGCCAGCCGAACCTTGAACGAAGCACAACTAAATTACTCCATGGCCGAGAAAGAAGTTCTTGCGGTTGTATTTGCTTTTGAAAAATTTAGATCTTATTTAATTGGTAACAAAATTATGGTTTTTACAGATCATTCGGCATTGAAGTATCTCTTGGCAAACAAGGATGCCAAGCCAGACTAATCCGATGAACGCTCCTACTCCAAGAATTCGATCTTAAGATCAGAGACAAAAATGACAGTGAAAACTTAGTAGCTGACCATCTCTCACGTTTGGAGCATCATCTTGAAGATGGTAAGACAAATTTTATAAGAGATGAATTTCCTAACGAGAATTTGCTTGTAGTTAATGATGTTCCATGGTATGCTGATATTGTCAACTACTTGGTGAGCAACATTTTACCACCAAACTTGGCATACAATGCCAAAAAGAGGTTCTTGCGAGACGTTAGGCATTACTATTAGGACGAGCTAATATTATTCAAACAATGTGCCGACTATATGATCTGTCGGTGTGTGCCCAATGATGAGCAGCATAACATATTGCACTTGTGCCATGCCGCACCATATGGAGGTCATTTTGCTAGGATGAAGACTGCCGCCAAGGTGTTGCAGTCAGGATTCTTTTGGCTCACACTATATAAAGATGTCCACGAGTATGCCAAGGCATGTGATCGATGCCAACGAACAGGAACATCTTTGGCAGACACCAACTACCGCTCCAAAACATTATGCCTGTTGACTTATTTGATGTATGGGGGATAGACTTTATGGGTCTTTTTCTACTCTCATTTGGTAATGTATACATTCTTGTGGCTGTTGACTACGTATCTAAGTGGGTAGAAACTGTTGCTCTGCCAACAAACGATGCCAAGGCCTTTGCCAAGTTTTTACATAAGTACATCTTTACTAGATTTGGCACCCCTAAAGTGATTATTCATGATGAGAACACCCATTTTAAATGTAATCTAATCTCTAAAGCTTTGTGCAGGTATGGTATACAGCAAAGAATTGCCACGGCATATCATCCACAAACGAATGGGCAAGCCGAGATTTCAAACAAGGAGATTAAGAACATCTTAGAGAAAACTGTTAATCCATCAAGGAAAGATTGGTCCTTGAGACTAGATGAGTCCTTGTGGGCTTACAGGACTGCCTTTAGAACTCTTTTGGGTACTTCACCGTTTAGACTTGTTTTCGGAAAACCATGCCATCTGCCAGTGGAGCTTGAACATAAAGCCTATTGTGCCATCAGAGCACTTGGCATGGAGAGCTGCAGGAGAAAAAAGGTTGTTAGACCTAAATGAGTTAGAGAAATTCAGAACACGAGCCTATGAGAACGCCAGGATCTATAAGGAAAAGGTAAAACGCTGACATAACAATAGGATAATGTCAAGACATTTCAAGATAGGCCAACGTGTTCTGTTACTCAACTCACGACTTAAGTTGTTTCCAGGTAAACTAAGATCAAGATGGACATGCCCTTTTGAAGTTGTGAAGCCCTATGCCTATGGAGCTGTGGACATTAAGAATTTGAAGACATGAGAAATATTTAAGGTGAATGGTCAATGTTTAAAGCACTACATGGAAGGTGATCAGAGCAATGCCAAGGAGGTGATCCTCTCGGGAGAGGTAACATGAAAACACCATCAGGTTTGAACTTTTGTAAATATTAGGTTAGAGTTTTTCTTTGTTTTTAGGTTTCAAGGTTTTTAGTAGTTTTTCTTTCTTTTAAATTTCAAGTTTTATTCCTTTACTATGTTGAAAGGTTTCCTTTGAGTTGTGCAGATTCGTTATGCCAAGAATTATGCCAGGAATAGTGCTAGTATTGTTGGCAGAAGCCAATGCCCCCATAGAGAAATCTGCCAGAATAGCTTGGCATGCAGCGGTGTAAAAGACGGAAGGATGAGAGAAACCCTAGCTTGATCGGCATATTTAATAAAGAGAGAGTATTTTCCTTAATATTAAACCCTTAGCCATTTTAAAAGAAATTAATTAGGTTAAAATTTAAATTTAACCTAATCACCTTATCACTTTAAATCCTTACCTTATCCTATCACCTTGTCACTTTACCCCTTTCAAATTAATTCTTTTTATTTTTTATCATTATCCCTAATTACTCATCCCATTAAAACACTCAATCGAACAAAAACCTTTCAGTTTCTTACCCTAGCCGGTTAAATAACCAAACATCTCTCTTACTTTTTTTACTTTTCTTTTCGACAAGCAAGTACCAAAACCTAATTCGTCTCTTCTTCTTCATCTTTGTTCAACATCGTTCAAATTCTTCAACAATTTCAATGGCTTCCTCTTCAATTTCTTTCAAGCGATTCTTCAACGAGGAGATTCAGAAAAAGTTTAAAACCAATTTTGCCTCGAGAAGTTTTTTCTACGAGAAGCACTTCGACCTCAAAACAGAGACGAACAATGGCTTCCCTCCAGAAGTCATGTCAATGATTAGTCTGCACAAATGGAGTCTATTTTGCCAGCAAAAAGGGGAGATCTATGCCGCCGTCGTTCAAGAATTCTATGCACATCTTGTGACCAAGGATTCGTCCTTCTTGATAATTAGAGGTAAATGTGTTCGTTTCGATGAAAGGTATATTAACAATATGTTTGAGTTAGATGGTGCAGAGGATGAATATTTTGAATATGATGATTCGATGAATGCTGCCAAGAGAAAGAGGCTACTGAAAGATCTGTGTGAGCCTGACATGGCATGGACAGTGTCATCCAAAGGGTACCGTACGGTGAAAAGGTTGGCATTGAATCTCTAATGGAGAGGTTGGAATCACTTTGTGAAGGCGAATCTGATGCCCGCGTCCCATAACGAGACTGTGCCAGAAGAGAGGATGATCTTATTGCACTCTATTGTTATGGGGCGCAAAATCAATGTTGGCAAGCTTATTATTGAAGAAACTTACAAGTGCGCAGCAAAGGTAATGGCAGTTTGTTCATTCCATTGTTGATTTATAACATTTGCATGCTCCGTGATGTGCCCAAGCTTGATACTGATAAGGGACAAACGATCAAAAGAACAACAATTACTACTGTTATATAGAGAAATCTTATTGCTGCTGAGCCAAAAAATAAGGGCAAGGGGAAGGCAAAGGTACCCACGCTAAAGTCTAAAGTGTCAAAGGCCAAGCCAGCAACCATGCCAGAAACTGTGCCAGACAGTTCACTGGCAATGTTGTCCCAAATTCACCATCGTTAGGAGATTATTCTCCAAAAGCTAGAAAAAGTCGAGTAGCTCAATGTCAAGATGCGACACTACTTCCAGGCCAGTGATGTTGTAATCATCGAGGCTCTTACAAAATTATCAACTAATTTTGTGCTAGCATTTCCATACTTCCCCGCCGAGCCCTCTACCAGCGACAATGTCATACCAGCTAGTCCAGTTCATACCCCGTCCGATGCCACAATCTCATTATCTCTAGTTCAAGTCGAGTCTGCCAATTATGATTCTTCATCTAAATCAAAGGAAACCAAAGCCAAGTCGCCAGTGACACCTGCTATACATACGCCATCTGATGCCACTGATGCACCTGTCGCGTCGAAGCCTGCCAAGAAAAATGAGGAAGTTTGAGCTCCACTGTCGCTTCAAAACCAAGCCTAAAAATAAAGAAGCGCATGGCCCCTGATCGTGGGCCATTTGTGAGAAGAAAGACCTATGACGTTCATGAAATAGTCTCCGAAGGGGAGTCCTCTTCTATCTAAACTCCTTTTACATTTTATTTCATTGCATTTACATGATTATGCATTTTTATTTTTTCTATTTTTCTTATATATATGTGTGTTGTTTCATGCATTGAGGACAATGCACATCTTGGGTTTGGGGGTAGGCATTTTCTCATATTTGTGCCATGCTATGCATTTCATATTTAATTTCTGTTGCCATATCATTTGCCATGCCATCTAGGTCATTTAGGATAGATGCATATCGAACCACTAAAAAAAGAAAAAGAAAATTTTGCCTCGGTTTAATGTTGAAAAATGTTAACATTTGTTAGGCAAGTTTAATTTGATCTATATGTCTGTCCAATGAGAAATTTTAATCTTTAGTTGTCATTCCATGCCAGCAGAGTAGTATGCCAAGTTAGCTTGGCAATTGATCTCTAGTTTAGGGAACTGAAATATCACTTTACACGTAGTATGTATCTATTTCCTTAGCAAACTTAGACTTTTTGAAACTATGCTTAAATTAAAAAAAAGATCAAATGATGCCAGGGTAAAAGAAACTAATAAGGCAGCAATGTTCTGCTAGGGCAATGAAAAAAAATGAACTATCCTCTACCTAGGGATAAAAAGTTACTTGAGGCTTCGTGGTTTGCTCCCTCTTAGTTCTCAAGTATAAAACCTTAGAGTATGAGTTGAAGAGAAAGCTTAGTGATGTCTAGATTAAGGTGGGGATTCGTTATATGCTCCCCCTTATCTCTCACGCTAAATAGTGTCACGAAGCAAGCTTAAATTAATGCCAACAGAAACCCTTGGCAAGAAAAAAATGATAAAAATAAGAATCTGAGTTTAGATAGTAAAATTGGCTAAGAGAGTGAAAGGATACTTGATGCATATTGCCTATACATCATGCACTCTTCATGAACTTCGACTAGAGTTATATTGCTGCACTTGAATTACTACCTGCTTGGCATTATTGCACTGAGATGCTGAGGATAGAAATAGAGCCAAATTCTGCTTGCCAGCACGTATTGGCATTCAACCAAAATTTTGTCGAGGTAACATTTTCACAGTTTTTATTTTTATTTTGTTTGCATTATTTAAAGACAAACAATGAGTTAGGTTTGGGGTGTGTTACCTCTCCGAAAGTACTGTTTTTAATGCCAATCTTACAATGCTTTTGCTTATTTTTAGGTGCATTTAGTTGCATTAGGATGTTAAAACCATGCATTTGCATAAGGAATTTAGAATTCTGTCTATGCCAGTGTGAAAGGTTGTTTTGTTGGACATTTTACAGGTTTGGCATAGGATTTGGCCCAGAACAGCAACATAGGAAGGAACGTTATAGAGAATGCCGAGTGTTGTTGGCACAGATGGACTAGACAATACCAAGCACCAGTTGGTAGATAAGTGAACTTGATGTCATGCCAAGAGGCTGTTGGACCCCGAAAAAATAGGACATGATCAGGCTCCGAAAAGATAGCAATTGGATCAATCTCCGAAAAATAGCAGATAAGATGATGCCAAGACTGGGTGGCAGATTCATGCCAAGCTTGGACGCCAAGGTAGTGTCGGCAGTATGACGTCAGCCCTAGCCTGATCAGCTCTTATTCGAATGTGGATAAGATAATTATCTCTTATCTCTTGCATTTAAAATTTAAATGAGGAGCTCATCATATCCTTTCCTTGCACGCCTATTCAAACACCAGCTGAGGAGGACTAGAGACGGTGAAAAATAAATGATCAGAGTGAGAAGTTGGTGTGCAACAATTGACAACCGGCTGCACCTTGGAAGGGTGGTTCGACCAGTTTGGCTGATAAGCCTGGATCTTGAAGGGCTGCATCGAGAGACCCCTTCTAGCCCATTCTCTCTTTCAAGTTATTTTATCTTTTTTTAAGATGATGTATTTCGAAAACGTTTGTGTTTTTTTGGTTAAGTCTCTCACCATGATCTAATTTCATAGTTGGTGGGGGGATGTTTGCGTTGAACGTTATTTTATATTTTAGTTTTTAATAATAAATCTGCCTTGGCAATGTTTTATCTATTCGACATTCTTTACTGTTTCCTAAATACTATGCCAAGCGAGAGTTGCACTGTTGGCCTATTGCTCCTCAATATTTTAGTGTTTGCGTTGAACGTTATTTTATATTTTAGTTTTTAATAATAAATCTGCCTTGGCAATATTTTATCTATTCGACATACTTTACTGTTTCCTAAATACTATGCCAAGCGAGAGCTGGCACTGTTGGCCTATTGCTCCTCAATATCTTAACAGACTTGGGGTGACAACAATCAAGTTGTTGAATACTAAGTAGAGAAGCTTTGAGAGAAGTCGTTCAAGTAGATGAACTTACTTCGGGAGTGAAATCTACCCCTTAGGAGTATAGATTGGATCTTAATCAAATTGGTTTATTCAAAAGCATGCACTACAAAGATATAGGGGTTTTTACATGATCAATTTAGGGCAATGACCATCGAGATAGGCTTTGCTAATTTTGAATCTACTCGGCAAACAATGTCAAGACAGGTTGTTATTAAAGGCTGGCACGACATGAATAGCATGAAAACCAGGCATTCCCTGCCAACGCTCATCATTCATTAAAGCATCTTGCTTTCCAACGTCTTTACTTTACTTTACTTTACTTTTATTTCTTTTCTTTTCAGTTATTTCCAAAACCAACTTCGAAACAAATCAACTTTTTCTTAAGGCAAGTAACAATCAAAGCAATTGAATTCCAAGTCAATCTCTGTGGGATAAATACTCAGCTTACCAGCTGTATTACTTGCAGACCGTGTATACTTGCACGTAAAAGACTCATCTTAACATTGTTTTATACTTTTCCAATACATATCTTATGCCCCCTTTTGCCAGCATTCATTTAAAGAGTCTACAATCACGAACAAAACCTTGCCTTTGCCTATCACCGAAAATACTAGAGAGTTTTGAAGAAGATAATTTTTCGAGATGATGTAAAACTGAAAAAATGCTCGTTATTTATAGGGGAATGGAGAAGGAAAAATATGGAAAAATATAATATTCTGAATTAATGGTTGACCGAATTAAAACGGTAACAAACTGTTAATACCATATTCAAAATAGAATATTCTCGTGAATTGCACTCATTACCTTTTAATATCCAAATTTCCCTTTTATATTTAGAATATTCAAAAATATTCGAATTTTCCCTTTTATATTCAAATATCCAAATATTCAAAAATAGAATATTCTCGTGAATTGCACTCATTACCGGTCCAAAAATTCACATCGCCCACTTCATTCGGGTGCGCCCCAACCCGAATGGATTCAACGAGCTTCAATCTCCACCCCTATGCGCTTGCGCACAAGGCACAATTTCCATTCAAGTCATTCAATGACCACCAAGAGGGTAAGTTTATATAAACACTTCCCATGCTATTTATCCCACCAATGTGGGATAAGGGGGTTTTCACTTCCTTACTCAATTCACAACTACCATACTTTGAGCATCAATTTCTCATTCATTACTCAACCAATTTGAGCATATGAGATACCATTGTAAAGGTTTCATGGAGTAGAATAAGACCCAATAGAATCATTATTCGAATCTCCACATTTACCCTTTCGTAATATGACTCAAAGTTACCATTTCCTCACATTTTTTCCAACAGAACATTCTAAAATGTCTTGGAGTATAATGTAAGATTGTGGAATGTTCTAGAAGGTTATGGAGAATTAACAAAAACTAGTCTATTCCAGGAAGTTCTAGGAATTGTAAGATATTTCTAGGATTATATAGATTTATCTAAAAGCTAAATATTAATCGTAGGATTAGATTGATCTCCACCATCCATTAAGAAGGTAGAAGGCTATAAATAGGTACCCAAGAAAGCTAAGAATCCTAACATCTTGTAAAGCATTCTCCAAGCCAATAAAATTCTCTTTTCAAGTATTCAATACTTGAGTTCTCTTTTTCCTACTTGAAGCATACCTGCCTTATTCTTTTCCCACTACGCTTAGCTTGCATCTTTAAGAAGTTTAGGCTGACTTAGTCACTAAAGCGTGTCTAAGTGCCGCACGGGCGAGAAGAATGAGTAAGTCCGTGACAATAGGGATGGGCATTTTATCCGACTCGATCGGGTTCCGACCTGACCCGATCGGGTTAGATTTTTAATGAAAAAATTGGGTTCGTGTTGGGTTGGGTTTTTATTAAAGGTGAAGTCGGGTCAGGTTCGGGTTTAGGGTGGAAAATATTCGACCCGACCCAGGACTAATTGTGTAATTTTCCCCTAAGTTTTCTGAGATATTTATAATAATACCCACTCTTTATATATATACTTTTATAATTAAATCCTTAAAATTGATTTTTTTATTCACAATTTAGTACTTAAAATTATAATTTTTTTACGATTAGGTCTTCTAAAATTATTTTTTACAACTAAGTCCCCAAAATTATTTTTTTATAGGTCGGGTCGAAGTCAGGTTTAAGGTATTTATTTTAGGGTCGGATTTAGGTGGGCTAAAAATCCGACCCAACCTGCATCCCTAACTAGGTATGCTATTAAAACGTATTTTGTAACATATATTAAAACTTATTTATCCTATTTAGTGTTTCTAATAGTTATATTTGTTGTTTCTTATTTGTTTTGACAGCTTGCTCCGTATTATGGGTCCTTTTTTTAGAATTTCTTTACTAGTGTTGAACATTTATAGTTTTGTTCTAGACGTCTCCATGTCAGCCAAAGTACCCACTAGATTTACTTTAGGTATATTCATTATTGTAGTCGGCCTCACAGTCCTGGATTTTCGAAGGAAAATATAGGTCGGGGCGTCTAACAAATATCTTATGCAACTCTTCGTATCTTGTCTTCTTTTTATTTGTGGAGTTGCTCAAATATTTGCTAAACTCTCTTTTGTTCCACCCCTTCCACTATGCCTTTGATAACCAGTATCGTGTTATTGATTTTGCAAATGGTCATACCTACACCAACACACTTTTTATGTCAAGGTGTGGTCTATGCATTAGTTGATCTTCCAACATCAAGGGAATTTCATAGCGAAGAGATTCGATTTATCTACGTTTTAGCTTGTGGTTGTCCGTCATCGTCACCACCATTGGCACCACAGCCTCCGGCGTTACTGCCTCCGCCACCGCCACTGACACTACCGCCATCGCCAGTATCACTACCACTGGCACTACTTCCAGAGCCATAACTACCTCCACAGATGCCACCGACACCGCTATTGGCGTCGTCGCCACTGCCATTGGTGTCACCATTATCGCCAACATCACTACCATCGGCACTACTGCCAGCGCCAGCGCTACTGCCATCTGTGCCACTAACACCGCCATTGGTGCCACTGTCACTGACATCGCCAATGACGCCACTGCCATCATCATCTCTAGTGGCGCCACCTCCATCGCCACCGTCACTACCACTAGCGCTAGTACAAAAGCCACCGTTGCCATCGACACTACTATCGCCGCCGTCACCACCGACACCAATGCCTCATCCATCGATGTCATTGACACCATCGTTGCCGCCACCACCGTCACCGTCGCCATTTAATTTTATCGACTATATTTGTAGTGGCTGATTTAGTTTGTCTATTTTTGTTGAGCCTCTGACATACTTAGTTTCTCTCTTAAATCGTGACTAGTTGCCTTTGCTTTAATGTAAAACTTTAATTTTCTTCATACCAATTAAAAAAATTCTATAATTACAAAATTCACTACAAGCATTTATTATCATATTTATTATTATTATTATTTATCAAAACAAATTAATAATTTAATTTTAAAAAGGCTTACAATCTTAAAAACATACGAATTAATTATCTAATATTTATGAGTTAATTTATAAAATTGATACAGTTTTAAATCTAAACTGGTATAAGTACATATTAACATCTTATACAAAATTTAACATTTTAATTATGACATGACATTTATAACGATTTTTATTTAGCACAATATTATTATTATGTCACCGCAATCTATGTTAGATCAGAAATTAAGATATAAGTTGAAATAATTTCAAAACTTAAAAGATAATTATAAATTTATTTTATGAAATATAAAAGTTATTTAATTTTAGAGTTTTAAGTATTAAATTGAAACTTATGTTATCAACCACTTAATAATATATCTTACATTACGTATAATTAGTAAATGCTCATAATTTTATTATAATAAATTTAAGAGGTTTAATGAGAAATTTTAAAATTGTGGGAGGAGATTTAATTAAAATATTAAAAAATTAAACTTTATGAGAATTTTTAAAATTTGGAGGGGTCAAATATTATTTTTTAAAAAAAAATTGGGATCATACCCCCTCTAGCCATCATTATCGTTTTTTATTGTATTAGGGACGGAGGGACCCATGGCCCCAACCCTCAATTTTTTTTTTTTACTTTTATTACATAAAACTTTTTAAAAAATAAATTAATTATACATTTACCCCTCAAATTTTAAATATTTATGTTTATCTCAACCCCTAATCTTGACTACTTCCTGATTGTACCTATACCTATTAACATTAAAGTTTTTGTTGAAAAAATATCACGAGTTAACTAGATATCAATAATTATTATTTATAAAAAGAAAAATAACAAGGATTATTGTAAATGTATTTTTTGTTTTTATTCTTCTATATAGAAATTATAATGATTGCAACAAAGCAATATCTTTCATCGGATGAATATTAACTTTATTTTTCTAGGTTTAAATATAAAGTTTTTAATTTTATTCTTATTGAGTGATTCGGATAAACTCCTCACGTGAACATAATTATTGTGACTTGATTTGTGTTAACATGTCACAAACACATAAATATCTTTTGGGCACATAAATAGTTTTAGTTTTGTACTTTTTCCAGTTTAATTTTCAAACAAATGTTTAAAATCCAACGCACTAAAAAAGGGACCCTTAATCCCTTTCAACACATTTATATTTGTTTTCAAATATATTTTTAAAGTTTGGTCCACATATGTTTGAACGTTTATATTCTTGAAACTAAATTGATTACATTAATATATAAAATATTTTAAAAAATATTAGAGGTTTATGGGTTGAAACTAGAATTTTCCTAAATTGAAACTTATGTTATCAATCACTTAATAATATATCTTACAATACATATCATTAGTAAATGCTCGGAATTTTATTGTAATAAATTTTATTTTTAGAACAAGTCTTAAAGAATAGAATTTAGTAACTCAAATGTAAACGGTTAGTATTTAATGTAAAGTAAGTGAATTTTTTTTTCTATAAGCGGGCTTCTAAAGCTGTCGTATACCTGTTTTAGATGCTTTAAATTTCAGACCGTAAACTCTAAATTTTAAATCATAAAATATATTCTCAAACCTTAAAACATAACCACAAATATTAAAACCCTAAACACTAACGTTTAAACCCTAAAACAAGGAATAATAATGTAGTAGGAGTATTAATTTGCATGAGAAATGAAATTGAAATATTGGCACTCATTCATAATCCTAACGAATAAAAAAGAAAATTGTATCAAGACAAAAAATAGGTTAGGTTTCTACTTTGGGCTGAATGCTTAAGATGTGGATGAAGAATTTGGTTGAACGATCTCAATGTTACAATAAGTCGTTAATCCATGAATAAATAAACAGTAAAATACAAATCTTGTATTAAAATACTGAATCGAACAGAATAAATAAATAGATACAAAATATCTAAAATTAAATCGATTGAAAACGACAAATAGTGAAAACGTGTTGAGACCTGCAACTACATAGTTTTTTTAAGACAAATTTTGAAGTGCTTGAGTTCGTTGGTCGTCAGTCTTCCAAGATACAATAATAAGATGGTCTTCAACAGTAGCAAAACCCGTAGAGATCACGAACTATTCTCTTGACTTTGCCTATCACCGAAAATACTAGAAGAGAGAAAACATTTTTCGAGTTGTGATTTAAACTGAGAAATAGCACGGTATTTATAGGGGATTGAAGGAGGAAAATATGAAAAACAAAATATTTCGTATTAGTGGCCATTGACCCTCTATCCGATTTAATTCGAAAATAGTCAATTAATGCCTTGTTAAAACGGATATTTTTCGTGAATTGCAACCATTATCTTTTTAATATTCGAATTTAAGGAAGCCAAAAAAATATCCTTTTAAATTCAAAATATTCATAAGATATGTCTTAGAATATTCCAATTAGTAGAGATCACGAACTATTCTATTGACTTTGCCTATCACCGAAAATACTAGAAGAGAGAACATTTTTCGAGTTGTGATTTAAACTGAGGAATAGCACGGTATTTATAGGGGATTGAAGGCGGAAAATATGAAAAACAAAATATTTCGTATTAATGGCCATTGACCCTCTATCCGATTTAATTTGAAAATAGTCAATTATTGCCTTGTTAAAACGAATATTTTTCGTGAATTGTAACCATTATCTTTTTAATATTCGAATTTAAGAAAGCCAAAAAAATCCTTTTAAATTCAAAATATTCAGAATATATGTCTTAGAATATTCCAAAAGATATGCTATTTATAAAAAATTAATTAATTCAAAGTAGATAAAATATTTATAGTTCTACAAAAGGCGTGATTAGTTGAAACATTAACATCAACCACATAAATACAAGTGCATCCTACCCCAAATTAGATTAACATACCCCTTGCACACAAAGCACAATTTTCATCTAAGTTATTTATATTTTATAAGTAAGTGTATTTAAACACTTCACATGCTTATTATCCCATCAATGTGGGATAAGGGGTTTTTACTTCCTTATTCAATTCACAAGTTAACTACTTTGAACATCATTTTTTCATTCATTACTCAATCGTTTCGAGCATATGAGATACCTTTGTAAAGGTCTCATGGAGTAGAATATGAATCAATAAATTTATCATTCGAATCTCCACCTTTACCCATAGAAAATGTGGCTCAAAGTTACCAAATCATCACATTTTTTCAACACTCAACATCTGAAGTTGTGGGTTGAATGCTGTGGGAGATGTCAAAGAATTTCTCACCAATTTCCTTAAGGTTACAAAGGGAAAAGAAAACAGCAGAGACAAGGGGGATGGAGAAGGCAAAGGAGCAAGCAATGATGCGGGGATCCAGCATATGAAGTACATTTGTTCGGAACGAGAGAAGCACCATCTTTTGCACAACATAGAGAAGCAGCCAGCCGGACAAGGGCACCAAAATCCAACATACGATGCATGCCGGAGCAGTTAACCAAATCGACAATCTAATTTCCGGTGTCCCAACGGAACCAGGATCCATGCGGACGCTGGTATTTAACTTGTTAAAAGCCGTGTGATTAAAAGCATAGCTAAGCGAGCGCAGGCCGGGAAGAAGGACCATCCAAACAGCAAACACCATCGCTAGGCTAAAAAACACTAATCCAGCAGCAAACAGCAGCACAATTCGAGACGACCAGTGAGGTTCTCGCACAAGTACTGCCAAAGCTAACAAAGAAACAAACGAGACTGCACCAAAACCTATGCTTGTTAAAATGAATCCAGCAAGCCAACCCCGATCATAAGTTTTCTCAAGCTCCTTTTTTTATTTCACTTGACCTGCCATTGCCAAAACAAAGTCTAACTCAGTCATAAATTAAAGTCAATGGACTTCGTTAGAATCACTAGTAAAAACCTCATAAGCACTCAAAACAAAAGATCACCCCAATTTGAAAATCATTGATGGGAAGTAAAATTAAAGCAAAAAAAAAAAAAGTGATTTTAAAAGATGCTAGACACATACCAATCACATAATTATAATAAAGCATGTCGTTCTTTTAAATCTCGAAATGCATCTACGAGTGATATTGTACTAAAGCTCCTTGTAATATTTCTTTCGATGTTGATAAACATACAACTCTAAAAAATTTATCCCATTTCGTTGTGGAGCGTTGTCTTGATAACATTCATTCTAGAAAGAAGCTTTATCAATATACTGCAGCTTTCTCAAATCATTATTTTCTCAAATTGTTGGCAAAATTGGAAAGAAAGGGATTTGATTGGTCGTCTGCTACCTTAAACGACAACTTTGGTCTTGCAGTCTACGAGCAACGGCAGAGCAGATGAATGGTAAGTAATGGCAAGAAGCAAAGTTGACACAGAGGCAAAGATGAGAGATGGGGATGACCAGGAATTTCTTGGATTCGTTCGCACTGGCCAATGTATTTCGGTTTAATTTTACTAATTTCAAAATTGGTATATCGCAAAAAATAATTAAATTATAAAAGTTGAAAAAACTTAATTCCAATAACTTTAAAATTATAAGATCTTAAAAAAATAAACCAAAAAATTTGGGGAAATACCAAGACTTAATTTTAATAATTTTAAAACTTTTAAAAGTTTAAAATGCAATTAAACCATAAAAGTTGGGGTGGACTATATCCTCTTAGACCTAACTGATGTTCCGCTCCCGTAGTCGGTCATAGAGAAGGAATGAGGGGTTGACATGTTGGCATTTGAAGTGGTTTTCCCTTCTTTCTTTCTATTGATTTAGTCGAACATCTGAGGTTATGAACCTCTGTTTGAAGATCCAATTAGAAGCCCTTCGAACTACCAATGACGGAGATCGAAATGTAAAGGGCTGCAATTTTATATTGATTTTTGTGACATTTGAACAACTTTTTGGGAAATCTAGGCCTAGAAATATGAAGAGAGGAAGAAGAGGAGTATTGTGGTGGCTTTACTTGTCGGAGAAGATGATGTCGGGGTCGACAACAATCAAGGCGACAACCAGAGTTCAGGTTTATATCAGAGAAATCTAGATATTAGGATTGAAAGAGTAGAGAAGAAGGAATTATTGGTGGTCCACATTGTCGATGAAGATGCTAGATACAATGGCAGATCAAGAAACTTAAGAATTATGTCCAAAATATTTTTTTTCTCAATTGGGTATGCAAAAATAAATATTTCCTTTACAAACTAAACAAAGTTATTTTAAAAAAAACAAAATAACACTAAATTAAATCTATTTTAAAAAAAATAAAAATAGAGATGTGAATGCACCCCAACGGTGCTTGGTGCATCCGCCACTGGCTAGATAGGCGGACGACGAAGTACGATGGAGATGAATATGAATGATAGTCGTTGTTTGTTTTTAGTTTTAAAATTAGAGGGTAAAATTATAAATTTTAAACTTAGGGTAAGATTTGATTTTTTTTTTTAAGAAAACAATCATTATCTTGAAGAAACTTATCTGTGTGGAGATGGGTGAGAGTCGGTAATAGATTCGAAGAGCACTTGTTAGGATATTTGTTTTGATATAATAATTGAAAAATAGTTTTGGACTAAATTGAAAATATTGCAAAAATGATTTTAAGTCCAAACAACTTGAGAAATATGTTTAAAATGGTTTTGAAACGTTTTTGACTCGAATCTATGATTTCCAAACTCAAAATAGTCAAAAACTAGCCCTGGTACCGATACATTAACCCAGGTATCGATACCGAGAAGATCGTACCGGTATCGAAACCCTCCATACTGATACGCGTGTTTCAAAGATTTTCTAGAACCGTTTTGGCGTACTGATACTGCCCTAGCAGTATCGATACCAAGGGTGGAGTACCGATACCCATGTACCGGTACCGATACTCCAATCAAATATAGGCTCCAACGGCTATTTCCAAATTAGGCCGGTATCGATACCCTATGCTGCAGAATTGCAGGTTCGGTTGGAGAAAGATCCCCAACGGCTCCAAATTATCCCCAACTCTCACCAACGGCTAGGAACTCATTTGGGAGGATAAAAGGACCCTTCAAGCACCCGGAACAACTAATGATCTTCAAGTCAACAACATTATGACTGTAAAAGTGTCTTAGTGCTTAATTCTCATTCTTTCATAGACTACACTTGTTGAGCTTAATTGTTAATGTATGCTCAAGTGTATTAGGATTTTGGTGAGTGCTTAAAGAGTGCAAACATCAACCTTATAGAGAGGATTTCTTGTTTGCTTTATTTATTTTGTTTGTAAGGATTCCCAAAGCTTGGGTTGTGAGCTTTGGATGCTAGACTTGGTAATTGGGTCTAGGATTGTAAAGGTTGCCTCCTAAGCCTTGTAAAAGGAGAATAAATTCTTAGTGAATTTGGGAAATCCTTAGTGGTGTGCTAAGGTAGTGGATGTAGAGCTTGTTAGAAGCTTGAACCACTCTAAATTCTTGTGTTCATTGTCTCATCTTTAGCTTCCAACACCCAAAAACTGACTTCTCCACCACTTGGCAAGCAATTCGGTTGAAGGAATTCGAGCCCAACAATTGGTATCAGAGCGAGGCTCAATCGAGAGGGATTAACATCCTATTGAGGCGATCCGACAAGCTCGATCATCAAACAAATCAACCGGCTTCCATAGCGTTATCCATCGACAAACTGCCCTTCTTCAACGGTGACAACTATACTTGTTGGAAGCATAGAATGATGTTCTTCATGAAGAGCAAAGACTACCGTCTTTGGGATATAGTTGAAGATGGATCATTCGTGTCAACACGAAGCAAGGCGGAGTGGAACGCAGAAGATCACAAGAAGATGGAGCTAAATTGCAAGGCCATACACATTTTATTTTGTGCATTGGGCCCCGAAGAGTATGCGAAAGTATCTTCTTATGAGAGTGCCAAGGAGATATGGGAAAAACTTGAAGCAATCCATGAAGGGACAAATGAGGTGAAGGAGACAAAGATTGGTCTACTCAACCTCGAATACGAAAACTTTAAGATGGACCCATATGAAGACATCAAGAGCATGTCCACCGATTCTCAACACTTGTCAATCAACTCAAAAGTGTTGGAGAAGAGATTCCGAAAGAAAAGCTCGTTCGGAAGTTGATTTATTCACTTCCCGAATCAGGAGAGAGCAAGAAGACAACTATCATTGAAGTCAAAGACTTGAAGAAGCTCAAGCTTGAAGAACTTGTAGGGTCTCTTCTCACCCATGAGATGATGTCTCTACCCTTGAAGAGTGAGAATGAGAAGCTAATCAAAGAGCAAGGAGTTGATGTTAACGTCATTGCTCTTCAATCCTCCACAAGCCACCAAGAAGAATCTAGTGAGGAGGAAAATGAGGATGAAGAGGTGGCATATCTCTTCAAGGAACTTTCTCGATTCATGAATAGCAACAAAGAAGAATCCAAGCATGAATCAAAAAAGAATATGGTGGATTCCCCCAAGTGCTCAAATTGCAAGAAGACGAGGCACACCACATCCAATTGTCCTCGCTTCAACAAAAATGGATCATCATCAAAGAAAGCATACGTGGCTACATGGAGTAATGACGACTCCACCGTTCAAGATGAAGTAGCCCATCTATGCTTAATGGCCCTCAATAAGGGAGAGGTAACTTCTAACTCATCTTGTTCAAATTCAAATGCATATGCTTTTGATAAGTTACAAGCAGCCTATGACAAATTGGTTTTTGAGTTCAAGGCTTCATTTTCGTGAAATAAAAAGATGATTTCAAAATTGAAAATTGAAAATGATTTGCTTATGAAAACCAATTTGGATTTTGAAGCAAAATTAAAAGATTTTGAACTTAAAGTTTTAGACTTACAAAATTTGCTTCAAAAGAAAGAAAAAGATCATCAAAAGGAAGTGGATGATCTTAAGAAAGAAAAATATTTGATTTTCAAAGAACTTGAAAAGAGAAACAATTTAGAAAAATCAAATTTTTATGTAAGACAATCTAGTGCCCCTAGATTTGTAAAAGGAAAATGTTTTAGAAGTATTTGGGTCCCAAAAGGACTATCTACTTCAACCAAAAATGATGAAATTGAAAAATGGATTCCTAAGGGGACTAAATTATGTGCTACTAATGTCTATGGATCCAAAGCAATTTGGATACCAAAATATTTGTGATTGTCTTGTTTAGGTGTGATGGGGCAATTGATCAACAAGTTGAAGAACCATGAAAGCTCTATGCACACAAGGAAGAACACTTGAAGAAGGAAGGCTTCACATCCTACCTTTGGTTCAAGTGTGGTAAAAATTAGTTGAATTTTATTTATCTTTATTTGACTTATCTTTTTAATTCAACTAGTTTATCATATATGTTGGACTAACGTTTTTTTATGCTTAAGTAAGGAGGAGCCAAATTTTAAAACAAAACTCTTATTTTTGTCAAAGTTATGATTTAAACTCTCTATTTTTATGGACTTAAAAGTTTTCAAACTTTGGTTTGAACCATTTTTGATATAACAAAAAGGGGGAGAATGTTTTGAAAAATTGATTTCTCAAATGAATAAGCGGGAGCTTATAAGATTTTACCAAATTAATCTCTTATTCTAATTTCATTTTTACTAAGGGGGAGAATCTCAAAAACAATTTTTCAGGTTGGTTTTATTATATCAAAAAGGGGGAGATTGTTAGGATATTTGTTTTGATATAATTGAAAAATAGTTTTGGACTAAATTGAAAATATTGCAAAAATGATTTTAAGTCCAAACAACTTGAGAAAATATGTTTAAAATGGTTTTGAAACGTTTTTGACTCGAATCTATGATTTCCAAACTCAAAATAGTCAAAAACTGGCCCCTAGTACCGATACCTGAACTCAGGTATCGATACCAAGAGGATCGTACCAGTACCGAAACCCTTTGTACCGATACACGTGTTTCAAAGATTTTCCAGAACCATTTTGGCGTACCGATACTACCCTAGCAGTATCGATACCAAGGGTGGAGTACTGATACCCCTGTACCGGTACCAATACCCCAGTCAAATATAGGCTCCAACGGCTATTTCCAAATTAGGCCGATATCGATACCCCTACCCGAGTATCGATACCCTGTGCTGCAGAATTGCAGGTTTGGTTGGAAAAAGATCCTCAACGACTCCAAATCATCCCCAACGGTTACCAACGGCTAGGAACTCATTTGGGAGGATAAAAGGACCCTTCAAGCACCTGGAACAACTAATGATCTTCAAGTCAACAACATTATGATTGTAAAAGTGTCTTAGCGCTTAATTCTCATTCTTTCATGGACTACACTTGTTGAGCTTAATTGTTAATGTATGCTCAAGTGTATTAGGATTTGGGTGAGTGCTTAAAGAGTGCAAACATCAACCTTGTAGAGAAGATTTCTTGTTTGCTACATTTCTTTTGTTTGTAAGGATTCCCAAAGCTTGGTTGTGAGCTTTGGATGCTAGACTTGGTAATTGGGTCTAGGATTGTAAATGTTGCCTCCTAAGCCTTGTAAAAGGAGAAGAATTTCTTAGTGAATTTGGGAAATCCTTAGTGGTGTGCTAAGGTAGTGGATGTAGAGCTTGTTAGAAGCTTGAACCACTCTAAATCCTTGTGTTCATTGTCTCATCTTTAGCTTCCACCACCAACACCCAAAAATCGACTTCTCCACCACTTGGCGAGCAATTCGATTGAAAGAATTCGAGCCCAACAGCACTGATGAGAGGGGGAGCACCGGTGACATATCTGGAGAACGTCGATGAGAGAGAAAGAGCCGTTGAAATGAGAGGAGGTGGGAGATGAGAGAGTGAGAAAAAATGATGAAATGGCTGGGAAAATGACTTACCGAAAAATACTCCGTAAGTCGTATTACAGGAAAATGGGGTGTTTTTGCGTTGACTTGTAGTTAGCTTTACATTTACTTTTTATTTTACTTGAACCAAATATTGGAAAAGGTTGAAAATGTTTTCCGTAATTCATTTTACGAGAAACAAACATACCCTTGGAGGGTTAAATTTGTTGATTTATTTAGAATTGTGGTCAAATGGACAGAATGTATAAGTATTGATGTCTAAACATGTTATTATATAATTTTAAAACTGTTACGACAGTAATTCCGTTAACCAGTAAACAAACGGTTAGTAACTTGATTGATCAAATTATTAAATGTTAATGTCTTAATTGATAAAAAAAATTGATTTAGTGACCAAATAGAACTAATCTCATAGTTTAATGACTAATAGGTAATTTACCCTAAACATAAGATATAATAAAATTTAACCAAATTAATACTCTTTTTGGAAGACTAACCATTACATGACTTGTTTTTTTTTAATAATAAGAAGGAAGCACCTTATATCATGGGATTACAGTTTCTAGAATATGGGGGACATATAAGTCCCTTACAAGAATAGGCACTAAGGAAGCCGGAGCATCAGAGAAAATGGAGGTGAAACCATTCGAGATAGGTTAGAATTTGGCAAGGAAATCAGCTGCGAAGTACGCCTCTCGTTTGATCAAGACATATTCTAGCATCCATGATTTTGATGAGAGATCGGCAATTGCGCGGACAAGGGAAATAGAACTTGAAGATGCATCCGGAGTCGTAAGCAGGTTATAGGCCTCTGAGCTATCGGTTTGACATTGAACTCTTTCAAATCTAATAAGCCAAGAAAGACGAAGACCTTCAAGAATTCCCCAAAGCTCGGCTTATAGGATCGAGGAGATGCCAAGGTGCTTATTGAATCCCAACAGCCATGTTCCTTCATTGTCACGAAGCAGGCCCCCTGCTGAGCCTATGGAGTTGGAGTGAATGAGTGTGCCTTCATTGTTCAAGGTAATCCAGCTCGGTTCCTCGGTCCGCCTTTGGATAGGCTCATTCGTTGATGGAAGAGTCATGGGATCTGCTTGGAACGCGGTCGAATAATGTTGAGCCCAATCCATGCTCAAGTGATGAAGGCTTGCATTGAGAATGTCTTCACCCTTAAAGATAATAGAGTTCCGCCGCTTCCAACATTGCCACACAATAGATGCAAAGACAATGTTCCATGGGGTTGGATAACCTATAAATAGCCCGTCAATGCAGAGATTTTGAATCATCCAATGTTCTAAAGGAAGGTTGACGAAATCAGCAGTAAGCATGGGGCTGTAGAAATCAGTCCAAAATTGTCTTGTTCTCGGGCAATCACGAAGAATGCGGAGCACCGATTCCTCCCAGCCCCACATATATTGCAAGAAGCATTGGCAGAGAGGTTGCGACGCCACCGTTGGAGATTTGTGAGCAATTTATTTCGCAAGGAGAGCCAAAGAAAGTAACGAATTTATTCTGGAACTTGAAGTTTCCAAATCACGGACCATTTGTTATCCTTAGTGTTCCCACCTGCCTCGGATAGACTAGTATAAGCTGACTTAACGGTGAATTTCCCATGCTTGTCACAACTCCAAGAGCAGCGATCAAAACCAGCCAAAGGAGAAGGTGCAGGGATGTTATACAAGTACAGTATAGCCATGGGAACAAGCAGCTTAGAAAGTAAATCCTAATTCCATGAGCCGGCAGTGGTTGCAACATCTCGGACTAGTAGATCATCATCCACCGTAGCATGTGGATTACTGTATTGAATTAAAGGACCGAGCTGAGGGATCCATTGATCATGCCAAAATCGAATGGATTCACCATCCGACACAGACCAAGCAAGGAAAGGATGGAATGAGTGCCAGACTTTTACAAGAGCTCGCCAAAGGTTCGAACAATTTGAGCGATCAATTCCCAATGGGCAAGTTTCACAGACTTTATACTTTTGCCGCAAGAGAAGGATATAATAAGCGTCCTTATCCGTAACAATGGCATAGCAAATCTTCATAAGAAAAGCCACATTTTGATTTTGGAGATTCTGAATTCCAAGACAGCCATTAGCTCGCGGTTGAGATAGCGTCCCAATTCACCAGTGACAAACCATGGTGTTGTGTCGAATTGCCCCAAATAAATCTCTGAACTATTCGTTCAATATCTTCACATACACGAGAAGGAAGGCGGCATGTCTGTATGAAGTAAGTTGGGATAGCCAATAAAACTGCATTTGCGAGAGAGACTCTGCCCGTGAAAAAAAGATGACGGGTCGACCAGCCTTCCAATTTTTTCCTGATTTTATCAAGGATAAAATTATAGAATTCGCATGCAACTCTCTTGTGCATAACCGGCAATCCTAGGTAGGTACATAGATCATTGACATGTTGCATCCCAAAGCGAGCGCTAACCAAAGAAATAATAGAATCATCCGTGTTAGCCGAAAAGAATACTTGAGATTTAAGCTTGTTGGCTTTATGACCGGAGTATATACCAAATTCAGAGAGAGTTCTATTAATAAGCTCATCTTGTTCCATAGTCGCCTTAGCATACAAGATTAAATCATCGGCAAAGAATAGGTGTGAGACCGGTAAACCTCTTCGGACCAATTGGAATGGCTCCCAAAGACTATTGTTAACTGCATTTTGGATGCAATGTCCAAGTCTTTCCATTGTCAGGACAAAAATGTAAGGCGAAATTGGGTCCCCTTAGTAAATGCCCTGATCAGGTTTGAAAGGCTGGCTAAGCGAACCATTAAATTGGATTTGCATAGTAAAGGATGAAATGCATCGGCTAATTAACTGAACCACCGAAGGGGGAAAGTGAGCTTTGCGGAGCGTATCAACAATAAAATCCCATTGAAGGCGATCAAGTGCCTTTTCAAGATCCACCTTGAAAGCCATCCAACCATGCTGGCCCTTCTTAGATTTCATATAATGAATGACTTTCTGATTAATAATAATGTTCTCGGTAATATTCCTTTTAGAAATAAAACTTGTTTGGCTGGGAGCAATGAGCTTGGGCATGATTGGTTGGTTGGAGCCGCCAAACAAGAATCTTGGTAATTAATTTGTACAGTACTGGGCAAAGACTTATCGGACAGAAGTCTTTAAAGCATGAAGGGCTTTGTACCTTGGGAATAACAACCAAGATTGTAGAATTAAGCTCAGGATCAATGTCTGAATTGAGGTGAATACATGTTGCACCATAGAACACACTGAATTGCCGATGATGTGCCAGTTCTTTTGGAAAAAAGTGGGCATGGAGGCCATCTGGACCAGGTGATTTAAGAGGCGACATCAAGAAAAGAGCCTCTCAAATTTCCAACGGCTCTAAAATACGGCTAAGTTGCTATATTTCGTCGAAAAGAACATTAGGAAGGCAGCCAAAAATAGGGAAAGCATTAGAAGTAGAACTGCCAATGGAGAAAAATTGCTGGAAAAAATTAGCAGCTTCTTCATGAAGGGTATCCGCGTTAGAACACCATTTGCCCGAGGCTAACTGGTATTCGCGTCGGAACACCATTCGCCCGAGGCTAACTGAAGCAATGAAACACGCAAAGCACGTTTATTAATAGTGGCTCTTTTGTGGAAGAAGGCAGTGGTGTGATCGCCAAACTTAACCCATTCAGAACGTGACTTTTTTTTCCATAGTAATTCCTCTTGGTCTAGAGTTTGCTCAAGTTCGAGCATTAACTGAGATTCCAATTGTGTCAAGAAAGCAGAACGACGTTGATCAAGACTACGTTGGAACCCCTAGAGATGAGCCATAAGAGAACATTTCCTATGAAAAATAGAGCCAAAGATATCTCTATTCCAAATGGTAGTCGCATCACTGAATCGACGAATAGTTTCCGTAAGAGGAAGGGAAGAATCTCAATTCTCTATTACCATTCTATTAAAATCAGCATGTTGAAGCCATTCAGAGAAGTATCAGAATTGGCGATGGTTGCTGCGATGAATAGGTAGGCCTAAGTGAAGGAGTAATGGTCGATGATCGGACTTCATTCTATGCAGATGATGAATGGATGTCTTCGGGAATGCTTTCAGCCAATGGTCGTTACATATACAACGATCTAACCGGACATTGCAATTCCCTCTGTACCAGGTGAAATTCGGGCCTTGATAACCGAGGTTATGCAATCCAGCGTCGAACATAGTGGCGATGAAGCCGTGATCTGGAGTGGAAGAACTAGAACAACCTTTTCGGTCCTGCATGGATAAAGTAGCATTAAAATCGCCAATAATTGACCATGGTTCAGTAATATGCTGCGAGAGATGACACAAGTAGGTCCAAAGGTGCTTGCGTTTTGAATGGTTCGGACTGGCATAGACAAAAGTAAATAGAGCCGATTTCTCATTAGACTTTGTATGAACCCTGCAGTGTATGAACTAAAAATGGCGAAAGAGAAATTCAATATCAACATTGTCGAACCATCATAGCCATATTCCACCAGAAAAATAATCAGTATCAACTCTGGAAGAGTGCGGAAATTGGAGAGTATTAATAACTTTATCAACAGTAGACTTGCTAATTCGAGGTTTAACGAAAACCATAATATCAGCCTTTTGGTCACGAAGAAATTCTCTAGTCGATCGAATAAAGGCATGACTACCACAACCCTGAGAATTCCACATAAAAACTTTTAAATTCATGGATGTACAAATGGGAGGGAAAATACCGTAGAGGTAAATTATTCAACCATGACCGAATGGCCATTGGAACCAAGGTCACCAGTGATTGCTGCAATCGGAATTGGGGGGTGATCACCATCTTTATGATGGATAGCCTGGTGCTTTGCGAGGTCAAGAACATGAGATTTTGCCATTTTGGACACGATGACACGACTAGGGGTAGAAGAGGAAGTAATATTACGTGCATTTTGCATGGCCAGCTTACTCAATGACAGTTGGGATTTGGAAGATTTGGCACCCATCGCTCCTGTCTTTTTGGGGCCAAGAGGAGTCAACGCCACTTTTTTAGGAATGACAGCGGCTTTCCCTCTTTGTTTGGATCTGTCTGCAGTAGTCTTGGGGCTAGGGTCATCAATGATGGGCGTGATTTGCTGGACCAAGACAATGGGGTCAACTGGGGTGGAAATAACATCTGCAGGGGCATGATTCTCAGGTAATAACTCCAACGCAGACACATGTGGGGTCGAATTGACTGGTTTATTGACCAAAGAATCTAAAATAGACCCATGAGACACGTCAATACGGGATTGAATTTAGATACATGCCTGGTTTCCATGTTTGAATGAGTGGCAACCGGAGAATTGCGTGAGATTCATTTCTTTCGTTCGACGAGCATCCATGGGCCAAAGGGGTCGACTGGGGCAGAATTAGCCGGATTAGGTGCTATCGGAAAGGAAGCTTCAGTTGCAGGGGAAGTCTCTTCTGAAGAACGAAGCTTAGGATATAAATCTTTATGATGACCATTGATACCGCAATGGAAGCAAACCATCGGTAAAGATTCATCTTCAACCACCATTACATGACTTTTCATAAGGAAAAAATGTTTATGCATTAAAAGTTAGGTAAAGTACACAAATGGTCACTAAACTATCTTAAAAAATACAAAATGGTCATCAAACTTTCAAAAGTTATATAATGGGCATTAAACTTTAGTTTTTGTTACAATGTGATCATTGAGCCGCTAATTGTCGTCAAGTGAATGATGCGACAGTTACAAAAAATTGAATAATAACACATTTAATCCTTCATATTTACACATCAAACCAATTTAATCTCAATTTAACCCTCATTATTGATGTCTAAATTGATTGAATGTGTAAATATTCAGGATTAAATGTGTTGTTACACAAATTTTCGTAACTGTCATGTCACCCAGTTAATGGCTTAGTGAACATTTTGTAACAAAAGCTAAAGTTTAATGCCCATTACGTAACTTTTGAAAGTTTGGTGACCATTTTATATTTTTTTGGAATAGTTTAGTGACCATTTGTGTACTTTACCTTAAAATTTATTATGTAATGTCATAAGAAAAAATGTGTTGCCCTTTCGGTTTTCAGGGCTTCGTCCTAACTGATTCAAATCGACCCACGTTTCATACTTGATTTTTGTGGGTGAATTTCTACATACACAACACCTAGAACTCAAAATCTGTTTAAGCGATATCAAACTGCTTACACTTGGATCAACTCCGTTGATTCATATTTTAAATATTTATGTTTATTTTCTTTTAGAAAATATTTATAATAAATTACATATAATCCATTACTTAAAACCTTCTAGAAGTCATTAGAAAGATCTATAAAACAATTTACTTTACTCTGTTTCAAAACCAGCATAAGCAAAAGATACTTTTATTTCATTCTTTATTGCCTTTGTAAGAGTCTAATAATTTCAAAATCCCTAAAACCCTTTCTCGTCTCAATCTTGTTCTGTTTGTGCGAACCCCCTAAAATTCCTTGGTAATTTTGGGTTGTGTCTTCATCTTCTTCAAGGTTGCAGTGACTGAAACTCGTTCATCGGAAGTTCAGTGTGTCATTGCTTCCTGGCTCCATCAGATGAGATTCTATCTATTTACATGATGATTGTCTTAGCTAGGCAATGACTTGGCTTTAGTTTTCTTCTTCATTTACCAAAAAAATGTCGGTGAAATAAAATAATTTTGTAAATATTAAAAAAAAAGAAATTACTTGATCAAAGGTCAGATTTAATTTATAAGTCGTGGGTTCAAATCTTCATGATAGTATTATAACTTGTTCTATTTAAAGATTATTTAAAATATAAAAAACAAAATTAATCTAATAATAATATTAATTATCATTTAAATAAAAGTTATTAATTTTTTCTAAAAAAAATAAAATAAAGGGTAAAGTATACAAATGGTCACTAAACTATTCTTAAAAAATAAAATGATCACTAAACTTTCAAAGGTTACATAATGATTATTAAACTTTAGTTTTTGTTATAAAATGATCACTGAATCTTTAATTGTCTTTTAATTGGGTAGGTGGCAGTTACGAAAATTTATATAATAGCACATTTAAACTTTTATATTTGCACATTCAATCAATTGTGATTTTTTAATATTTTATTATATGATTGTGATTTTATTATAATAAATTTTAGTTTTAGGAAAGCCTTAAAAGAATTGGATTTAGTAACTTAAATGATGAACATTATCTCTATATATTAAAACAATTATTAGTACATTAATTTTAACGTCATCTTTACACCGCCATTAGAGCTTTATAAGTACCCGCGGCCGCCAAGTTGAAGAATTCAAATCTAATTCCGACCGTTAGAGCTCAAAACCCTACTTCTCCGATCAAGATTCTTGTTCTTCCGATTCAATGGCTTCCGATTCCGATTCAACGGCTCTCTTCTACGATAGCTTTCTCCACCACGTTTTCCCATCGGAAATCATCAGCGAAACCCATCCCGTTCCAAGCTCTCAACTCCAAGTTGAAATAACCCTAATCTTCACGCTCGATTTCAGGTGCTTCGACCGCATACCGCTACTCTCCTTCCCAATCACCGATCAAGAAACCGTTACTTTCAATCTTTTGCTCTTGCATCAGCGCAGCCAGGTTCACCGGCTTCTCGCTCCCGCTTTCACGACTCTCGGTATTAGCGCTTCGTATTTCGACACGATGATCGATACGATCATCCGACGCGGACTTGAGATCGCGGACTCGACGTTTGAGAAGGGATTCAAGTGTAAAGTTCTGCGTTTGGATTCGGTGATACAGGCAACTGTCAAGATAAGCGAGGAATGCCTTGAGTTCATTATGAGTAGGGTTTTGGCGGATTCCGATTCCGCGGCGGTAGAGACGGAAAGGGTTTTAGTTTGGGAGGGGATTCAACTGTAATGTTCAAACACCGCATCATAAAATTAAATTGTGACCCAACAGTGTAACAATCGTATTATAGCCAATAATTTATTTAAAAAGTTTTAGTTTTTTTAGTAATAATTAAGAAAAATTAATTATTTATAAAAGAGTGTCAATAAAATATATATATTTTTAAAAAAAATTTAGAGTGTCAGCGGACACCTTAACTGTAGATGTGGCTCTGCCCATGATTATAACCGTTCTCAAGGTGACTGTAACTATTACAATCGCAACCACACTTTAAAAACAATAATTTTTGAGAGAAAAATCAAGATGCAAACATCCACAACATTTACAACACGGCGACCGGAATTAGCATGAGCTGTGGACTCATTCTATGTTAAAAATAGGCAACGTGCTCACTTTTTTCGCACCAATTTTATCCATTTTAGTTTGGTTATATTTAACCACATAGGGAAATACTTGTTTCATTCAACTTGCATAGATGGTAAATGCAATGGTATTAGTTTTGGCTTATTATACAAATTACTGCCTGAATTTCGTAACTTTTTTAAATTAGATATCTAAAATTGAAAAAATCAAATCAGAACACGGTATTGTTGTAGATTTTTTAATATCTAATTAGATGACAACATGTGACATTTAATGACATTATAATTTTGACTGGTCAATGCTACATTGACAACTTGATTACTAAGGTAAGTCAACGCATGCACAACTTAAAAAAAACTGCCAAATTCATGAACTAATTTAAAAAAAAAAAATTAGGTATCGATTTGAAAACGATGACTGAGTTCAAGTACCGATTTGCATAACAAGCCTTTACTTTTTTGTTATTACTAGGTTTTTTTCCTTTCTGAACTTAATAATTTCTCGCAAAATTTTCTTGAGATATTACTGTCATATAATATATACTATAGTTCATGTGACATTTACAATTTTTTTAGAAAACTAATTTTTAACTTTTTTAGATTTTTTTATAAATTTTAAAGAATTCTTTAAATAGAATAAAAATGTTAGAAATATCAAATGACAACGCTGTAATACAATATGTTGCAACATGATAATCAATGTAGGTCAAATGGGTAAATTGATAAAAGTTTGGAGTATAAGCGCTTAATTGGGTGCAAAAACATTCAAGGGCTTAATTATTTTTTTTCAAAAGTTCAAGGGCTTATGATACCCTTAAGCTTTTTAAAAACAAATGCATTAATTTATTTTCATGATTGATAAACATAATAATTTGTATATACAATATGTTTCTTTTTGAAACTTATTATATATACAGTATGTAAACGTAAAATAATATTTTTTTAACAAATGCATTTATTTATTTTCATAACAAATTTTTAAAATTTTGAGAGATCAAATACTAATTTTTTCAAAAGTAAAATTGGGACGATGCCCTCTCTACTCGTCATTATCGTCTTTCATTGCATCAAAGGACGGAGGGACTAAGGTCTCAGGAGGGGCCCACGCCCCAACCTCCAATTTCTCTTTTGCTTTTGTTATATAAATTATTTTTAAAAAAGTAGATTATTTATACATTTATCTGTCCTAACCTCTAATCTTAGCTTCTTCCCTGATTGTATCTATACTTACTAACATTAAAGTTTTGGTTGAAATGATATCAGTAGGGGTGGAAATTAGATGGGAAATATCTGAAAATTGTGGGGATCCGAATCGATAGGATGAGGAATAACTAAAATCTTTACCCAATGGGACAGGGACAAGGAGAGTTTTATCACCGAAGCTCAAATGGAGATGCGGACGTAGATTGCTATATATGAACCGTAGGGATAACCGAACCGTAACCGTATAAATAACCGTGAGAATCCCCGAAAAATATCCGCAAGGATCACTATATTTTACAAAAAAATTTAAAAAATATATACTTAACTCCCATTTTCTTGTATATCTAACTTATTATCAATGTTCAAGTCCATCAAGATATTTTATTTTTTGTTTAAACTTTATTAAATTTGGGTGGTCTAATAATTTACCATTTTTGTTAATTAAGAGTATATAATCTCTTTATCTCTCTCTTTCTGTTGTTCATGTTACTCAAAACTCTATTCCCCTTCAAGCAAGCAATGTTGTCATTCTTTCCCAGTCGTCAACCAACTTTGAACGTCCTTGATCCTTTCCATGACAGCAAAATACACTACCTTATACATATATAAATGTAGTTTCTATTTTATTAAATCTATTATATATATTATTGTTTTGTAGTTAACCATAAAATAATATTATTGTTTAGTAGTATATATTGTATTTATAAATTATCGATTGAACTAATCTGCCTCCTTGATTGCTTTCCTTTTACCTACTTCATAGTTTTGACTGGTATAATTTATTTTTAGTACCTTATCAGTTTAATTACACTTTTAGACTATTGATAGTTTTGAAACTATTTCAATTAAGTCTTTTCCCTCCCAAAATTGATTGGTATAATTTATTTTTAGTACCTTATCAGTTTTGAAATTAATTAAATTAAGTATTGACCCCAAATTTTTATGGTTTAAATGCTTTTAAGACCTTTTAAATTTAAAATTAGTGAAATTAAATTCTATCGTCTTTAATTTTTTTAATTACCTTTTAAGACCCTAATCATTCTAACATTAAACATCTTACCCCCTCATGATTCAATCATGGCTCTATCTCTGTCTACCTATTCATACTTCTATCAAATTATCACTCGATACAATGACGCACGATCCACTCCACCTTTCGTCAACGCATCCGTCATTCTATTTGCCTCCCAAAAAATATTGTGAAAACATACACACAGCAATGACAAACATCATCAATTTGCTTAAAGGTTATTTGAAATATAAAAATAATAATCTTATAATAATATTAATTATCATTTAAATGGAAAGTGTTTATCTTTTTATTAATGAATTAGCTCTCAGTTAATTAGTGACATGTCATCAATTCCATTACAAATTTAAATATGGTATAGTTGTATTTAAAATAATTAGTGCACGTATTAATTTAAATAATAATATCTAATTGTAAATAATTATAAAAACAATTTTTATGATTAAAAAATATTAAATAAATAATAATTATTGAATAATTTAATTTAAACTTAACAAATTCTTAGTTCTATATTTTTTTGGATAACTAATTCTTAGTTCTATACTGGTAATGCCACAACATGTTAAATATTTTGACTATATCATTATTCGATCACCAGTGGCAAAAAATTGAGAGTAGAAAATTTCAGTATACTTAATTTTAGTGTTTAAATTAATTATTCTAATAGTTTAATGTCAATAACTATTCAATGATTATACAGAAATTATCATTTAGTTTTCAATCATATGTTATTAATTTAGCAGTGCTTTAGTTATAGAGTAGCCGCTAGTCCTCTCCCAAACCAAAAAAAAAAACCCAAGCCGCTAGTCCTCTCCCAAACCAGAGTAACAGAATAAAAACCCAAGTCAAGGGCAAAATGAAGGTCGTGGACCACCTCCTGAGCTTCCACTGCAAAGCTGGAGGCAACGGGGGAATTGGGCCGTGCACAGGAATCCAACAAAAGCCCCTCACTGCCCCGCACAACTACCCCTGAACAAGCTCGATTACAAGAGGGATTGTAATGGGCATCAACATTGATTTTCACCCGTGGGTCATTTGGGAGCTTCTATCGGACCTCTTCTTAAGTGGAGTGGTGCTGCAGGCAGAACACTAGGACGCCAAGTTCCCGTGAGTAACCCTAGAAGAAGGTAATCACTTCACTTGGCTATTGTCTACTCCATTCGTGCACTAACTTGTTTCGAGCATGCCATAAAGCCCATAAAATTATTGCAAATGCATTTCTTTGTTGCTGATGCAGAGTAGAAAATAACCAATATGTCCAATCATAAAATGCACTCTTTTAGCAAAAGGTTATTGATTAGGGGTCAGTCAATACTTGAGAGTTGCCAAACTCTTTTAGCAAAAGGACAGTCACGAGCAACATGTTCGATTGTTTCCACTTCCCCACGACATCTCGGGCAGGAGCTGTTTTTTGACACTCGCTTCATAAATAGGTTATTGGAAGTTGGAACATAGTTACGTATAAACCACCATAATAAAATTCTAATCTTCGTTGGACAGTCTAGGTTCCAAACTTGTTTATATGTAGCTCTTGATGCAACTTGTGTAGTTGATGCTTGTAGAAGGGGGTTATATCCATTCCTGACCAAGTACTCACCATTCTGTTCTTCATTCCATACTGTAATATCCGGTTGTGCAATGGAAGTAAGAGGCACGTTTAGAATTAGTCTCGCATCCTCCAAATCTAACTCTGATTCAATAAGTTCATGTTCCACCTTCTAGGCTCAGTTAGGATTAAATTCGAGACATTGACTAACCCTTGCACCGGGTGAGCCTGAACCCTTTGGCATGGCGAGATAGGTAACAAGAAATCATTCCAGATTGAAATATTCTCCCCTGTTCCCACACACCAACATATACCATCCTCAAGAAGGCCCCTGGTGGACCAGCTATTGTGCCACTTAAGGGAAGGGTTTGAGCCCAGGTTGACCTAGAGGAAAGAGCCATTCAGATAATATTTTGCCTTGAGGAGTCTAGCAAGAAGGGACTCTGGATTTTGGATAAGTTGCCAACCTTGCTTTGCAAGCAAAGCGATGCTGAATTTGGACATGTCCCTGAAGCCCATCCCACCATCCTCTTTTAGAGTGCATAAGTCGTTCCACGAACAACAATGAATCCATCATTTTTGGGGAGATTTATGTCACCAATATCTAGCCATGATGCCTTCTAGTTGCTTGCAGAAACTGGTCGGTAAAAGAAAGCAAGCCATGGTATAGGTAGGGATGGCTTGCATTATGGACTTAAGGAAAACCTCATTGCCCCCATCAGACAGAAATCTAAAACTTAATATGAATTTTTAAAAATTATGTATGACCAAATTTTTTTTCAAAAATCGAGGAACTAAAATATATTTTTCCAAAATTTTGGGGAGACCATGGCCCTCACATGTCCTTTAAAGCCTCCGTCTTTAGTTGAGGGTTAAAGTACTTAAAAAATGAATATGAAACAAAATTATTATTCAGTCAAACGTTAGGTACATTTGTTGGCATTATGCCTTTTAAAAAAATTGAGATTACTGGTGATTAAGACTAATAAATCAAAAATGCATAATACAGGGACTTTAGTCGAGATTTGACCCATTTAAATTCAATATTGGTGTGATGGAAGGTGAATGGCTATACACGTCCACGTCAATTGCCATGAACTAATTTCTCTAGTTCAACCTTAAAATGCAATAATGGAAATCCCCACCAAAAGTAATAAAAAAAATGGTGAAGTTTTCTCTGTTTCTTCTTCATTTCCTCTTCACCATTTCATCATCTTCTACAATCATTCCTCTACCTTCAACTCTTTGAGCTTCAGATACAAACCAATAATGGTCATCACCCAACTCCACTTTCTCACTTTCTTTCATTCCAATTACCCAATCTTCATTTGTTCTTGCCATCTCTCACAATGTCGGAGATATCATTGTATTGTCAGCTAGCAACAACGCCACCGGAGCTGCCGTCTTTGTTGATTCCGGTGAGATGTTAAATTTGCTCCGGAATGGAGACCTACGCCTAGTAAATGGCTCAGGTCCAATTGTTTGGGTCTCAGATACTTCTAACAGAGGAGTTTCACACGCGTCCGGCAACTTTCAGCTGCTAAATAATGAAAGTTTTCCACTTTGGTCCTCGTTCGAGAACCCCACTGATACTCTCGTTCCTTCACAGAATTTCACTTTTGGTAAGATTTTAAGCTCTGGGTTTTACTCGTTGTCGCTTGATAGATCCGGGAATCTTAGTTTGAAATGGAAAGGTACTGTTGAATATTGGAGTTTAGGGTTTAATTCCTCCATTAATGGGAACTTGAGTTCTCCTAGGTTTATGTTGCTGTCTAATGGGATTTTGGTCGGTTTAGATTCTTCTTTTCCTGGTGGTGGGATGGTGAAGGGAATGATGTGTTTGGGTTCTTGAGGATGGATAATGATGGTAATTTGAGGATCTATAGCACTGGTGTGAACAGTGGGGCTGGGAATATGACTCCGACATGGGCTGCACTGACTGATCAGTGTCGGGTTTTCGGATTCTGCGGCAACAAGGGGATTTGCAGGTACGAAGATTCGAGTCCGGTATGTGGATGTCCATCTATGAATTTTGAGCCTGTTGATGTGAATGATGGAAGGAAAGGGTGCAGGAGGAAAGTGGAGCTTGAGGATTGTCCTGGGGATGTTTCCATGTTGCAATTAGAACATACCGAATTCTTAACTTATCCTCCTGAGGTTTCCGAGCAAACGTTCATTGTCGGAATCGGAGCTTGTAGGTCGAATTGTCTTCAGAGTGGTTCTTGCATTGCTTCCACTTTAGTAGCTGATGGAAGTGGATTTTGTTACATGAAAACACCCGGTTTTGTTAGCGGTTACCAGGGTGAGGTGGTCCCGAGCAGTTCATTCGTGAAAGTTTGCGGACAAGCGGTTCCGAATCCACCACTTTACAGGGATACACCCGAGAAGGACACGGATTCGTGGTTGCGTGTGATGGTTGTTGTCGTTGTGGTTTTGGCCATCCTATTGGCTTTGGTTGCAATACTGATTGGTTTTTGGTGCTGCTTTTACCGTGGTAGTGAAAAATCAGGGCACATATCAGCTAAATGTGAACTTGTTGATTATGCATCCGGTGCACCGGTGATGTTCTCATACACTGCAACAGTCTACAAAGGGGTTTTTGGAGAAGCTCGGAGAAGGTGGTTTTGGGGCTGTTTACAAAGGAACACTGGCTAATCGAATGGTGGTTGCAGTGAAGCAGCTCAAGGGAATCGAGCAAGGTGAGATGCAATTCAGGATGGAAGTTGCAACTATTAGCAGTACACGCCATTTGAATTTGGTGAGGTTGGTGGGATTTTGCTCCGAAGGGCGTCACAGGCTTCTTGTATATGAATTCTTGAGAAATGGTTCACTTGACAAGTTCCTTTTTACACCGAAGGAATCCTTGAATTGGGAAAACCGATTCAACATCGCCCTTGGAACGGCCAGGGGAATCACCTACCTTCATGAGGAATGTCGGGACTGCATAATTCACTGCGATATAAAATCGGAGAACATTCTGTTGGACGAACTCCACACTGCCAAAGTGTCGGATTTCGGCCTTGCGAAGCTTATGAATCCAAAGGGTCCTAAGTACTTGTCTTTGGCAAGCATTAGAGGGACCAGAGGATATTCGGCACCAGAGTGGCTTGCAAATCTTCCAATAACCTCAAAGTGTGATGTTTACAGTTATGGCATGGTTTTATTAGAGATCATGAGTGGAAAAAGAAATTTCGAGGTCTCACCCGAAACAGATGGTATAAGATTCTCCCTCTAGGCTTATTCGAAGTTCGAAAAGGGCAACGTCGAGACCATTGACGACAAAAGACTATAAGAAGTTGATAGTGAGCAAGTTGTAAGGGCAATTCTGGTGAGCTTTTGGTGCATCCAGGAGCAACCATCCCAAAGGCCAACGATGGGAAAAGCGGTGCAGATGTTAGACGGAGTCATTGGTATCGAGAGGCCACCGGCTCCAAAACCAGTTGCCGAAGTCTCGAGCAGTGGTACAACCATGACTCCAAACAGTAATGCCAGTGCCCTCTCAACATATGCAACTTCCACCAATGCAACAATTGTACTATTCTTTAAGTTCAAGGCAACACGATTTCTAACATGAATTTTTTGAATCAAATTCTAATAATTAGAATAATTTGATTGGAAGATGAACTTGCAATAATTGTTGAACCAAATTTCAAAGTGCATAATACCATAGTTTATATAACAGATGTGAGAGTACAAATTAAATCATGCAAAGATTCAAAAAAAAATCATGCAAAAGTCATATATACACACTTACATTCACATTTTATGTCCATGCTATCATTGAAGTGATTTATTCATACATACATTAATTCAACCCTGTCATGTTACATCAAACCAGGCATAACTAGAACATCATCAAACTTTCTACAATATTTCTTAGCTTAGTTTTATTTAGTATAAACACGTGTGGGCTATCAAAATAACATTGAATAAAAAGATGTAAAAAAATATTTGTATATATAAATGAATTTAATAAAACATAAAAAATCAGTATTTGATACATTAACAATGGAAATAGTTGATTCCATCAATAATGTTTAAATGTTGTCACATATCCCAAATCATAACCTCGAAGCCCTAAAATTATAAATCTTATGTCAACAATTTCTAGAGTAAGTGGTTAAAAGCTTTCAGTTGACACCTTTCCTTCCTTTAGGTTGTAGGTTCTAGACCTATTAAGAGCAAAATTTTTCCTTTCCCCTTTTATACGTAAAAATTGTTCAAGAAAAATCATAAATCTTACATCATGGACCCTTAATGTCTTGTGTCGTCCATTCAACATGTATATGGAAATAATTTTTCTAAAATTAAAGAATTACTTTTATTTTAGTATTTTAATAAATCAATCATAAATTATGAATAGAGTAAATTGAGTTAAGAGGTCGTTCTCACTTCTCACAGTAAACCTCAACATTATTTGATTCAGAATGATCAATCGATCTTATAATTTATACTTATATAAAATTACTTTATCTACAAGACATGTGTGCACTGTCAAAAGATTAAAAGTATATATGAACAATTATTATTTTGTAATTACCTTAGTACTATTAAAAAAACTTCACTTAAAATTAACGTATGTTAAAGACGTAATAAAAGGAGTCAACACAACTTAGAGCAGATAGTTAAAGACTCCGATAGACATTCAATTCCTTCCTTTATATTTTGGGTTCTAGTGTCAGTAGGAGCAATTTTTCATTCTCTTCTCTTTCCTCAAGTAAAAATTATTCAAAAAACATAATAAAATGAAAAGGAATATGTAATTAATGGATTACATTTTTAGGTCTAATAAAAACCCAATGCATTAAATGTAAACAAATTTTAAGTTAATAATTTAATATTATTTTATAAAAAAAATAAAGTTTGTTCATATGACTCGCTTTTTTGGTATGAAGACAAAGCATAAAGAAGTCTTTGGTTTGATTTCCCAATGCTCATCATTGACTCAGTCTTGTTGAAAACAAAAATGAAAGAAACATATTAATATAAAAACATTATTATGTGCGAACTAAGTATCAGTTGGTCTAATATGATTAGATATTAGATCTTTAAATAAAATTAGGAGTTTAAATTTTGATATTATCAATAAAATAAATTAAATTAAAAAAATCATTTTTATAATAAAATTTTATAATATCATATATGAATTAATTAATTAATTAATTAAATATCGATGCTTATAAAGAAATTATTACATGTCATTCATACTTGCATTTTTTTTAATTTTTGTCTTTTTGTGTATATATATATAGGCTTTTGGGACCACAAAGTTCAATCCTTCAAGCAAAATAATTTTTTTTCTAGAAGACCCAACACTCCAAGGCAAAGAATTTGATAATTCAATGGAATTGCAAGTATTTATTTCACTTAGACCAGTATGAATTTGACCATTTGTGCCCAATTTTGGCTATAATTGAGTCACTCAAAGTTGTCAATATAAGACTAGACTTGATGTTTTTGCTATGTGAATTCCACATTTCACACCTTCAATTTTATTTTTTTATTTTTTAATGTTACATTATCATTAAAATGAACATTATAATATTAATTTAAATGGTATGTAGGATAGATTAGATTCTTGAAAATGTGCCTTTTAGTTCTAAATAGGTTTCTCAAATTCAAAACATTTTAATTGAACTCTTAAAGTAGTGATATGATATTAATTAAGTTCTTATATCTGTTTATGAGTCGGTTTGAGCATTAATTGTCAATTTGAATTTGACGTAGAACATATTTAAAATATGTAGGTTAAAATTTAAACATTGTGTATATACTGTATGAACAATTTGGATGGCTTGTTTATGAAGTATAAACGTGCATCTTTAAAATTCGATACGACTGTTTTTTATAGATGGTACACGTCTTATATGAGTTAACATTTATAACCCACGCTGACAATTAAGTTGACGAAAGGATCTAATTGATACAATATTAATATTTTAAGGGCTCAATTATAACGTTTTGAAGTTTATCAACCAATTAGAATTAAAATCATAGTTTACGGACATTTAATACAATTAACCTTTAATTAAATTCTTAAAAATTCAAATGTATTACGTTTAAATTTGAATCAAATGTCTTCAAAAATTTTAAAATGTCACTATCATTACTTATTTTTTATTCGAATAATTATTTTATACACTAACGAGGTAAATAATACTCCATAAACCAAATTTTACTGCACATCACTCTTTCTAATCGTCTGAAAGCTAATGAGTTTTCTTCTTTTTTTTCTTACATTTAATTAAGGACAAAGTTGAAAGTCATGATAACTGACTTAGCATGAATAATAATAATAATAATAATAATAATAATTATTATTATTATTATTATTGTTATTATTATTATTATTATTATCAGAGTGTATGTGTGTCTCGATTGAGAAGTGTACAATCTGTAAATCATGTCTAATTTATTACGAATTATCTTATATGTTGAGTCGTGTGATTCACTTAGACTAGCGTTTGACGGAAAATCACATGACGCAATTAAAAGGTTTGGAACTTCCCACCCTATTATGTATCATCATAATCATGAAAATAAGTTAATATTTTTTTTAACAATGACAACTAAATTTTATAAATAAAATAAAATTATAACGTATTTAAGCATAAAGAGGAAATAAAGAACAATAGTCTTTAAAAAATTATACATAAAATAATAATATTAAACCCAAAGATATGAAGAAAAATTAAAATTTTCCTTGACGTCACAACTCAGTGACCTTCATAAAAATTTTGTCTATGTCGAACGAGACTCTTTACGAAATGATAAAAGAGTGATGAGCGAACTAAACTATCTGACAGGCTGCTTCGTTAGACAATTATGATTATATCGACAAACAACCTTTTTATCAAAGAGGAATTTGACTATACGTGATCGCCGATAAACCAATCAGAAAACAAATCTTGTGAGGGTCTTTGTGTAACTACCAAAACGACCGTAAAAGTATACGAAAAACGTACCAAAAGCTATAAGGATTTTGCTACAAGAGCATATAGAAAGCGTGCCACAAGGACAGATATTCTTATTCAAAAATTAAAAAAAAATAATGAACATAGTATGAAAAAATAATAAAAATAATAAACACTAACGGTCAGCAACCAACATTAAAATTGGTGCCACCGCCGGTTAAGTGAACATCAAAAGACAAAAAAAGATGACACAAAAATATTAAAAAAAACTTAGAGAAAAAAGAAGGTGCTAAGGTTAGAATAAAATAGGCTTAAGGGTTCAATAAGCCCTTAAACTTTTACAAAAAATCAATTAAGCCCCTAAACCTTTTTTGCACTCAATTAAGCCCTCAAACTCATGAAAAAAATTAATTTGTCCATTTGACCAACGTTGACCATTAACTTTAACAGTTTTTTCTTTTGAAATATTTCTTTTGACATGTGTCGCAATAGGATAATGCCACTTTTTATTTTTAGAAATTTTTAAATTTTAAATTTTGAAAAAATATCTAAAAAGGAAAAATCTAAGTTTTTTCAAAAGTTCTAGAAAATTCTAAAAATATATTTAGAAAATATATAAATATTTTGAAATTTATTTAGAAATAATAATTTTTCAAAATATTAAAATATTTTAAAAATGTTAAAATATTCAAAAAAAATAAAAAAATATTATTATACAAGTATAAAAAATAATTTGAAAAAATATAAAACAGTAAAAATTATTTTGATTTTTAAAAAATATATAAAAAAACATATTTAAAAATATATATTTTTCGAATTTTCCATATATTTTAATTTTTTAGATTTTTTGTTTTTATATATTTTTTAAAAATTAAAATTTAAAAATTCTTAGAAACAACAAGTGGCATTATCATGTTGCGACACATGTCAATATATTTTAAAAAAAAATGTTAAATTTAACGGCCAACGTTGGTCAAAGGGCCAAATCATTTTTTTCTTGAATTTGAGAGTTTAATTGGGTGCAAAAATATTTTAAGGGCTTAATTAATTTTTTTTACAAAAGTTTAAAGGCTTATTGAACTTTAAGTCAATAAAATAAGTTAACTTTCTTAGATTAGTGAAATTATAATTTCAACTATTTAAATGAAAAAGAAGTTTGAAACTACTGCTCACTAATCAATCAAAAAATTAGTAATTTTAAAACTACAATCTACACATAAAAAAAGAGAAAATCTTGAGAAAGAAATCCAACATTGGTTAAAGTTTATGCCAAATTCTATAGAAGCTCCTTGTACTAAAAGTTTTATAGATTTAGTTCCTCTACTATAATTTATCTTTTTAAACCTATTTTATTTCTCAAAATTGAAAATAAAGATTTCTAAAGAAAATAGAGACAAAGTATCTAATTATAATAAAGGGATTAAATCCAAAAAAGCCACATAGTATAGGATCTTTAATAAAATTTTACCTAAAATTTATAAGAAGAAATTAAATTATGGGTAAAAAAGTCAAAAAAATGTAAAAGCTATTATTCTCTTTCTCGTTGTAATTTTTTTCGCATACATTATAAAACTTAAATCATAAATTCCTAACTATAACCCTAATAAATTAAATCATATACCTTAAATTTTATATACTAGCCTTAAATTTAAACCTTAAAATATAAATTCTTAAACCTTAAAAATAAAAGGCTTGTGTAAACTTTAGTTTACACGGCTATATATTAATTGAAGTTTTTTTTCTCTCTCTATACACACCTTTCTAATTTGTTTATTTAAAGGAAAAAAAACTTTGATACATAGGCCGTGTAAACTTTAATTTATAAGTGCATTTTAATTTTAGGTGTTAGGGTTTAAAGTTTATGAGTTTATGTTGTATGATTTAGAATTTAAGATCGGTGTTTAGAATATAGGATATAAGGTTTAAGGTTAATAATTTAAGATTTGAGTTTTATAATATAAATATACAGACTTGTGTAAAATTAATTTTACACAGCTTGTGTATCAAAATTTTACCCTTATTTAAATCCTAACTAATTTAAATATTAAATTATTATTCAATACACATACGGTGTAAATTTTTTTTAGACAAACATGCCTAATTCAAGAATAAAATCCAAAATTAAAATCCCTAATTCTAAGCCTCTAAATACTAAATCATAAACCTTAAACATCAAACCCTAAATTCCAATCATAAACCTTAAATTCTATAGTTGCAATCTAACCCCTCACCTTTAATCTTGAATCCCTAAACTAATCCTCCTGAGAACTAAAATTTCCAACACTACCGGTATGGGATAATAATCCTTAAATAATTATTATATATTTTATTTTATTTTGCTTAAATTTTAGATTAATTATTTATTAAATTCTTATTAATCTTAAAATTAGAATCGTGGCTCGGTACCTGGATGTATTCATCTTGTTTTTGCTGTTATGCTGATCTCTTCTTCTTAACTTCACCATCATTTCCCTAATATATATATATATATATATATATATATTCCTTTTATTTATATTCTCTGTGTAAAATTCGTGCCTTTGTTTTAGTAAACGACAGAACCCAGCACCTCTTATAATCTTTCTCTCTTCTCAGATCCAATCCTTTTCTCTGTCTCCCCACCTGGTAAGCTTTTATTTTTTCTTGAGAGGGGATTTTATATTACTTTTTTTTAGTATTTTGATCTCAAAGTTTTGATTTTTGTTCTTGTTTTGCTAATTGGGTATTTGCCTCTTTTCTGGGTTTTCTTTATTCTAGTCAAGCACAGTCAAAACCCTTTATTTTTTTTTGTTTATGATTTGTGCTTTTGCATGTTTCAAGAGATGTTGTAAGCTGGGCTTAGCTTGTTCTTTGCTGCTTTGTTTGGAAATTTTGTGCTAATGGGTTTGCTTGTTTTCTTGCTGCTTTTTGCAGTTTGGTGAGACTTGGTGTTAATGGACTGGAGCTTTAGCATGAATAATAATTGGTACCTTGAATGCTTTGCTGGGACTTGGCTAGTTTATATCTCTGGGTTTAGATTGCTATGAATTCAATAAGTAGCTAAGGGTCCTATCACTTAAATTGATGCAGTTTTGTTTGAAGTTAGGAGCTTTTGATTACATTTTCTTTTTAGATTTTCTTCTATATAGTTGGGAGTTTGTTGGTTGTGTTTTATGGAAAATTTCAATCAACACTGAAGTATAAAATTCACGGTGATTGGCGAAAATGGGTGGGCTTTGCTCGAGGAGATCCACTGTAGATAATGCTCCCAGTGGAGGCTTTCCCCTTGTGAATGGCGATTTTGGTCGAGAGTCTGGTGTGGTTTTTCAGACCCGGGAATTGGCTGCAAAGATAAATACCAATCCGGCTCCTCCTGCTGAGGACAGTGCAGATAATGCTGGCATGGAGTTAAGAGAGCCCTTTTCATTTCCGGAGATCAGTACGGTTCCGTACGGTATGAATCCGGATGATATCGATGATGGGATTCCTCGTTTGTCGAGGGTGCCATCTAATAAATCTAGATCAACCAAGTCTAAGCAGGCTGCTGTTGCAAAGGTAAGTTCAAATTCCTGAATTATGCTGCGTTGGAGTAAACTGTTTTCTTGAATTATATCTAACCTTAAAACACTGAAACTGATGGTTCATATGGCGTAACTCCATGAAAAATTGTGTTTCGTGATAGAAACAAGCTTTTTAACAAATGTTTTGTGGGGCTATTTAGATGTCTTTCTTGTATACATACTCTTCCCATAGGTCTTTGAAAAGCTACTCACGATAATTAGGATGAGCATTTTGCCAATCTTTTTAAATACGATTGTTGTTAATCTATTTGGAGAACAAATTGAAATGAAATTATAGTTCTGAACTATTCAATAAAATGATTCTAATTTTTCCCGACAATCTTTTTCTATGCCTTGTGTCCTCAGTATGAGCGCAGTCATACTTGTGATAACTTCCATTATTTTCCCCTTAAATATGTATAGAACAAGTCAGGTTGTTGATTGTTCTAGCATTATATAATCACCAGTTGTTAGCTCCCAGCTGAGATTAGAGAATAGAGGGATGCTTCTGGTTCTACCATTATGAGTTACTAACTTTATTTTGATGAGTATAATCTACCAAACATGTTTCACAATTTTTCGGAAGATCAATCAGTTGCCTTTTTTGGCAGGTTTCCGAGGTTAGCTCTCTTTTAGGTAGAGCTGGAACTGCTGGGATTGGAAAGGCGGTGGATGTTCTGGACACCCTTGGTAGTAGCATGACGAATTTGAATATTAGTGGTGGCTTTACCTCGGGGGTAACGACAAAAGGGAATAAAATATCAATTCTATCTTTTGAAGTTGCAAATACTATTGTGAAAGGTGCCAATCTGATGCAATCGCTTTCTAAGGAGAATATTAGACATTTAAAAGAGGTGGTCCTTCGGTCAGAAGGAGTACAAAATTTAATATCAAGAGATATGGATGAACTCCTGAGAATTGCAGCTGCTGATAAGAGGTAGATAATGCAGAGAATGCCATATTGCTTTGAAAATGATTCTGTTGTTATATAATTTGTTAATTTTTAAAATGGTGTTTATGTTCTCGAAGAATATAAGAGGCTCTTTTTTTCCCCAACTTCAACAGGGATGAGTTAAAAGTTTTTTCCGGAGAGGTGGTACGTTTTGGAAACCGTTGTAAAGACCCTCAATGGCACAATTTGGATCGTTATTTTGAAAAGTAATGTCACGGCTTGCACTCTTTAAGTGTTATCTTTGAATTAGAATAAGATTCTAATATTTGTTGCTGCTCTATCTTTTATACTTTCAGGTTGGGCTCAGAACTTACACTTGAAAAGCAATTGAAGGAAGAAGCGGAGCCAATAATGCAACAGTTGATGACTTATGTTCATTATACAGCTGTAAGTTCTGTCTTTCTGCTATAACAAGAAAGCCGCTCTCTAAGATTATTTTGTTTAAACTTTAAACCAAGATGATTTGTGTATCTTCTGTCTTGTACGAAGTTGTGAAATTATTTCTTTGTCCCCCTTTTGTTTTGAGACATTGAGTGCTATATGTACCACATGGCAAATAGATTGTTTTTCTGTGGTTTTTTTTATTCTTTCATCTGAATATGAGCTTGTGGATAGATTTCATAATTGTAAGGCTTGTTATGATTAACACAGTACGTTCAGAATTCCTTCTCTGAAATTATCTATTTGGAATTTGTTATAGCTATGTTGATATCATTTTGTTTTTTCTGCAGGAATTATATCATGAGTTGCATGCCTTGGACAGATTTGAACAAGATTATCGACGTAAGCTTCAAGAAGAGGATAATCCAAATGCTGCTCAAAGGGGTAACTTGTCGTTCATCTCTCTATTATAATTGTTAGTTTCTTGTGACATATGCTTCTAGGTTAACAGGGAGTTGATAATTTGTGTTTCTAGACTAAAATGCACATAGGATTTTGAATAGAAATACAGAAAAAGTTATTGTTTCTTCTACATATCAGCAGCATTTTTCTTTTTCATCTACCTTCTACACATCGTACTGCTCGTTCTAATGGCATTTCGTTTGCAAACATGCTGTCAATTTCGTTTGCAAATATGCTTCTAGGTTAACAGGGAGTTGATAATTTGTGTTTCTAGACTAAAATGCACATAGGATTTTGAATAGAAATACAGAAAAAGTTATTTTTTCTTCTACATATCAGCAGCATTTTTCTTTTTCATCTACCTTCTACACATGGTACTGCTCGTTCTAATGGCATTTCGTTTGCAAACATGCTGTCAATTTCTATGTGGACCGCTATGTTGTTTCCTTTGAATTTATTCCACCTTTCATATTTTCTTTATTGGTGGACAGTTGTCATTCCATTGTTGGACTCAGCGATGCATTTTTGCATTTGCTTTCAGAGGCCTAGGTTGAGTCAAAATCGATATTTCTAGGCCTAAAACATTGATCAGCTGTAATTTTTACCGTCTTGTTTCTTGTAAAGATGAAGGTGTTGTACATTAAGTTTTTCTCGCTTCGATGGTAATTTTATGTAATATAGTTAATGTCATCTAAGCTCTTCCCTTTTGAGGTTATTTCGGTTTTGGCATGTAGGAGACAGCCTTGCAATATTGAGAGCAGAGTTAAAGAGTCAAAAGAAGCATGTGAAAAATTTGAAGAAAAAATCCCTTTGGTCTAAGATTTTGGAAGAGGTACTAATAAAGCTCTATGCATTTCTTTTCTTAGTTTATTATTTTCCGTATATTTATGATATAAACCCTAAAAATTGCATTGTTCTTCATCCTTTTTCGTCTTTTTGTGGGGTCTAAACTTATGGGAGCTTTTGCACCTGATTTACCCGTGTCGTTTGCTGCTTTATTTTGAAGTTAGCATATATATATTAGTGGAAGTTTTATACCTTGTATTTGTAGGTCATGGAGAAGCTTGTAGATATTGTTCATTTCTTGCACTTAGAGATTCACGAGGCATTTGGTACTGCTGGTAAGAATTTAAATAATCGAACTCAGAACATTTGGAAACGGAATTGTTTTATCAAGGAATTTGTGAAGTACTTAACTTTATGGCTTGTGCTCATGCTTAAACCTGTTATATTTATCAATTGGTGTTGTTTTTTTGCCTGTGATGTTGCAGATGGTGATAAACCGATTAAAGCTCCTGTCAGCAGTCATAAAAAGTTGGGGACGGCCGGTCTTGCATTGCATTATGCTAATATCATCACCCAAATTGATACTCTTGTAAGTTATTCATGTTCTGCCGAACTATATTTTCTTTTACGTCTTTGCTTTGTCTCCTTTAATTCGTGATGTTATATTTTTTAGAACACTTAGAAAGGATGACGGAATCGCTCCCTTGACAATTTAGCGAGTGAACTTATATTGTCTTATAGATTAAGGATGGTGGATACTTTGTATTACAATCTCAATTATACACCACCAAGAGCATTGAACATGTGGATTTTGTTGAGTTTTTAACTCCCATGTACTCCTCAGGTGTCTCGATCGAATTCTGTGCCACCTAATACGAGGGATTCATTATACCAAGGGCTGCCACCTACTATAAAGTCCGCTCTTCGGTTCAGACTGCAGTCCTTTCAGTTAAAGGAAGAGGTGTGATGTCTGATAATCTCGATACATGAAATATTAGTTGCAATTTGCTTAACTATTATACTTTTTTTTCGGATTTTGAAGATGCTGCTAGCCTTAAGCCTGTTGAAAATATTTACTTGTAATATGTGCTGACCGATACGTTTTTGAAATTGCCTTGCAGCTAACTGTCCCACAGATCAAAGCTGAAATGGAGAAAACATTGCAGTGGCTTGTTCCGATTGCCACTAATACGACCAAGTAAATAGCTATCTCCCACAATGGCTTATTTTGTCATTGCCTGCTACTTGTTATTGTTCTTTCAAGTTTATTTCCAACTACTCATCCTTGTTTCCGTTGTCGCAAATCGTTCTAACTAGAGCTCATCATGGGTTTGGCTGGGTTGGAGAATGGGCAAACACCGGGTAACTTCCGAATTTAGATGTCTTTTGTTTCCTTGATGTTAACGGTTTTTGTTACTCAATTTTTGTTTTAAAATTATCAGGTCTGAGATGAACCGTAAACCTGCTGGCCAGACTGACTTGCTGAGAATCGAAACACTACACCACGCAGACAAGGACAAAACTGAAGCTTATATCCTTGATCTGGTAGTGTGGCTCCACCATCTTGTTACCCAAGTAAGGGCTAGCAATGGTGGAATCAGATCTCCTGTTAAGTCTCCAATTAGGTCTCCAAACCAGAAGACGATTCAACTATCGACTCAGAAGCAGTCCCCATTGTCTATGTTGACAGTCGAAGATCAAGAGATGCTTCGAGATGTGAGTAAGAGGAACAAAACACCCGGAATAAGTAAGAGCCAGGAATTCGACACTGCAAAAACCAGGTTAATCAAGCACCATAGGTTGAGTAAAAGCAGTAGCCACTCTCCAACAAGTGAAGCAAAGAAAGACTCCTTCCCTATTCGGAGACTGTCATCAGTTCCCTTCATCGACTTTGATATCAATCGAATCAAGGCATTGGACGTCATCGATCGAGTGGACACTCTTAGAAGTTTGTAACTATTTTGTTGAATTTGTGATTCATAGGCAAGGAGGCCATTTACTTTTGCTTGTGTAGAAGTCCATCTGCTGTATTTTTCCGTGTTGGGTGCTAAATCGGTTTGCGGTTGGCGATATTTTTGGCGAGTTTCCGAAGCAGATGCCGAGTGATACAAGCTGTTGTTGTTGTTTCTCTTACATGTGAAAAGTGTAGGGCGATGAATGTATTTGTTTTCAAGGGGAATTTAAACTGTTTTCAAGCCAAATATCTCTCTAGTTCTATATGTACAGAATATCTCACCATTTCATAATAATTACAAGTCTTTGCTCTTCTTTTCTTGGTATTATCTCCCTATTGATAAACAATTCTTGAACACTTTCATCCAATGGGATTGACAGCAGTGGTGAGTATACGATTGAGCCGAGTCGAAAAATTTTGAGTTATTCAAATTTATGAGTTATATTTTATGATTCAAATTTTATTTAATTTTTTACTTATTTGGATTGAGTTTTCGAGTTTTGTACAAATTTAATTGCAATATTTATTATTATTTATTTGAATATAGTAATTATTTATAATACCATAGTACATGCATATTCATATACATATATTTTTTTCATGTGGTATATCTCAGGCAGAATTGATGGATTTAACTCGAACTTAAAAATTTAATCTACTAATTACTAAAAGTTTTGAGTTATTCGAGTTATTTGAATTTTCATTTTACAACTTAAATTTTATTTCAATTTTTTTCTAGTCGAGTCTATGAAATTTCAAGTTAAGTCAAAATGTATCGAGTTTTATGCGTCGAGTGCAGTAAAAAATTGATTTTTTTTTAGTTGTGTTTTGCTCACCTGTAATTGACAGTTAATTCATGGCAGAAACTCGAACTTGAAAGCTAAGAAATTAGTTAGATAAGCGGATTCATGTCTCTTACAAGTTTACAACATGATCTTGAGTTTCTTAAGGGATTTGATGGCTCATTTCACTACACCAACAGGTTTTAGATAAAAAAAAAATTATTTCATTAATATTGTGTTCTTTTAATCTAATACTAAAATTTGAAGTTCAATGTCATAAAAAATGTCATGTTAAGTAGAAATTGATTCTTGATTATCTTCTAGGCATCATAATATTGAGCTTAAGCATTTCAAGGAAGACAATGATATGATTTAATGAGATTGATAATCAAAGATGAAGCCAAGATCGAATGCCAGGAGGAGTCAAATTACTTAATTTTAAAATATAAGGATTTATTAAGTATTTAAACTCAAAATTAAGGGACAATGCTTAATTTATCTAAAATTTAAATTTATAAAGACTTAAATTATCATTACACCAAAAAAATTAAATGGAGCAAATTAAAATTTAAAATATTTAATTAAAAATTTTAACTAAAATTATTAAAAAATTAAATATAAATTTTTAAAAATTTAAAGGGCCAAATTAAAATTTTTAAAAAAAAAAATTAAAAGACTCGTTATAAAATTTTCAAATTCTCGAGGGAGTTAAAGGTCCTTTGGGCCTGGCCTAAGCTCCGTCTCTGTAATAATGATTGTTGTGATGTTTCATATGGGTGTATAAGAAGCACAAGAATAAAATCGGGATCAAATATGAGATAAATATAAATGGTAATAAAATGAGGAGTTTGGATTTAATCATTAAGGTATCAAATTAAAATTCAAAAAATTAGAGGTCAGGGTATAATTTTACAATTGATAAGGATCTACAAGGTATTTAAATAAAAATAGAAATTATAATTAATTTTGTCTAATTTTAAAATTGAAAGGAATCTAATAATTAAATACATAATTTTAAAACTAACGAGGACCTAAGAATAATTATTGAAAGAATAGAATTTTTTTTTGTTTAGAAAAGCGAGCAAAAAGGTAATCAAATAGATTAAAGCAATTATTCTTGCAATCACGTTGGGAGGGCCAAAAAAATCAATCTATTTTTTATTTAAAATATTTAATATTCTGTTAACATTGCTTGATTGGAGTTTTGTGCTAAATCAATTTTCATTGATATCTTCTCGTCTAGGAATTTGCTCAATTCAGAACCTGATAAAATTTTAATACACAAGCTGTCATGTATATTTACACTATAAAAATTCAAATTTTAAATTCTTAACATTAACCCTAAAAAATAAATCACACACTCTAAACCTTAAACCCTAAATTTTAAACACAGACATTGGATTCTAAACCCTACAACCTAAACCCTTAAACCTTAAACTAAAACTCTAACCCCTAAAATTAAAAGGTACGTATAAACTAAAGTTTACACGGCCTATGTATCAAAATTTATTCCTAATATAAAAGCTAGTTTTTTTTTTCTTATTAAAATATTGATATTGGTGAATTTTTAACATTTTAAAAAATGACGACGTGGTAAAAAATAATAAAATAATTGATTTTTTGATAAGGACAAAATAACTGACTTTATCATTTCAATAAGGATAAAAATAACTAACATTAATTTAATGGGTCATTATTGTTTTGTCACATTTTGATCAATTTTATAAAAATGTAAAGGGTCAAAAGAAATGCAATAAAAGTTTAAGACTAAAATGATAAAAATGGAGGGCCAAAAAATTATTCTACCTGCTTTCATTTTTATCTTAAAAATATTTTTAATATTTTTCCAATTTATTTTAAAAATATTTTGCATATAAATTTCATTTTTTTAAAGAAAATAGGGCCTCGTTAAAACCTCTCTAAGCCTAATAGGGAGAAAAGAGTGCTCAAATTCATTGTCTAAATAATGCCAAAGAAAGCAATGCTCCATATTGGTCTTTTACTCGGATGTATAGACTGGGATTCCCACAGGGCAAAGAAGGATCTGAAATCTCCGGGCATGACTAGCTTAAGTTTAAAATTACACCACCATTTTTGCCATATTCGCCATGTGATTTTACAGTGACAGAAAATGTGGTTTATGGTCTCGGATGCCTCAGAACATAACACACATACACACGAATCCGAAACCGAGACTCCTCTCTTTAAAAATTCTTCCAAAGTAAGAATTCTTCCGTACATGATTTTCCACACGAAAGCGCTAACTTTAAGTGGCACAAACTTCGACCAAACATGTCTCCAAAATTTTAAGTTCTCTCGTAATGATATTTGAAGCATATTGTCACGGGGTCATTACCCTCTTCCGTATTTATATCTCAAGACTTCTATTTTTTTTCGATGTGGGGTTAATGACCCCGCCTCTTCTCAGGCGTGACATTCTCCCTCACTCAACCTCGTGACGCTTCCGCTCTCGTGATGAGCCACCTTGTCACAGTTGTCCACCCTGCCTACCCTACTCATGGGCGCTCGGCGTGAAATCGGGCAGTCAAAGGATCGCTCTGATACCACTTGTCACGGGGCCATTACTCTCTTCTCAAAAGACATGTCTGATAGGATGTGCAGCGCCACCGTATTTATATTCCAAGACCTCCATTTTTCTTTCCGATGTTGGATTAATGATCCCGCATCTTCTCAGGCGTGACAATATATATGAATCTCATCTATTTCAATGGAAACCAACTATTTAAATTATATATGAGAATATGTTTACGTCAAAAAGCATATGTGAGATATTTAAATTTAGATTATTTGGACAACTCTCGTTACATTTGTCAATGGCAAAAGTGTTTTTACAACTCTTATAATCAATCATCTAAATCCAAAAAGCTCTTCTTAGGATCTTTTTTAAATTTATATGGTTCACTCTAACCCACGGTTATAATCCTTTATTTATCAAACAATCAAACTAATAAACTCAACTGATTTTAACTCAAAACTCTAATCACCAGACAATATGATAAAATCTTTAAAATTAAATCGCCTAACGTCAAACCTCTTGCTTATGAACGAATTAGTCAAGAACAGTGCTACATGTTGTTCGGGAAAGGTTATTGCCCCCACACACCTAAAAAATCTTTTTATCTTTATTTTGTATATCTCTATTATTTTTAATATTTATATTTTATTTTTAATTCCGACTCCGTCTATGTTTTAATTTAGTTTTTTTTATAACACTGTTTCAGTTCAATTTGAGGGTGTATTATTATGACGCGTCGGACTCATGTTCACAATTAGTGCAGCAATTAAAGTCAATGGTCGACTTGAATGTTACATGTAAGTGGATTGTCGTGTCAGCCAATTCAGTCCCACGTAATCTTTTTTGTCTGCTCATGAACTTGTTTTCGTTTTCCCACAACTTCTGGTCATAATCCTGATAACTCCTGCTAAGCTTTGGGGCTTTTTTGTGTGTTTTCACATTGTTTTTTTAGTCTGCGATGGGTGAGTATGTTGTTAAAAAATGATAAAGTTTTAAATTTTATTTAAAAATTTAAAATATACAATTTTTAAATAATATTTTAGGTTAGTTTTTTTTTTTGTAATTTTTAATAAGTTTCGATATTTACAAGACATGTTTTGATATTTTGTTTAAAAACCTAAAATGTTATATATATATATATATATATAAGCAAGTATTGAAACTTGGTAAAAATCATGAAAAAAAAAATTTCTTAAAAAATACTCCATCTATCCCATAAATATTGTCCCTTATTGACCTTTTAAAAGTCATTTTTTTTAAACTTTGACTATAATTGTATTAAATATTTTAAATAATTAAATTTTATAAAACATATATTTAAAATCTACTCGATTAGAGGTTTTTAAAAACTATTTTTTTCATTTTTTTATCTATAATAAATTTTAAATAATCATGAATTAAAATTGAAAAAAATTGACTAAAAAAATCAATAAAAGACAATCTTCGTGAGACTGAGAGGGTATATAAAGAAAATATTATATATGTTCTAATAGTATATGAAATATATAAAAAAGAACAAGTATTGATTTTTTAAATGGCTTTATCATAAGTATAAAAATTATACTTCTCTTTTGTTTTATGTGTCTGAATTTTTTATTTACATCTCATAATATCTCTAAATTTATAAACCCAAAAATTTCTAAACTTAAATTTCAAAATTTTTTGTTGATCGTCACGTTGTCGTTGCCATTGTCGTACGAAATCTCCTCATCTAGCTGCAAAATCTGTGATGTTGTTTGTCGTTAGTTCGTTTGTCGTTTACCGTTTGTTGTTTGATTGAAATCTTTCGAGGTTCGGTGTTCGACATTCATCAATTTTAGCAACAGAAGAGTGTAATATTTAATAGTGGGAGTCCAACGACGAAAAGAGAGGGCAATGGTGGTTGATTTAGTGAAAATAACATATAAATTTAGCGATTTGGAGATTTATGACTTTTTTTAGAATTTTGGGATTTTAAGGTTTTTTAAGTAAGGATTTTAAGTTTTTTTAAATAAAAGAAATTAAAAAGTAGGTCACGTGTCATCCATTGGATGGTGATTTTTAACATGTTGAACTTAAAATGGAATAAAATGAAGCATTAGACGCTTACTCTGACAAAAAATAGATACCTAAAAATGTATAGTTTTGACACTTATTTTGTAATAAAACCATTTAAAATTATAATTTTATCAAATTACATGTATCACAATACACATTTTTTTAATATGATGGTGTGATTATAATATAGTATATGTTTAATTTTCTTAGCCCTTTAATAATGCACACACACGACGTGCACACACGATGCTCGAACCCGAGTCACATGAATGAAATACATCCTCATTTACCACTGGGACCACTCCACGGGTTCATCGCAGTAGACATTTATCAAAATACAAATACACATTAAAGATTTTAAAAGTATATGTACCATATTGGACAGTTTTCAAAGTATAAGTACTATATTAGATATTTTAAATTTTATACATAATATTAGATTTTTTATCAAAGTACATGTAATATTTTGAAGAGCAATTTGAAATTTATGTCATAATTTGAGAGCACAATTAACTATATCTCTTTTTATGAGGTCATGCGTATGTAATAATTAAAGAGCTAAAGCAAATCAGGAATATCAACATCATCCCATCTAGAAGTTAGATCAAATAATTCATATTTATTATATACAAAAATTATTCACATTTATGGTCCATGCCAAACAAATCCTAAAATAATTTTATTTAGAAAGATTAATTTTTAAGAAAATATTCTTCTCGAAAGAGAACGATATCATTTATGTTGTCATTGAAACTTTTGATATTTGTATACTTAAAAATTAATAAAAATATATTTTTATCCTGAAAATTTATAGTAATTTATTTTTTAGTATAATCACTGGTATTTAATTTAGCGTAAAACTTTGATACACAGGCCGTGTAAAACTAATTTTACACAAGCTTGTGTATTTACACTATAAAAATTCAAATCCTAAATTCTTAATCCTAACCCTAAAAAACTAAATTCTAAACCTTAAACCCTATACACTAAATTCTAAACACTAACCTTAAATTCTAAATCGTACAACCTAAACCCCTATACTTTAAACCCTAAACTAAAACCCTAACCCCTAAAACTAAAAGGCACGTGTAAACTAAAGTTTACACGGACTGTGTATCAAAGTTTTTTCCTGTAGTTTATTAGTCAATTAATCTGGATTATGTACTGCAGAGATCCATTATGATAGAGACGACCCTTCTAATTTAATTTGCTCTATTTACAACATTAAGATTCAAATATCATACATTACTCAATGATCTAGTGTTCCATCTCGTTATACCAATGGTTAATTTAAATTTATGGGTAAAGTACACAAATTACCACTAAACTAATTAAAAATGATCTTTTGGCCACTAAAATTTCAAATGTTACAAAATGGCCATAATACTTATCAAATTGTTACAAAATGATCACTACACATTACATGACATAATAATACATTTTGATAAATTTTAATGACTATTTTATAATGGTTTGATAAAATTCAATGATAATTTTGTAATAATTTTATAAATTAAAAGATCATTTATAATTTTTAAAACTTCAATGACAAAAAAATTTATTTTACTCAATTTAATGACTATTTATATACTTTACCTTAATTTTTTAATTTCACCCTATTATAAATATTTTGTGATTTTAGAATTTCTAGATCACAGAGACTTGGCCCTCTTTTAAGACAACAATGTGTCGTCAACTACAAAATTTTAACAATTTTTTAACACATTAACCAAACAATTTTATTGATAAATAAAATAAAATTAGAACATAAACATTAAAGAGGTTTTAGAACATCTAAAAAAATCATAGATTTAAAAAGAAAAGATAAGCATTGCACCAGTCAGATTAGACATTTTCTCTTTACATCAAAAAAGATCTCTACGGTCCATTGTAAGAAGGGTCCATGGGGAGTTGTCAAAACACGAACTAGAATAGATCCCTAAAATTGGCAACAACCTTTCACGCCTATTCTCAGAAGACGATTCGCTATAGATTATATCGACAAAGAACCCAAAAGGGGATCAAACTCTATGTGGCCACCGACAAACACGAATCAGAGACTAGTGATGTGAGGGTCATCGTACGAACACAAAAAATATGCAAAAATAACTGTAGAAGCGTGCCATAAGACATAAACGTGCCATAAAAACAGAAAAACGTACCACAAAAGCAGAGAAAAACGCAACAAAATGTGCGAAGAAGACAAAAATACAAGACAAATAAACGAAAACAAATGAAATATGAATCACCGGAGCATGGTAGATTCACAACCCACCTGGATCCACTTGACTCCATCATACTATTTTTTATTCTTTTATTTTTATATTCGAATAAACGATCGAGCTAATCTTGTTATATTTTGAATTCCTCATTTTTTACATATCTTGTTGTGTTCGTCTAGAGATCATCGATGCACGTCCCTGATTAGTGAAGGTCAACGGTCTCGTATGATTAGATCTATTTTTGTGTCAGCTTCCTGATGAGTTCAGAACTATTAGCGGAGCAGTATGCGAGATTGATTTTGTTGTTGACATCTACATCATTACTTAGTGTCTAATTAGATAGCGACAAAGAGATTTATCTGATTCTATAGATGATGAAAGACATAGGGGAAGCTTTTGTTTTTTTGTCACGTCCTTTTAAGCTTTCATGTTTTAGTTTTTTTTTTCTACATGAGATTTCTTGGTGAATATATTCACCAAATTTATTTTCATGTTTGGAGTGTGCTTTGCCATACCTTTCGTACACTTGCAGACTACGCCATTTAACTCTTGTTATTTAAAAAGAATAACACCATCAATCCTTTGTCATTGAAACCACTCAATAAATTTAACCTAAGACATACTTAAAATGAAAATTTTAGTTTTTAGAACGTCAACTTCCCATTAAATGGAAACCTCGTTAGCTATTATACATGGAATACAGATACAAAAGAATAAGGCATGTTCCGAATAAGACATATATCTTAAAAGACAAGGCAAGGTGTGTGGTCTAAATTCGGAGCTCTTTTAATCATTCTCTGTGGTCATAATTAGAATGCGAATTTTGCATGATAAGAACCGGCCAGCAAATGGAGCATAAAACTCATCATCTCGTCTGACCAACAACTGCAGGTAAAAGGAAATCTAGAAAGTGGAGCGATTTTGTTCTGGGAAAGTGATTTCAGAACCGGCAGCCATGAATGGATGCTCCAATCATATCATTAAAAATAGAGGGGAAAAAGGAAGAAAGAAAGATGCTTTACGTCACTTTGATAATCATGTCAGGCAAGAGAATTTTATTTCAAATGTTTCATGGCAATGGATCTAAGCAGATGGCATCCAAGTGTTGCTTTTCCTCCCAAGAGGAATACCTACCACATATGGCCGAGAGATGGCAGAGACAGTCGTCCTTTTAAAAATTTAAAATTTATATATGATTAAAAAAATTTAAAAATTTTGTTTATGTTTTCTATTAAAAATTTATTTTCGATCCACTAAAATTTTATAAATTTGTAATCCCTAAAACTTTATAGATTCGTTCAACTAACATAAAGTCTTGACTCTTGCGTTCGTCCCTGATACCTACCATGGAAAGACTTTATGAAAGGTATAGATGGAAGAATAATATGTGAAAAATCATATTTGTCTAGTTGGAGTGGTAAGAAATTTGATGTTTTTTAAAATTACAAGTTTGAGTTTTGAAGATAGAGAAAATAACATATACGAACTTGCCCCCAGTGTATGACTTTGATGTGATTCAGTACCAAGCATGTATGATAAGTACTCAGACTGGACTGGTTCTGATCCGATCCTGTAGAGTTGTTTTTAAAAAAATGATAAAAAATAACCAACCCAACCCTATCTTAAAATAATAGTATAAACTTATGTTCATATATTTAAAGACAATTGCTATATTGTCCCATGTTTAAATTTTTCTAATAAAAATATTTTTTTTTTACTTTTGTCTATCTCAAAATTCTGGTAAGGTAAAACATCTCCAAATATTGAATTGAGTTCAAGAGGAGGCTTGCAATTTTAGGACGGATGCGAGTTTGTCAAAAACTTGATCTGACCTGACTTATGACCATCTTAATTTCAAATATAATTACTAATTAAAGCAGAGACAAATCATGATGAGAGCAAGAAGGGTTCTGCATCCAAAATTTTGAAAATTTTTAATTAAACCCTTATTTTTTGAAAATTTTAATTAGACCTTCAATTTTTTTAAAAAAAATTTAACTTTACTTCTAAAACTATTTTCCGATATTCGTCATCAACACAAAATGACTATCGAACACCGAAAGATCAAAGAATAATATGATGATGAAAAGGAGAGTGGTCCATAGCAAAGCATGGTAGGTTTGAAAACTTGGGGTTAGCTTATTGTCTTGGCTGTTTATAGGAAACGGCTGGTCAACAGTTGATTTAGTTGGGGAAAAGGTTTAGGCCAGGCCACAGCATGTGGGTTTGGCTCAGCCACGTTGAACCCAAGTTGGGGAAACTTGAGGTTAGCTTATTGTCGTGGCGAGCGTGGTTTGGCTCAGCCACGTGGAACCCTGTTTCTGGTGTCTTCTAAAACTCTCTTTATTTCCCTTTTGGTCCACTCTATTCTCTCAGCTTTATACATATGCCTCCAATCATAAAATGACCAAATGGCAAAAAATAGTAGGACTAAATTATAAGAAAAGTATTTTGACTAAATTATCAAGTTGAATATAACACAAGGACAAAGACCATAATTTGATTGTAAAATTTTATCTTTACGTAGCATGTTAAAACTTAACTATCACTAGATTAGGTTAAAATATTCATTTTGATTATCAAACTTTTGAATGTTACAAAAATAATTATTAAATTTTTATTTTTATTACAAAATAATAATTCGGTTGTTAACTTTTGTTAAGGGTGTGATGTTGAGTGTTAACTTATGTTAAGAGTGTGACATGGCAATTAAAAATTGTATAATAATACATTCACTCCTTTATATTTATATATTCAATCAATTAAGTCATAATTTGGAAAAAAAAATCAATAAAATTATCCCTCATTATCTACATAGTCTATCAGTTTGGTCCTATTTTAATTATAAATTCAATAAAAAATATTAAGTTATTTCTAATTTAAAAATGGGCCAGATTGATAGAATGTGTAAATAATGAGGGATAATTTTATTGAATTTTTGAAGTAGGACTCAATTGATTGAATGTGTAAATATAAAGGACTGAATATGCTATTATAAAAAATAACTACAATGTCACCCCTTAATGATAGTTAAGAATTCAATGATAATTTTGTAACAAAAATCAAAATTTAATGACCATTTTGTAACATTTGAAAGTTGGGTAATCAAAATGACCATTTTACCGTAATTTAGTGACCATTTGTGAATCTTATCCTTTAGAGTTATGACAACTTCTATTTTGGGATGGCCTGAATATTCATAAACAAGCAGTGGTAACGGAATTGATCAATCCGTGTGGAACTCTACTTCATTTGAATATACGTTGAAGAGTAGAAAACTCAGCTTGAGTAAAATTACATTCTATGCAAGTTTCCTTTATAACCAAGCAATCTATCCCTATAAACTAGGGACTAGAGTTAAAATTATCAGTTATAATCTCTTTTCACGTCCTAGTGAAAATCTCTCCTCTGCACGTGATTTTTTCTAATTTGAATTTTCCACGAAAATTTTGGTGTTTATTTTCTTTTCTGTTTTTTCGATCGCTTGTTTTCGTCATTATCGTCTCGATAATTATAACGTTATCTCATATCAGTTTATTATACATGAATTAAATCTTAAATTGTCTTAATACTCGATGCATATTTAAACATAAATACGTGAATATCTGATATCTAGGTCGAATACATATTCGAATACAAATATGTGGATATAATTGGATGAAAATCTCCATCCGGCACTCAACTAAGAATATATGAGTAAAAAGAGGGGAAATGCAAATTATGCAACTGAAAAAGCAAGACCAAGATTCCTTCTCTTTCACACTAAGAAATGCATAACATACAGAGACAGACAATGGATATGTTATGTGGACATGGCTGGTTTGTGTTCCATTTATTATCCAAAATTGGTGACATAATTACAAAAAAATTAAAAAGATAAATGAAATGTTAACAGCCAATTAACAATTATTCTTTATTCTTTGTCAAATTTCTCTTTGCCTTCTCCTTCGTCTTCCTAACCCCATTTGGCTAAGGTTCTTAATTAATTAAAACTCGACACTTGTTTAATCGACTGATAAGAAATTTAATATTTTTAAGTATAGTATCAGACTATCAGTTAAAGTCTCTTAAATAAAAACAGAAAACAAACTCTATTCGAAAAAATATTTCGATTTACTTATCTGACTGGCTATCGAACATTTGAAAATCTCATATTAAAAAAAATCTCATATACATAAACCATTATATATATATATATCCATTTTATCGTTATCTTTAATTTTATTTATGTTTACTTGCAAGACTTGTGAATCTCCTTTTACTACAGTAAATATTCCTCTTTTTGTAACATAAAAAGAAGAGAAAAATAATTCCTACCAGAAGAATCTTATTGTTCAAATCAAGGACAAAGTCATTAAGAAAACTAGATAGATTTGTATTCCTCGTATTTTTTTTGTCTAATGACAATTTTAATATATGTTAATTTAAATATTTATTAAATTAAACCTCATTTTTCTTAAATTTAGGATTAAATATTTATTAGATCTTTATTAATTTTAAAATTAAACAACTTGATCCTCCAATTGTTTAAATCTAACTTGGTTCTTACCTATAATGATGTTAATATACCCATAATACTAAATATTTGGTAATATCTATGCTAAGAAGCATATTTTTTTTTTATTTGCAGCCAAATAATAATAATAATAAGTCGGCTTGCATGATTGAACTATCCATTTCACAGTCCCATGGAATTTTTAAATAAAAAAACATAGAGTTTACATACAAATTTAAAAACCAAGCCCTATATAAATAGATGTACTGATTCTCTCTTCCAATGCATTCTGAACCCAAGCTGTAGAGCTTAGTTCTTAACACTTTAAGCTCAGCAACCCCCCATCTCATAAAACCTCAAGAACCTAAGCCTTTTCTTTTACAACAAGAGGGAGCTTTGAAGAAAGAAAAGTGGTGGATTTTCAAGCAAAAAAACACCAGGCTGGTAAGTTCTTCTTTAATATATATTTGATAGTATTGTTTATGAAGTACTTGTCGGTTTCATGTATATGCTTTTTCTTCTTTTCAAATCATTGTTAATTTTTATCTAGACCTGACAAACTTGAACTGATATCCGAGAACCGAACCGATTTACTCGAATCGAAACCTGAAATCGACCCAAACACAATGACCCGAATTTGATTCGAAACCCGAAATAAACTGAACTGAACCGAAATCAAACCGAATTTCAGTTGAACCGAAAATGGACCCAAACCAATTTTCAACCGAACCGAATGGACCCAAATCGAACCGAAACCGAACTGATTTCACCCGAACCGAAAACAACCCAAAATAAAAAATATATATTAAAATAAATAAATAAATAAATATGAGATATGAATTGTTGCACAACACATCAAAAAGCCGAATATAGAGGCTATATAAAGTCATATATAAGGTGGAAAACCTAACTTGGCCTGAAAAGCCGACTAAAACCGATCGATCTACAAGTAACCGATATTGACCCGACCGGACTCAAAATCAACCGAACCGAAAGTAAACTGAACCGAAAATCAACCAAACCGAAGTCTCGACCCGATACCCGAACCGAAATCACCATAGACTCAAACTAAAACCGAACCAGACCCGAACCAAACTGAATCGAATTTAAACCAAATATAGTTAGACCCGAAATGAATCGAACCGAAATGAGCCGTTTGCATCTCTATTTGTATCGGGTAGTGGTCTATTTTGGATAACAATCCTTAAACCAGGGACGAAGCCAATATTGAATCATGAGGGGGTAAGATGTTTGACTTTGAAATAATCGGGACCATAAAACTTTGAGGCAGTTAAACCATAAAATTTTGGGGCCAATGCTTAATTTAATTAATTTTAAAACTGATAAGATCTTAAAAATAAATTATACTAGTTAATTTTGGGAAGGGCAAGAACTTAATTGAAATTGTTTCAGAACTATCAATGGTCTAAAATATAGTTAATCCATTAAATTTGGGGCAATCGCCCCTCCCACCCTCAATGTAGTTCGTCCCTACTTTAAACCCAGTTTATTTTATTTACAATACTAAAATTTAAATTCCCGACTTTACTTAAAAAAAAAACCTAATGCGTCACCCTTCTAAATCAATTAAAACTTAGATTTTGTATATTTTACTTTTGCAAGTAGTTTCCATTTGGAAAAGTTGTGGTATTGTGGAGGTGTAGTGGAAAGCGAATGGAATAATTTGGGTTTAATATTATATTAATTTTTATTCTTTAAGGTTAATTATATTGATATTGGAAATTTTAAAAAATATATAAATTGATATTAAAAAAACAAGTAGATACAGCACTTATTAGTTTTATTAAGATAAATCGTCTCCAATTAAATTTGAGGATTGAGCGTTCAATTAATTAATTAATTAAATCTTAAGGTCAATTTTAAAGCATTAATTTGTAGTGTGGGTTTATGAAAATATTAATGGTCACACACTTTTTGACTTTGTATGCTTCAAAATTTGGCACCAAAAATATTAATTAATCTCTCTTGGGATTAAGAGGGAAGAAAGGTCATGTAATTTTAACTATTTTATTTTACCCTTTTGATTTTTTTTCATATAAAATAGTGTATTTTTTAGTGGTCTCCCGAGTGCTTTTTTAGTTTGAGGATTTTGCCTCTCAATCCTTAAGAGAGACGTGGGTGTGTCTCGGTTAAGAAGAGTACGGTGTGTAGATCATGTTTAACTTACTATAAATTATCTCGTATGTCGAGTTATTATGTGTGATTCACTCCGGTTGATTTGAACGGAGAGTTACGAGGACACAATAGAAGTGTTTGGAGACTTGGAGGATTCAATTGGCACGAATCCCGAAGTTAGGGTTGGCACGGACTCAATTAGAACTGGAGAATTAGCCTCGCATGCCTGACTGAACCACACACGACAACTCGATATACGAGAAATTAGATACAATTTACAGATCATACTCTTATTCGTCGAGACATTCTCGGAACCTTCTTCAAGTTCAGGAGACAAATTCTAAAACTAAAACGATACATAATCACTTCGAAACAGAAAGTGCCCATGAATTGAGTCTGATAAAGTGTGGGCGGCTGCACTAAGAGCCAACCTCCAATCCAACAATTCCATAGCTAATATACATTTGTATATTATTACATTAGTAAAAGATTTAATATTTACTAAAATTTTAATCAAACTGAATAAAATTTATGCTTTTAATTAAATAGCATAATATTTGAAGACATATACATAAATAAATATGTCAAAGATTTTCTAATATTTTTTTATAAAGAAAAGGAGAAGAAATTGTTCGGGATTGAATTCAAGATCTAAAGCAAACCATGACTAAAGTAGTTCATCGGAACTCTCATTTTAATATATTTTTATCTCGAATCTTTGATAGGAATTTTTTTCCTTCACTGATAATTGTAATATAAAATAAAATGAACACGATACAAATACATAACAGTAAATTTAGGTAAACTCAACTTCAAGTAGGAAGAAATTCAAATGATACAAACCCTTGAAGACTTCTATGTCAAATCATAAATTTTTATTCTTATATTCTCTTGAGCATTTTCATTAAAAAAATCTCTTCAACTTTTAATATGATTAATTAAGCAATACTCATATACTAAATATATAATAACAAATTTTTAATGTTTTTATTTTCTAGTAAAGTACATAATGATCACTAAATTATACTGAAATGAGTCGACCAAGTATGTGATGTACTCTTCTCAAAGAAAACCGACTTGGTCCTGATTTACATTAAGTTTCGGGTTTGATCCATAACAACCTCTCCCCCTTTGGCCTTTTCCTTACAAAAAACACTATGTTAAAATGATCTTTTTCATAATTGAACTTTCAAAAGTTACAAAATTATCATCCAAATCATAAAATAGTCCTTAAACTTATCAAAATTTTACAAAAAAATTATCACCACTAGTACCATTTTTTAACCGATTCAAATGTATAATGATCATTTTGTAACTTTCGAAATTTTAATAACCAAAAATATCATTTCAATATAGTTTAATGATATTAATGTAGTTTACCCTTTATTTTATTTTATATTTGAACATTTGTGTAATGGATAAACTATTTTTCGACTGTTATGATGAGTGATATAGAAAATAGGACGAATATGGAACTTTAGCATAAGCTTGACGTGTCCAAGAATAATTAAAAGAAAAAGTTTGATCCCAAATGGATAAATAAAGAATCATTAGGACAGGGAATTCAAACATGTAATCTTCACTTTTCACACACGCTAGGAAAGTGTTCCATGGTCGGTTTGGGTCTCTCACCATTTTATCCACGTGAACTTTAGTTGTTAAAATCCAATAATTTAAATCATAATTAAAGTGTAATTTAATATAAATATGAAATAATATATTATTTTTATGTCTTTCATTTAGGGGTGAGCATTTCACAAATAAAGTCAATTCGAGTAAAATTTTTCGAGTTAATCGAGTTTACAAGTCCTATTTTATAACCCAAACTTTATTTAAAATTTCTACGAGTCGAATTGTTCAAACTTAATTATAGATATTATATTGTTATGATAGTAATTGGTTACAATTTAAACGACTTTCTATAACCATATACAATATAGATATGTATTTCTTCATATACAATATATATAGGATTTTCACAAATGATTTAATTTTAGGGTTTATGGTTAGAATTTAGCGTAATATGGTTAGGGTTTTAGGTTCTAATCTATAAACCCTAAATTTTAATCCTTAACCCTAAATTCTAACCACAACCCATCAATTGTAAACCACTAAACTTAAACCCATAACCTCTAAACCCTAAAACTAAAGTGCTTGTGAAAACTTTTTGTTTCTACCGCCTTTGTTTGGAATAATTACCCATATATATTAGACAAAGTTGTGAAACTCGACTCGAACTTAAAAATTAATCCACTTACTAAAAATTGAGTTATTCAAATTCTCATTTTATAATTCTAACTTTATTTGAATTTTTTTTAGTCGAGTTTATGAAATTATAATTGAGTTAAGTCGAGTTAAGTAAAAAATAATAATTTTTTTAAATCGAGTCAAATTTTGCTTACCTCTTTTCATCGACATACAACGTCGGAATTTAATATTATGTATTGAGAGGTAATTTAGAACATTAAATTTTATGAACAATTATTTGAATATTTTTATTATTTTCTTAATTTATTTTTTAAAAATAATACTATTTTTTTATGCATGACCCACAAATCTCTTCCGCCTTCTGCCTTCCGCCACTGCCGACATGAAAATCATTTATGTTTTCATATATATATATATATATATATATAGGTGTGTATGTATGTATATGTATGTTACATTGTTACTAACACAAAGCAGTTTAGTTTTACAGATAATACACTCCGGCATCTACAATGGAAAACGGAGTTATCAACCCGCCATCTCCAAGCTCTATTAGGAAAACCATCACCGTCGCCTCCATTGCCGCTGGCATCCAGTTCGGCTGGGCTCTGCAGCTGTCTCTTTTAACCCCATACGTGCAGACCCTCGGCGTCCCCCACACATGGGCGGCTTTCATATGGCTCTGTGGTCCCATCTCCGGTCTCCTCGTTCAACCCATCGTGGGTTACAACAGTGACCGTTGCACCTCTCGGTTCGGTCGGCGCCGACCCTTTATCGTTGCAGGAGCCCTCTCGGTCTCCATCGCCGTCTTCCTCATCGGTTTCGCTAAAGACATAGGCCACCATGCAGGTGATTCCTTGGAGAAACCGACCAAACCGAGAGCCGTCGCTATATTCGTCGTCGGGTTTTGGATCCTCGACGTGGCTAACAACATGTTGCAAGGTCCGTGTCGAGCTCTACTCGCCGACTTATCGGCTAACGACCACAAAAAGATGAGGACGGCCAATGGTTGGTTCTCTTTTTTCATGGCGGTCGGCAACGTGTTGGGCTACGCCGCCGGTTCTTATTCCCACCTTTACAAGATCTTCCCCTTCACGAAAACAACAGCCTGCGACATTTACTGTGCTAACCTCAAATCATGCTTCACCATCGACATCGTACTCCTCATCTTAGTCACGGTGACCGCCGTGACAACCGTGAAGGAATCTCCGTTCACGAAGCAAGTCGACGACGACGAGACGAAGCAGGCGTTGCCGTTCGTGGGCGAGATCGTGTCGGCTTTCAAGAGCTTGAAGAAGCCAATGTGGATACTATTGCTCGTGACTTGCCTGAACTGGATTGCCTGGTTCCCGTTTTTGCTGTTCGACACCGACTGGATGGGAACGGAGGTCTACGGCGGGAAAGTGAAAGGGAATGCGCACGAAGTCAAGATTTATGGCGACGGCGTGCGGGCGGGGGCGTTGGGGCTGATGATCAACTCGATCGTTTTGGGGCTGACCTCGCTGGCGTTGGAGCCTGTGGGGCGGTTGATTGGTGGAGTGAAGAACGTGTGGGCGATTGTGAACTTTATCTTGTGTGCCTGCTTGGCTTCGACGGTGTTGATTACCAAGGTTGCCGAGGCATGGCGGCAACACGCCGGGCCGGAGCTAGCCCATCCTCCGGCTAATGTTCAAGGGTCTGCGTTGGCTGTATTCGGAATTTTGGGTATTCCACTTGCGGTTAGTCCATTTCTCTTTCTTCTCTCTCTTTCGTTTCTAATTAACCATAATCTGTTTGTATTTAATGCATTATTATATGGTATAGTATACGATTCCGTCCGTTAATTGTACCAACCGATGGGTCCCACCAACAAACGGTTAGTTTAGCGAATGAGACGTTAGATTAAATAATAAGAAAGATTTAAATTATGATATTGTAAATAAAAAGTGTAAACTACAAGGAGGTCACTTAATTATGAGAAATGTTATATTTGGGTCACTCAATTCTTAAAAGTTAAATTTACGTCACTTAACTATGGTAAGGTTATATTTGGGTCACCCAATTAGTAAAAGTTACAATTGAATCACTCAATTATAGAGAATGTTACGTTTGAGTCACCCTTCATATTTAAAAAATATATATCAATTTGTGTATTAGATTAATTAATGATTTTATATAAAATACTCTAGTGTTAACAAGAGTATATAAGTGATTTGGAAGAAAATAGCTAAATTGATATATTTTTATAAATATAAATGGTGATCTAAATATAATATTTAATAATTAGGTGACCTAAATATAATATTTAATAATTAGGTGATATTTAAATCATTGACCGATTAATTTAGACAAATACGACTAATCTAGAGAAAAACTTGTTTAATTAATCTACCTTAAAGAATTTATTTAAATAAAAAAGACTGATATATAAATCAATAATTTAGATAATTAAACAAAAAAGACCGATATAATTCCATTTCTTTAGGTTATGTATCGATATTATTCTCTTTAGATGTTGACCGACTTTCTTAAATTCAGGACAATATTAATTTATAAACTCGACACTGAGTCACTGACATGACATAGCTGCAGAAAATGATTCAACGTCATATGTCCATATCTGAATCCACTAGGTTTGACCCTTGTGGCATAGAAAATGATAGCCAAAGACAAAGGGGTCTATTTGTATGTTGCTTTGGCTTGAATCACACGGTAAACTAGTCAAAAAAATCACTACATAATTGAGCAATAACGACAACTCTTGTCTGCATGCAGGTAACGTATAGTATTCCATTCGCTCTGGCATCCATCTATTGCTCTTCTTCCGGTGGTGGTCAAGGTAAAGTATTAATAACTTATTATTACCGTCGCGTGTTCGCATATGTACTCTCATTTGATAACAAATTAGTCTGAACCATCACTTTTTAACACGTCCAATCAATATTAATATCACGATAAAGTTTTTATCGACATATGTTCAACTACTATAAATAATTATACAACAGACCAAAAGTACATCAGAACCACATTTGACCCTCACCACAACTATCTTTCTTCACCATCTACAGACGTTGTTCATTTTACCGGTCAACACTTACATATACATATACATATTGTTAACTTTTCACTGATTCAATGAAAATGTCTGAACATGGCTGCAGGTCTTTCTCTAGGAGTTCTAAACATGTCTATAGTTATCCCACAGGTGAGAAACATGTCTATATATCTGACTTGCATGATTATGAGTACTTTAACCGAAAAGTGATGGATTTGTCTGTAAAAATCTGCAGATGTTTGTATCGGTTGTCAGTGGGCCGTTGGATGATGCATTCGGGGGAGGCAACTTGCCAGCCTTTGTGTTGGGGTCAATCGCGGCGGCAGTCAGTGCGGTGTTGGCAATTCTGGCGCTGCCGAACCCACCGAAACAAGTTTCCCTTTCAGGAATGGGCGGTGGCCATTGATGATTATAAATAAACCAAGCAAGCAGCTCCTGTTATCTGCTATATTCAGCAGCAGCCTTTTGCATGCATGTGCTGTAATGTTTTTTTAAGTTTATAATTTGCTTGGTGTGGTTTTTCTTTTTCAACATAATATCTGCTTCTGGTTCAATACAGTCATGGCTCAGTCCCATGTTTCCTCATGTATTGTTCAAGTTTTTACATATAGGGAAGTTTGCAGGGAAAAGAAATCCTTTTTAATTTGGTGTTGAGGTTGTGATCTAAGCTTGTATTTCTATACATGAGAATTCTGAACATTGAAAACTTGGAAGTTATTGTAGATATTTTGAAAGAAGTGCTTGTTGAATCCTGACTACTAAACTTTTTGAAATTGAGTATTCACGGATTCCAAATTCTTCGTGTCATGTGTCTCGACAAAGATCATTTTTTTAATAGTTTTAAGTGATTACAATGTAGTATCTGTTCGTAGATATTCTTAATCAATTGACAATGTACACACACTTTGTACACAAAACAATTTTAATCCAGATTTTTTAGGATGAACATCATTTTTTATTCTACTGAAACTACATGTTGGGTTCAATTTTTTTTGTTGAATCTTGGAGGACACACATCTTAAGAAATATGATAAAAAAAATTATGCGTCTAGTACTCTCCTCAACAAGTTCAATCCCAATCTCATTTCATCTTCAACCCTTCACATTTTCCTATAGAACTAACTATTGAGTTGTGTTTGCTTTCTTTCATATTTTTCAAACTCAAATATAACCGAATTAACCGACATTTATTGGATCGAATAATAAAGATATTAAAGCATTCGAGTAAAAGATAACCCAATTAAGGACAATATATATATATATATATATATATATATATATAATGATACCACTTGATATGTTGCCTAGTGTCCTCATTCTGACCGAGGCTAGAAAGGCTGACTTAACTGCTTCCACAAATGAAGTTACCTTTATGGTACCCATGATGCATTATTGCTTGAAACTTATGATCAGATTTATGCTGAAAAAAGGTTGCAGTCGTTTTGCTATAAAGGATTCAATTATATTTTTGACAGCACACAATTTTTTTTTATTTTCTTTGAAGAGATGATGTTTAATTATTTTTTATAAAAAAATTATAATTTTATGTCTCGTTAAAAATCTCTTTCAATCTAACTGAAGAAAAAGAGCATAAAAAATGATTACAGAAACATACGAAAGGACTCGAAAAAAAAAAACACATGCTAGATAAGACTACTCCTGACACTCAATAAAACAAAGCTGAACTAATCTTCTACATCGGCATTCAACAAATTTTCAACTGCCATAGGAGGTACAAGATAAAGACTAATGTCAAAAACATCTGACCTAGCCAATTTTACCATACGATCCACGATCTTGTTGTCATCTTGGCGAATGTGACGAAATGATTCTGACCTAGCACGACCGCACAACTCAAGAATATGCATGGCGATACCAGAACTCCCATGATGCTTCGAACCCAGTTGGACCATGCCGAGAACATCCAAGCTATCTGTTTCTACAATGATACGTCGAAACAATCAAGGCTTTCTATTATAGTTGTTAATGTATAACATATTTTGATGAACAGGGAAGGATGTAAGACTTTATGCGGGAGTATAAACTATTAGGGAGTTATATTAGAAAGTGTTAACTACATAAGTAGTATCCCACCTATTCTCGCGCTAATATTTTAGTACTTCAATTTTTTTTGGCAAAATAGTACCTAACGTTACGTTTCGTTTTTATATTGGTACCCACTGTTAAAAAATTAATAGGATGCTGATTAGGAGAGTAAAAAACATGCGTGGCATGCTGACAAAGAGAGAGAAAATCACACGTGGCAGGCTGCCACATCATTTTCTCACTCCTAGTCAGCATGCCATGTGTGATTTTTTGTGATTTTAGTCGACGTGGCATGCTGACTAGGAGAGAAAAAATGACATGGCATCAGCCCTTTTATTTTCTCTCTCCTCGTCAACATGTCGATCATTTTGTAACGGCGGAGTACCAAAATAGAAACAAAATGTAACGTTAGGTACCATTTTACTAAAAAAATAGGTGGAGTACCAAAATAGTAACACGAAAATAAGTAGTGTACTACTTATGTAGTTAACCCTATTAGAAATTTAAAAATACAAACTTAAATTATTGATAAAAAATATAAAAAAATGTATAAATTATACGAGAATTTAAAATTTCGAAAAGTACAACTATATATCTCTTCTAATACTCCGTCGGTTCATCCCTAAGAGGTAGTGTTTGGTCTTTGTGGAACTCTACTATACGGTTAAGGCAGTGTTTGAATTCCATGGGACTCTTCCATGCCAAAAGCCTTCACCATGATTTCTCAAACTTTGACTTCTAAGTTATTTGCTTGGACTTAAACACTTCATTTCAGTTGATTTTTATGCTTTGGTATCGATAAACTTTGTCTTCTGAATATTACATAAATAGATAAGTTTTTTATATATATAATCACGGGCATCGGTTCATTGGTCGATTAATCTGAATCGAAATTTGTAAAAGCTTATTATAGGGATATCTTTTCAATTTTTTTATTCACAATATCAAAATTCAAATTTATAACTTTGTTTAAAAGACCTAACGCCTTGGTCCGCTAAACCAACTAACTGTTGGTCATAAATAGATAGCTTTTGTTGCTTTAATAACCAAAATTTGTCATGTAACCATCAATTTTTTGCCTGTGTGTTTTTCTTAATGTATGGACTTGTAATTTACATAGAGTATGATGACCAAAATTCGACTCAATTTGAAAAAAGAAACAATTTTTTGACTTAATTCGAAGTCAAAAACTTGACTCAACTTGAAATGCAATTTTATAAACACGTCTCAAAAAAAATCTAGTTAGAGTTATAAAATGGAACTCGAATAACTCGATATTTTTAGTAATTAGTGTATCGATTTTCATGTTCGAGTCGAGTTCTTCAATCCTGCATGATATATGTATATCACATATGAAAAAAAATAAAGAAATGTATATGCATATTGTAAATGGTTATAGGAAGTCATTTAAATTGGAACCAATCCACAACATAACATTATAAATATTTACACTTAAATTTGAATAAAAATTCGAACAACTTAATTTGACTCAAAAAATAAATAAAATTTAAATAATAAAATAAGACTCGTCAACTCGACTAACCCAAATTTTTTTTACTTGGCCGATCGAATACTAATCCTGAACGGAGAGGGATTTTGAACTGGTCAACTCTTTTGGGTCCATGCTTTTCATAGGCACACCCGAATAAAAATCATCTACCCCTAAATATGCGTCTTTCTATGCTTACACTAAAAATAATTAAAAAATAAATTCTAGACTCTAACACTAAATTTTACATTCTAAACCTTAAAATCTACACCGTAAAATACATCTTACTTTTACTTCCCTAAACCCTAAACTTTAAACTCTAAACCCACTTTTTTAAAGTGGGGCACCAAAAGAGGCATAGTTACGGGCAGCCAATTTCTATCCATTTCTCTCATGCTTTAGCCTTTTCTTAGGACACCAAAAGAGGCATAGTTAGGGGGCAACCGATTTCCATCCATTTCTCCCGGGCTTTAGCCTTTTCTTTCTTGCATTTGCCTTCGCTATTTCTCTTTTATAGGGATGTAAATGAACGGAGCTTGAATGAATAAGTTTTTGTTTGTGTTTGTTTATTTATTTTAAGTTGTTTACGTTCGGTTCGTGTTTGTTTAAATTTTTTATATCGTGTTCGTTCGTTTATTTTTGAAGGTGTTCGTTTGTTAGCGTTCGCGAATATGTTCATTTATATGTTCACAAACATGTTCGATTAAAGTTCGCGAATATGTTCATTTATATGTCCGCTAACATTTTCGTTTATATGTTCTCGAAAATGCTGAAATTACGCTATTAGTCCTTAATTTCCTTAAGGTTCACAGTTTGAACTTTAAAATTCAATTTGTGTTCAATTTAGTCTCTACCTTCATCAATATTTAAAATGTAAAAAAAATAAAATAAAAAATAAAACCAGGTAAATGATTCTCTAAACGAGCTTATAAACGAGTTTGTTCATGAACATAAACGAATTAAACACACATTTATTTGTATTTATTCGTTTATTAAATGACCATAAAACTTTATTCATACTCGTTTATTGAACTTAATAAACGAATATTATATAAACGATTCACAAACAATCGTTACGCTATGCACATTTACGCCCATACTCCTTTATGCTTTTATGTTTACTTTCTTACGTATCCTTTTCAGAATTTGTGTTTTGGGATGTTGCCCGATATAAATGTGGTGAAAATAATCGGCTTGCCTGGTGCATTCTCGTTAGTTGTTTGGTCAGTGGCCAGATTTTACTTTTACAACTTCGGTCGGAAAAAAAGAGTATGTAGTATCAATAGAGAATTTTAAGAATTTATTTTTTTAAATCAATCTAAAAAAATCATCTTTAAATTTTTAGTGCGAAATAAAAAAATAAATTAAATTTAAAGTTGGGGCCGAGTGAATAAATGGATAGAGCTCGGCGTCAATTCTACATATACCGACAGTGTACAGACCCTTTACAACTGTTTGCCGGACCAAAACCACTTTTTTCGGAAGCTCAACAACATAAATTACTCTCATTTGTTGAAACATCTTTAAATTATGAAATAATTTTATGTTTCAAAAAATAAAAATTTTAACAATAATATCTCTGTAATATTTTAAATCAAAAAATAGTTAACATCAAGAAATAATATCTCTGTAAAATATCCGTTTTAAAAATAAAAATAAAAAAAGAAGTTACATCATTTAACCAAGGGATAGATCGGTTATTTATTTTTAATCTTTTGAAAACGTATACACACCGTGCATATAAAGAATAGAAATTCTCTATTTTTCTTGATGCCCTTATTTATGTCCCGCGTTAAAAATTAGGTTTGAGATTTAAGGTTATGGTTTAAGAAAATTAGGGTAGGTATATTTTTAGGGTGTAGGATTTAAAATTTAGGGTTAGAGCTTATAATTTATTTTTTTATATTTTTTAATGTTGATGCATAAAAAAGACCACCGAAAAGGACAAAAGTTTTTTGTCCATAAATAAACTGCTTGAATTAAGGTCTCTAAAAGATAATATTAATATTTTTTCACTGAAACCATTCAATAAATTTTATGTAGTTTTTTTAACAACCCTTGATGGTGATAAAATTGAGAAATCTTTAGGCTAAAGATTATTGACTCAATGTAAATTATGTAACCACCGACATGCACGAGAAAATGTTTTCGGGTTTTTTTTAGAGATATTGTTGTTGAAATTTTTATTACATAAAATACGAATGCTTTAAAAAATTTCAGAATCTAAAGATATTTTTACAATGAACCTAGAAAACGTTCGAAAGTGTAGGCAATTTTCAAAAGACGTTGTGAAGTTTAGACGATTTTAATGGAGTCCGTTATACTAGTCTGTCACAGACGTCATCTGCATGCATGTGTGGAAGGTAAAATCGTCTTTTTTTTATGACGATTTTTAAAAATTGTGTAAAAAAATCGACGACTTATAATGTTCAAACATTTTTAGTTCGTAAAATAAAAAACAAGTAACAACCCACCATATTTCATAAAACAAAAATCACACAATTTTATCAAGAAAAAAAAAACTTTTTTTAGACATTAATAATTTAATTTAGACCTTTTCAGTCGATTGTTTAGGTTAAATGGGGGGGGGGGGGATTTTCGTTCATTTTCTCTCGCATTCCTCTTGCTTTCAAAGATGTTACAATTTGGCGCATAGTTTACACACCACGTAAAGCTTTCCAAGGACATACGTGTACACCAAATAAGGTTAATATATGCTCCAAGCCTCTATACTCTTTGTATATTTTAAATTTAGTCCCCTTCTTTTACTTTTTGGAATTTAATCTTAACTTTTTCAGATTTGAAAACTTCAAGTTCGATTGTTAAAATCTCGTTAAAATTTTTTAGTTATATTCAAGTCCATTACAACATTACTATATTGGTTTCATGAATGCAAAGTTAGTATTTTTTTAATTTCAAAATGTCACATTAATGAATTGAATAGAAGAGTGTTAAAATTGGACTTGAATTTTTAAATTTGGAAAAACAGAGGACTAAAAATCTGAAAACAAAAGTAAGAGGATTAAATTTTAAATGTGCAAAAAGTATAGGGACTTGGAGCATATTTTAACCCCCCAAAAGCAAACTTTCGTAAATTCATCATAAAACCCAGAAATCCCCGCAATTCTTCATCTTCATCCTTTCTCTCTTCTACCGTTGTACGCAAGTCGAGAGAGAAACTGAGAAGGATATATAAATCAAAGACTCCGCTGTCCGCCAATCTCATTGTCAATTTGCTGATCATTTGATCTACGTGATATTTTTTGAGCTTTTGAGATCTGAATCTGATCATAAGTCATGGAAGAGCTGAGATCAGCTATGGAGGAGCACATGGGATTAATGGCGGATCTAGTTCAGAAGCTATCGTCGGAGCTCCGTTCGGGTATCCGACCCGCGTACGATAACTTCATCTGTTTCTTCCACGCCATCGACTGGAAGGTCCGCCTCCTCTCTTTTCCTCTCTCTTTATTGTTTTTTTTTTCTGATTGATTCCCGAGAATTCGAGGTGAAATTCAGATCCCGGGAGGAGAGGGTTCAACTCCAAGCTTTTAACATGTGAAAACGTGTTCTTTTTTTCCCTTTTTTATTGTTCTCTCCTGCATTTTTCCCTATAACCGAAGAGAGTGTCACTAAGTGTTAATGTTGGTTACTAGAATTTCTGAGTGTTAGTGTCGATTAAAGTACTAAAATCTGAGAAAGAAAACTCTGCCGTGAACAATCCGATTCAAAAGAATATTTAGGAAGAGACAAAATCATGTAATTGGGTGATAATATGGTTGCGGTCATGTTTTTGGTCGCGGCGGTTGCGGACATAACATAAGCTATTGCGGTCATGCACAAGGTTTAATAAATTGGTTATTTGAACAATGCGAAACCCCAAATATAATCTGGTCATAATGCCCTAGCTTAATTCATACCTGATCTGTCTGTTGTAAGGGCAGTTTCTTGAATTAGATCGGTTGCAGCTTTATTGTTGATACTTGTAAGTGGTTTTCTAAGTAAAGATGATGCACATGGTTTGTGAATTTAGCCGGTGTTATTTTGATTTTTTTAGGCATAGTCCTTATGTTGAGAACAATTTTCTCACTCATTTTTCTCCCCTTTTTTTTTTTGCAGGAGCCATGGTTGATTTCCTTACTGGCATTCCATGTTGTCTTACTGATAATAACAATCTTCTCCAGGAAGATTACTAATTTCCAGATGTGTTTGTTCCTTCTGACATGTAAGTTCATTGCTTTTGTGTTAACGATAATCATTGCACGTATACAAGTGTTTTCGACTAAGATCTTTCCTTGTTTATTGTAGTAATTTGTTGCTAATCATATTGATTACTTGCTTTATTAAAATGTGAAGCTTTATACTTAAGCTGCCTTCTTGTGGTTGAATGATTGATGACATATAACATTGCACTCTAATATATCATAATTATTTACAGTCTGATTATGGTTGGCCCAGCAGTTTGTTATTAATCTTAAATCAGGGGGTAGAGATTCCAGGACATTGAATAGAATTTAACAGCTTTCACAAGTTATGCCTTCTCCTCTTAACAATATTTCTTTAAACCATGGTTATTTAAAATTCCTGATGAACACCGATGTCGTAATAACACTTTTTGTCTTGCATCTGAAGGTAATACGTAGGTTTGTAATCTGAAATTCCAGATGTGAGAAGGATGCATGCAGATGCATATATTTGATACATATACTTCATATTAGATGGACAAAGTGATAACTTGCAGATGTATATCCAGTGATTGAAACACAGAAATAATGAGAGAGTTGAGTAGAAACAGATAGATTGCGAAGCAAAATATAGTTCTCATTCTACACCTGGCCTAGAAATTATAGATGTCCTGTTTCACATCATAGGAATTTCATTAAATTGTTGCATCCCAAGTTGGCGATTTGGAGATAGAAGCCTAATCTTTGAGAAGGTATTAAGCCTAAATATAGATGGTTTTAAGCCTAAAAGGGGTCATCTTGCCATTGAAGGGATCACAAGAGAAAATGGTTGAAGCCTGTATACGAGTTTACGGCCATTTATGGGCTACAGGTCTTCTCATGTTTTATTTTTGTTACAGTTAGAAATTTCGATTTACAAATCTTACTAAAAACAACCTACCTGAGTAACTAGCAGTAACTTAGTATTAAACTTGTTTATCTCATCATGCATTCCAAAACAGTGAACTGGATCCAAAGGCACATATGCATAAGAAGACATCACTACTGTTTACTTTCTATCAATTTATCCAGACTGTGTTAAATGCTTTGCCTAACATCCATGCATTCTGAAAACAATTTCGGTTTCTATTTTTTCGAATATACTTTGCAATTCTAAGTTCTAACATATTTGCTTGATTATGCTTTGTAGTGCTTGGTGTATATTTTGCTGAGTCACTGAATAGATTACTTGGTGACAACTGGAAGAAATTTACAACCCAGAACAATTTTGATCAAAGTGGACTTTTCTTATCGGTGCTCTGGTCCGGGCCTCTTCTCACCATTGCCATCATCATCTTGGTCAGTGAGGAACTCATCTTATGCCCTCCTTTTTTGAAAACTTTTTCCCCCTCTCTATAAACATGAACTTTTGCTACTTTCTGCAGATAAACACTCTGTTTTGTATGTGTTACCTAATAGTTCGTTGGAAAAAGGCCGAACTCAGACACCGTGCAAGGCTTTCCCACAACAAGCAGGACTGAATTGCCTGGTGCTGCATTGCTGTCCTCTCCTAGTTCAATAACATGCGCATTTATCAACTGCTTAAGGAAAATTGGGCCTGAGAAAGAGGATGAAAAGCTGGAAATGGGTGGAATACAGAGACGGCAGAAAGCCGATTAGAAGAAGCTGGAGATTAGTTCGGCCGGTTCATGCGGCCAAAACAACAACTTCAAACTGAGACATTTCAACTTGAAATTGTTCTAGGTTTGGGTCAATTGTTTTTTTCCCCTGGTTTGGACCATTACAAGTTTAGATCATTTCAAATTCTGATTACTTCCGGTTCGGGTTGTCTTCAATGACCTGCTCAAGTTGATTTGGGTTTGAATCAATCTAGGTTCAGATCAGATGGATTCGATTATTGATTTTTATGGTCAAATTGAAATGAGTCAGATTTAGATTCGAGTTGATCGAGCTGGATTTTTCGAATTCGGATATTAGTAGTCTGTTCATTTGAATTAGCATTTTATTTAAACAAATAAGTACATAAGGCTGCCTTACCATACAAATCTAAACACAAACTACATCTCCCTAATTCAAAGAAAAAAAGAAGAGCAGAATCTAGTCCAGAAACAATAGCCAAGACCTCCCAACATTATTGTTATTATTATTCTCCACTCTTGTTAGTGTAACCACAAGACCCTGAAAGGAGAAACGCCAATGAACTCTCTGAATCGTCGAATGGTGGTCGAGGGAACTCGTGAAACCCACCAAAATTACATGTCTCGAAGTTTAACGGTGAGAAACAACCGGCAGGATCATCCATGCTCCCTTTAACATCCACACTCGACGAAAACTTGAACATATCCATGCTTCCAACCTTATTCATGGCTTCACTGCCATCGCCCGGATCACATGTCCCGGTGGACCCTTTAGTGTCATCCAAGGGGATTGCCGGAGTGTGTCCCTGGAACAGAGCTATATGACCAAACAGCTTATCTTTCCTCGAAAACGTCGTGCCGCATGAGCAAAGCCATTTATCTTTACCGCAATGCTTCTCGTGAGTCTTGAGATCAGCCATGACCGAGAATTTCTTAGTGTTGCATCTGCTGCAAGTGTAGCTCTTGTCACAGTGGGTTCTCCTGTAATGGTTCTTGACACACAAGATGGTTTTAAGAGGCTGAAACTTTCTGTGATCCTTGTTCCTCTTGCAACCGGCGAAAGGGCACGAATATCTCTTGATGAGAGCCGGTTCGGAGCTGGACTCTTTGTTGGGTTTCGCGAGTGCTGCCGGCGTTTTATACTCGTCTCCGTGCCCTCTCATGTGCATCCGTAAATTCGCATCGCGCTTGAATCCTTTGCCACATATTGTGCAGAAATGAGTGTGGGGTGCAAGGATCTCTTCCTTCTCTAACTGCAATATCTCATATGTCCCTGGAAAAAGATTCTCCCCTAATTCCTCACCATCTTCCTCGTCTTTCGATTCATGTTCCTCATTAATATCAACAGAGTTTTGCAGCTCGTTGACACCGCTTCCACCACCACCACCACAACTAACACCACCATTTTGTGGCTGAAACTGTCCAAGAGGTAGAGAGGGTGCACCTTGTGTATGCTTAACATAAGGTAAAAGACTACCGGCAGTCGATATCAACTGAACTATGATCGAAGTGAGATCGGCAGTGACCAGCTGTTGCTGCTGAGCTACAAGTTCATATGGCTGCACCTGTCCCGACACTCGGTCCCTCCTTCCGATGATCGAATCCACCAGACCCTGAAGTTGGTGGATCTTCTGCTCCAAGAATAAGAGATTGTTTAGCATTGCAGTTGGTTCCCAGTCTTGGACCTTGCTGACTTGAAGCAACTCAGTGAGTCGGTCAGGGAATTCCCATTTCTGCTGATTTTGAGGGCTGAAATTGGTAAAACATGTTTGTTGCCTGTCTTTATGTTCCATTCTTTGGCCTTGATATCAAGTTCCAAACTTTACTCAATCTGCAAAATTCCAACAAATTTCAATCACAATCAACTATCATCAGAAAAATACCATGTCTCTTTTTAGCATAACAAGGAAACAAGAATCAAGTTTCACAGACCAAATTAACTCATGAAATCCAACAACCCCTTTTCTTTTCCACCATTAAAATGATAAAAAGCTGCCCTTTTCTCTTTAGAATTGCAGAAAATTAGAATCTGGTTTTCTCAATTGAAAGTAAAATAACCTTACCATCCCATAAACCTTCCTTAGAATGAATTGAAAATTGAAACCCCAAAACTTTGTTTTGAAACCTCAAACACAAAAATCCAATCTTTAGAGCTATCAAAGCATAAAAATCAAAACTTTAAACCAGAGGGTAATGAAATCAATTGGGAGAGAACATACCATATTCAAGATAGCTTCAGATGCTGTTGGTCTCAATTCCAAGGTTCTAAAGAGAGACAGAGAAAGGAGAAAAAAGGAAGGAGAAACAAACTTGGACCCCACCCAATTCATCAGCCAAAAGAGGGTCAGAAAATGGTAACTGTACTGTTTTGTTTAAAGAAGAAAAGAAAAATTACAGTTTGCTAATGCCAAGTGGGACATAGACAAGGAAAAGTCAACCCCATCAATCAGTCAATTAATTAAAGAAAAACTTTTGATGGTTTGATTCCATCATCTTGAGGTTTGGGCAAAGGGGAGCCATTGGATATAACATTCATTCTGTGTTTGACGAATAATAGGCGGGTGGATTTTGATAATAGAGTTTATGTGAGTTTACTTGAATTTTTTTAAAAATTTAAAGGTTTTAATTAAAATTTTTTAAAAATTTGAAGGATTAATTTTAATTTTTTTTAAAAAAATTGTGTTTAACTATTTTTTTTAAATTAGACATAATAAATTTTTTAAAAAAATTTAGAAGATGGCTTAATTAAAAACATTCAAAATTTTAAAACATAATAAGAATTTTTAAAATTTGTAGGGGCCAAATTAAAATTTTTAAATTTTTTAAAGGGCTAATCTTTAAATTTTCAAAAAGTTTGGGGGGCTAATTTGATTTTTTGTGGATGGTTACTTTGGAGTTTAGATTTTAGAATTGCTTCATACATTATTTTGGTATTTTTTGTTAAATTTATTAATTTATGAATATATTAAGTTGTATATAGTATTATTAGATTTGACATATATTAAAAAAACTATGTAAAAATTCTAGTGAACTTAGTGAGCAATGTGTTTTTGTAACGAGCATGACTTCAATAATTTTTTACTGAGTATCAAGTCGAGTATGAATCAAATATCTTTCAAACCAAATCTCGGACACTATTCAACTCGTGATCGACTTGCTCAACATGCCCCTATATAGGATCAAACTATTGAATAGCATCACTTTCATTTTTTATTATTGGTAACGCTTTTGCATTATTAGTAGGGTATGCAAAAAAATCTAATCCGTTTATCTTTTGATCCGATTTGAAATTTTAGATATCTAATCCGTTTTTTTTATTTTTTGAATAATTCGGATCGAATGTCTAAAAATTTTGGATCGGATACGGATAGTGATTTCACATTCGGATCGGATATTTGATTATCCGAATTCAAAATTTTAAATTTTTTATATATATAAATCTTGTTATATTCGATATTTTTACTTGTTATATTTTAAAAATTGAAATCTTCATAATACAAATCTTGTTATATTCAATAATTTATTTATTGTTATATTCAAAAATCCAAATTTTTTATAAATATGACCGACAAATTAAAAAAAATATGTCCTAAATTCAGATATTAAGATATCCGAATATCAAATCCAAAATTCAATTTTTTGAATTAGATACAGATCACTAAATTATCTATCTAAAAATTTTAAATATCCGAAATTTCAGATCCGAAATCTTAACTGCACACCCCTAATTATTAGTTTATTATTAAAGGAATTTTATTGGGGAGTGTGAAGTGGATTGAAGGGGCTAGGAAGGGTAGAAGGAAACTACGCCAGCTCCAGGTCGGAGGACTCTCCTTTTCATATTTCTACCATCAAAGCACAAAGATGGTGGCTGGTGAGGGAGCATGCAGATTCCTCATTTTCTTTTCTTAATTATCTTTTTCATTATTTTTTCAAGATTTAACTACAAAATAAGTATATAATCTATATTCTTTTTCTAAGATAAATGTCAATAATTATTATTTGGACAAAGTAGCCAATTTTTTATTCCGTAAATATTTTTTGTTTTTTTTTGTAAACGATATTACAAAAAATTTAAATTAACCAATTAAAATATGACATGTAACATATTTACATAATTTTTTAAATTTTTATTTGAAAATTATAAAACCTTTAATTTTATAAAAGTACTCAAAATCTTTACTTTTTAAAAACTCAAATCCCTGACATTCATAACCTTAAATCTCTAAATTTCTCTCATCCGACCGCCGATTCAACTATTACCATTATACGTTTCTTCACTGAAATTTTATAATCATCAATCTCAATCTTATATTGACAGATATTGATGACCAAACGATTAAACGAACTATGAACGTTAAATGCGAAATATAAAATCTTCAATAAACAACGAATGATATGAGTAACCAGGCCTTTATTTGTGTTCATATCATATTTACAACGTTTTCATTTTTCAAAAATATTTTATATTATAATTTCATTATTTTTTCCTTAAAATTTGATAATCCAAATAAAATTGTTCTGGAATTTATTTATTTATTTATTTACCAATTACAATAGGTTAAATTTAAATCATGGGTTTTTGAGTTTAGAAGCGAAAAATAGCACATTTTCTTTTGAGTTTGATATTTGGTCGTGTAAGCTACCAAACGATATTATTTTAAACAAGTTTGTATATTTACACTATAAAATTTAAAATTTAAATTCTTAATCTTAATTTTTAAAAACCAAATCTTAAACTTTAAACCTTAAATTATAAACATTGACATTAAATTCTAACCCTACAACCTAAACCCTTAAACTTTAAACCCAAAATTAAAACCTAACCCCTAAAATTAAAAGGCATTTATAAACTAAAATTTATACGATCTGTGTATCAAAGTTTTTTCCTACATTGAGTAACGGGTTGAGTATATGTGTTTTTAATATTGTTTTAAAATTAAGTGTATATCTATACTAAATCAAATATTAGTATTTGAATCTGAATTTTAAATAAATGAAGAGTTGTTTTTATTATTTTATACTCATATTTTTTATACAATTTTCTTATTTTAAATCTAAGCTTTAAATCATAATACCCTAAATTTTAAATTTAAACAAATAATTTTTTAACAAAATATAAACAATAAATAAGATCTCTGAATCTTCGAATTCACATGCTTATATAAATTAAAATTTTCATGTGTGTCAAAATAATTTTCTTAATTAAATTATCTGTTAGATATCAAAATCCATTAAATTGCATAGTATTATAAAGTTTTCGATGTTTGACATTTCTAGTACAAATATCGGGATTTGAACTCATACAAGATGAGACAATATAAACATTTTTAATCACTCGATCAATTAATGAATATCTAATGATACCTATATTTTACTCATCAATAGTTTAACCAAATAAAGTAAAATACATGTATTACATAATTTCCTATTTATCTACCAAACATTCTATTATTCATAGATTACACATTGGTTACTCAACTATTAATGTGTTTTCGTTTTGGTCATCCAACTATAAAAACTTTCAATTTTATCACTAATATCTTTGAGAATGGTTTTTTTTTTCTCTTTGACTCATCGATTGACGAATAGTTGGATGATCATTTGTGTAGTTTACCCCATTATTTAATCATTGTGTTAATAATGTATTAAATAATGTATTTCATCACATGAGTCTTTAAGTGGTATAATTTTCAATTTTCATCAAATGAGAAGGGACTAATTACTTAGGCAATTCCAACTCTATTTTCAATCACCATTTCCATTTAATATATGTTTTGTTGGAATAAAAATTCTAGAATTTGACACAGTGGCAGATGCAGTAATGCCTACCCTGAATATTTGAATTTTCTTTATCAGTTATCTATTTTACTAAGTGTTTCTACTCTAAAATTTTATTGCTGACCACCCTAAAAAGTTGAATTTCTTTTATTAGTTATTTATTTTACTGAGTATATCTACTCTAAAATTTTATTTGTAGTTAGACGTACAAAAATCTATATGTTATTAATACTTAATATGTGTGCCTACATTAAAAAAAATTTGAATCCGTCACTGATTTGACATATAATTGGTCCAACCCCAACATCATGATGTGTGACCCAAACAAATAATGGCAACAATCAAACATAGGACAGAATTATTAAAACTATGGACAGATGGCCAATGCAAAATGGTGGTCCAAAATGTAGACCCCAACTCAAATTCCAACTCCTAGTTGGTGAGAGATGAATGAGTTGCCTTTGTTACAAACTCCCCAATCCATTTCAATGTCCTTTCCTCAAATTTATAAATTAAAAATCAAATAATAAATGTATTTGATTTCATAATATTTAAATTATTGTAATAATAAAAAAATAAAAATATTTTTATATTCAATCCACATAACAAGACATTAGATTCTTTAAACAATATTCGTAATCAAATCATAACATTATTAATAAAATTAGTTGGATTTAGATCATGAACAAGCACATTTGGCTGGTTGGTCAAACTGTTCATCTTTGTTCCTCACATTTTTTAAGTCATGGGTTATAAATCCACTAAGAACACCCATTTTCTTTCCTTATAATCTCTCATTCCTATCCAGGTAGGCTTAGATTTAGGATTTGTCAAAAAAATGAACTTGGATCATCTTCATAACGAGCCTCTAAAATGTATCTTATACAAACAAGTCAGACAATAGATCAGATATACTAATGATTTTACTAAAATGTCATTTTTATTTTAGCATCATCTTAATCTTTGAGTAATAGAATGGAAAACCATTATATTCGAACCTATTAAATAGTCTCAATAAAAAATATTATTCTTTAAAAAATTTAAGTTCGAACAATTATTTGCACGTTGCGGTACTTTTTAAATGACTAGAAGTAAAAAACAGATGCACTAGAATATTCAAAAAATCATAATATTCTAACCAAAATATATTAAATATTATATCATGATTTAAAAATAATTGGTTAAATTGACGGTGGAGGTTGGAAGTGAAGCCACGTCAGGGCACGCCATCTGTCCTCAGTCTGAAGAAGTTAGCCATCACGATTTCACGTCAATTGCATCCCCACGCAGTGACGATAGAGAAGCCTTCATCTTTGATTCATGATTTTCTTTCACTTATTTTCTTAATCAAAATTAAATATTTTCATTTGGCATATTAAGGAATATTTAATTCACATAATGTAAAATTATTTCTAGTAATAAAATTAATGGAATATAAGATTATCATCCATGTTATTAGGAAACTATTATTTGTTCGGAAAATTCTAATGTACAGATATATAGCACTAATTATATATATATATATATATTGAATGTACTGCTAATTATTTTAATAATTTTTAAAATTATAAGGACATAAAAAGTGATTTTTTATTTTTGAGTATAAAATATATAAATTACTTTTTGTGCCACCTTTTAAAATTTTATTAAAAATAATTCATAATCCAACTTTTAATTAAAAAATCTGAAAAAGTGACACAAATAATATTTTAATATATTTTATTCTCAAAAGAGAATAAGCGTGCTTTAGGTCTCTATGATTTTAAAAATTATTAAAATAATTATTAATACATATCAATGCATATGATTAGTGGTGCATATCGATACATGAAGTTTACTCTAGACTCATCCTATTTGTTTAATTATTATTTCAAGTAATAAGATTATCAGGATTTTATGATTCAGGTAAAATTATTTCAAATAGTAAATTTTTCAGGTCAAGTCGAAGTCGAATTCTATTTATTCCTAATTATTAGGATTTAAGCTTACCTAGAATAATAATCATGTAATTTTGGTGTTTTATCTTTTCACAATAAAGAGAAGCTTATAAATATATTTTTAACCTAAATATTTTATTTCACTCACCAGGTTACGCGCTATAACAATAATATTGTGATGTTTACTTACTAGACATGTTGGTTTCCGGTTGAATTAACCATTCCAATCTGATTTTAACATAGTTGGTTATAATAATTTGAACTCCCATAATTTTACTTGCAGTGACAGAGTCAGAATTCACTCATACGAGGACAAATTGTTTAACTTTAAAACGAATTTGGTCTTTAAAAAATAATTAAATTAAAAAAATTAAAGGGGTTAAGATTTTATTTTATTAATTTTAAAATTAAAATGACTTAAAAAGTAAATAAACTAAAAAATTGGGATTCAAGACTTAATTTTATTAATTTTAAAACTCACAAGGTCCTAAAAATTAGTTAAACCACAAATTATGGGAGGGGTAAGGATTTAATTACAAAATTTTAAAAAAACAATGATTTAATTACAATAATTTTAAAACTATCAAGAGTTAAAATGCAATTAAACTATCAATATTGGAAGGACAATTGCCCCTCCCAGGCGGCCACATTAAACATACATTCGTCTATGTCTACTTGTCAATCTAATAGGAATATTTTAACAAAATGGATTTTTTATAATTTTTTTAAAATAAATTAGACCTTGTTAAAAATTCTCTTCATATCCAAAATCAAGGAAGTCGCTTCCGAACATTAAAAAGAGGGAAAAGAGTGTCATTACTTTATTCATGAGTCGCATATCAACCAATACACATAAAGGTATGCACTTGCTATTTGTCACGCTTGAGAAGAGGCGGGGTCATTAATCCCACATCGGAAAGAAAAAGGGAGGTCTTGGGATATAAATACGGCGGCGCTGCACATCCTATCAGACATGTCTTTTGGGAAGAAGGTAATGGCCCCGTGACATATTGCACTAAAATGACAAAACTAATCCAAACTGTCAACCACCATGACAGTGCTGCATCATCAACACAAAAGGAATACTCCCAGGCACTAACACCACGATAATTGTAACACAAACAATTCCAACAAACCAAATGAAAACAATATTAAGAAGAAAACCAGACCAAATGTTGCAATTGGCCAATTCCAGATTTACTAAAGAATCGAACAGATCAGCTTAACTTGCCATTGTATGCTGCCAATCCGCTTAAAAGCCAGAGAACTATTGGTCTCAATGGTCAGCTTCTTAGAAGTAGCCGGATGAATAAAGAACATGTCTCTTTTATGGCCAAGATTTCAGTCGAGGTAGGATTTGTTAGGCCGACCGATTTAGAGAAGCGAATTAGGACATTACCGGAAGAATGCCGCCAATCCCGGCAGTATCAAAATTATTCGAAACACCGCCGTTGAAGATAAAAGAGATTACTGGGCTTGGTTGCTAGGCTTGATTGGGTATGGGTTAAATATACAAGTGAGGAACTTTTTGGACTCACTATGGATTTTTTTTAATACGCTGAGTATGATCACAAGGTAGTATATATTTAATTTTTTAACACTTTAATAAAACACACACAGCTTGATTGGGTATGGGTTAAATATACAAGTGAGAAACTTTTTGGACTCACTATGGTTTTTTTTAATATGCTGAGTGTGATCACAAGGTAGTATATATTTAATTTTGTAGCACTTTAATAAAACACACACACCGTATGCACATGGTGTTCAAACCCGGATCACCTGAATGAAATACATCATCCTTTACCACTAGGACCACTCTACGGGTTCGTTTTTTTAAACTTCCACTTGTTAATCTAATTATTTGGACATGTAATTGACTCAAATATACATTTGATAATTAAAATAGACACCTTCTTATAGGTTTGTATTTAAATAAATTTGCTTTTAAATTGATATATGAGTTAGACATTTTTTTAAATCGGTACTTCAAAAAAATTTGCTCTCAAGTTGATATTTGAACTAGGTATTTTTCTCTCATGTTGATACGAAAACTTATAGTACACTTTATCAATCTGATCCTAATTCAAAATAATTTAAGAAATTTAACTTTGTATTTAAAAATCCTATTAATATACTCTATATCCTTCTCTTAAACTGTTTGTTCGTCTATTATAAATATTATATTACTTTTATGGTATAATAAAAGTTAAACAATAACTTGTTGTTTTAAGGTAAAATGAAGTTACCCAATTGTTATTTCGATCTGACAGGCTCGCTTGATTGGACAGTTTCACAAAAAATTAACTAAAATGATGGACTTTTTAGACATTAAGAGATAAATTTATTGAATTGTTTCGAATTATGACTGAAGTGATAGAATGTATGACTTTTGATATTATATATTAATAAAGGTATCAAAATGGTGGATGGAATTAAAATTTGAGTACTAAATTGGGAGCAAAATTGTTTAGGTATCAACTTGGGAGGTGATGTCAAGTTCGGGTACCAACTTGGGAGAAAATTTTTAAGTACCGACTTGAGAAAATATGTTTAGTTCAAGTGCCAAAGGTATATTCAAGCCTATGTAATTTTTCATAATGTTATTATTAAGTTGTTTGGATATAACGTATGCATATGATTTATTGATCGATTAATTTAGACCAAGTATTACAGAGGCCTTTCCTGTCTTGTCTTTCTCTCTCTTTTTGACTTTCTTCGATCCTGTTTTTGGTTTCATCGGTGGTACCCTTTGGTTGTTTGTTGGAAGTTTTGCTTCCCAGCACCTTATGGTTAATTCTCAGGCACCATGAGGTGATGGGGACAAAGGTCTGTGCCTCTTGGTGGTGGTTTCAGAGGTTTTATGGAAGGTTTTGTTTTTTTCTATGTCTAGCCTCGGTGCTCTGTTTTTTTTCTCTCTAAAAGCTTTTCATTGAAAGACGGGTGATGGTGACTCTTAGGGCAGGTAGTGGCGGTCTCTCTCGAAATTAATTTTGATGACGACTTTCACCCACTGGTGTCGGTTCCACTGTGCGTGGCCTTGGCCTTTGAAACTTCTCCATAAATTTCGGGCGCCATTCAAGTATTATTTTCCCCCGATTCTTCTTTGCAAGTTTCGGCTGCCTCTCAAACCTTTTTTTGTCTTCTTGGCTTTTTTCCTGAAAGTTCCAAAGACCTTTATGCTCTATTGCAGAGCTTGATGTTGCTAGTTGGCGGTTTTTGCTGCTCCTAAGAGCCATGTCAACGCGTCATTCTTTTGTCGTCGTGACTTATGTTGCTAGTCCTTCGGTGATGCGGACTGGAAATTTTAGGGTTCAAGCAGTCATCTTCTATCAATGAGCTATCCTGGATCAGCATACCATGTCATCGAAAATGTTGATGGTGATCTTTCGGTCTGTGGCAGCCGTTTGTTTTTCTGCTGGTGTTGGTTGTACTTTCTCTCTCAAATTAGGGTTCGTTCTTGGGCATTGTTTGTTATTTTTTGCTTCGGCTTTTTGGCTATTTTTTCTTCGGGCTTCTGTCTCAATGCTCTTGTATGCGACTTTTTATGGTAATGAATTTCTTTTCTTTGATCAAAAAATGATATGATAGTACTATTGATCTTGCTAAAAAAACATAACGTCTCATCTTAGTAGACCAATCGATAGTTAGTTACAATATCAATAAGTTGTTAATTTTGTTTTTCAATATGAGAAAATAAATATTATAAGTTTAAAATATAAAAGCATTTCAAAATTGTCTAAATAACAGAAAAAATTTAATTAAATAATAATGCAAAGACCAAAGTCTTCTCTTATCATCAAGTTCCGTATATGATGGTATACTTAGAGATAACATTTTAGATTGTTTGTTATTTATAATAGAGGGTAAAATTTTGATATACATGCTGTGTAAAATTAATTTTACACAAGCTTGCATATTTATACTATAAAACTCAAATCTTAAATTTCTAACCCTAAACCCTAAACATTAAACCTTATACCCTAAATTTTAAACACTAGCCTTAAATTTTAAACCATACAACCTAAACCCCTAAAACTAAAAGGCACATGTAAACTAAAATTTACATGAACTGTGTATAAAAAATTCTTCCTATAATAAATCAATTAATAATATGGATTAAAATACTTTTAAACTTATTTTGCATATACTAATGAAAAATATTACTTCTTTTTAAATTATCGTACAAAATCCATTGAAATTAATTTATCACGATAATATTTCGAAAACATCTGACTTAAAACATATTAATAAATATATATATATATATAATATATATATATATATATATAACTTAATAAGTGGTTTTAGTGATAAAAGTTGACCTATTTTATGTAGGTGATTCTAATTAGAACAATTCAGATTATAAATGCATATAAATTTATTCAGATTTAAAAGTAGATATATACAGTCTTAAACTCAAATAGATTAATTTATATATATAATACATACTCCATATGTCTGTAATCATTGACTTGAGTTGAAGTAGTTAAAATGAGCGGTGATGGCGGCATCATCACTGCCGTGATTGAGCTACCCCATATCAAGAGTAAAAGCATGGCCTGAACCGACTCTAATTTGATTGACCAAATGTTCCAACAAGGTAAGAAATGATTGAATAGGGTATAAGGATTTATATCCGATACCGGCGGTGAAAATTTTTAACTTTCACAATCGCCTTCGTTTTAAGGTTTAGAGACTCAGTTTAGACTCTAGAGTTTAAGAGTTTAAAATTTAAGAGCTATGGTTAGAATTTAGTATTTAGGGTTAAGATTTAGGGTTTAGAGGTTAGGGTAATATGGCGAGGATTTGAGTTTTAACCTATAAGCCTTAAAATCTAACCTTAAACCCAAAATTTTATTCTCAACCACTAAATTCTAAACTAATAAACTAAACCCTACGCTCTAAACTGAGTCTCTAAACTAAATTCTCAACCGTTAGTGTATCAAATAATTATCTAATGTATAATATTCTTTAATCTCTTTAAGTAAAGAGTATTTTTTTGTACACATACGATGTAAAAAATTATGTAAACTTGTATATTTATTTAAAAAAAACTAAAATTTAAATCAAAAACTCTAAAACATAAACCCTGCATTCTAACAATAAACTCTAAATTCTAAACCCTACAAACTAATAAATCCTAAACTAATTTTTAACCCTTAGAACAGAAATGTTTGGTAGTCGAAAAATATACAACATATGTATTGAATAATTATCCATAAATAAATGTCTAAAATTTTTAAAATATTTTCAAACTGGGGTCTTCATCTGAGCATATTAAAAAATATTAGATCCTTATTTGAGCCGGCTTAAAAATGTCAAACTCTCATACAATATTCTTATAGGTTAGACCCTTAATTAAGTAGATTTGAAAACATTAAACCTTATTAAACTACTTTTAAAGTTTAAACCCTAATTCAAATAAAGATTTTGAACCCCAAACTTAAATGATTTTGAATAGTAAAACACTAATAAAATGATAAGTGGTCATATGCATGGAAATACTGTCTGTAATGATTGCAATACATCTGTTATTGTCCGCAACTGGAATAAAGTACCTCGATCGAAAACGTGACTGCAATCGCAATTTAAATGTCGGGTCATATGAGTCAGTTTGTTTTGAATGCTGATGTAGAAAAATATGATTTCTTACACGGCATGGTATTTGGAGTTCTTGGAGACGAAGACCGGCTCCTTCGTCACGGGGTAGACTTGTTAATTCTGTATAGCATTACGCGTAATACACGTCTGAACGTGAATTGCAGTAATGGCTAACCATTTTCGAAACCAACAATAATGCAGATATATATATATATATATATATATATATATATATATATATATTATGCTAATTAACAACTCATCAGAATCTCCATTACCCTGCTTTCCAGCTCCAATAACTCTCACTCCTCCTTTGTTTCCACCTTCATTATTGTCTTCACGTTCCATTTACATACAAAAACAACAAAGGAGGAGGAAGAAAACACTAAACAGATTTCTGGGAATTATGTCTGAAGGAGGAACAACCTTAGAATACACCCCCACATGGGTGGTGGCTGTTGTCTGCGCCGTCATTGTCTTCATTTCCCTTGCTGTTGAAAGAGTCCTCCATTTCATTGGCAAGGTATGTTTCAATTCCTGCATTGTCTGTGTGTTTGATGAATTGTCTCAATGACCCTTCGATTTTCAGTACTTGAAGAAGAAGAATCAGAAACCTCTCTTTGAGGCCTTGCAGAAGATCAAAGAAGGTAATGTGACACTCTAGAATCGTGTTGGAATTCCTGCATTGTCTTCATTTCCCTAGCTGTTGAAAGAGTCCTCCATTTCATTGGCAAGGTATGTTTCAATTCCTGCATTGTCTGTGTGTGTGTTTGATGAATTGTCTCAATGACCCTTCGATTTTCAGTACTTGAAGAAGAAGAATCAGAAACCTCTCTTTGAGGCCTTGCAGAAGATCAAAGAAGGTAATGTGATACTCTAGAATCGTGTTGGAATTCCTGCATTGTCTTCATTTCCCTAGCTGTTGAAAGAGTCCTCCATTTCATTGGCAAGGTATGTTTCAATTCCTGCATTGTCTGTGTGTGTGTTTGATGAATTGTCTCAATGACCCTTCGATTTTCAGTACTTGAAGAAGAATAATCAGAAACCTCTCTTTGAGGCCTTGCAGAAGATCAAAGAAGGTAATGTGACACTCTAGAATCGTGTTGGAATTCGGGTTTCGTGTCGTATCGATGATCAATGTGCATACATTAATATTTTTGTGGGTGGATTGCAGAGTTGATGTTGCTGGGGTTCATATCACTGTTGCTGACAGTGTTTCAAGACAGGATTGCCAAAATCTGTATATCAAATGATTTTGCTGATCAATGGTTGCCTTGTCAAGAAAAGAAAGAAGTGACCAAAGAACACTTTCAGACCCTTTTCTCCTCCTTTCTCCCGGTGGTATCGGCCGCCGTCTTCTTGCCGAGGCCTCCGATCCGGCTGCTGCCTACTGTCCTAAGGTAGCCTTTTTTACTGCTAACAATTTTGGAACATGAATGAAACCATGTCTTTTATTCGCTGCAAACATGTCCAATTTCAATCCAGGGGAAAGTTCCATTGTTATCGACTAGGCATTGCACCATCTACATATATTCATCTTCGTGCTAGCGGTCGTACATGTGACTTTTTGTGCTCTAACCATTGTTTTTGGAAGCACAAAGGTACGTTTCCCGCATTCCGTCACTCTGATTCATCTGATCCTAATGCCACTGCTTTCAATTTCCTTCTGACATGTCCTTTTACATATGATTCAAGATCCATCAATGGAAACGTTGGGAGGAAATTGCTAAGGATATGGAATATGATCCGGCCGGAGGTACCGAATACCGATTGCTAACACCTAAACTTTTATATATCTGAATCAATGGCCGTTAGGATATACTTTTTGGACTGCCTATTTACCCAGTCCACTATGATATGCCTATCCTTTATGATTTTATCAACAATGCAGCACTGGGATTCTTCAAAAGTTTAACTTCTATAGCTATTTTGTGATGCAAATGTTACTTTGCAGTTGTGAAAACAAAGATCACCCAGGTCCAAGAACATGATTTTATAAGGATCGGAAAGAATTCAGAGTTACAAGGATGGGTGGTAAGTCAAGATCTTCTTGTCATGACCATCCAACTTTTTGGTATAATAATACAGTAACATAGTTTTTATGGCTTTGATTTGCTTTCAGTATTCTTTTTTCAAGCAATTCTATGGTTCTGTGACTAAATCGGATTATATAACACTAAGACTAGGTTTCATCGTGGTAAGTTGATTGAATTCATCTTTATTTCGTTCCGTTTTTTTTAATGCATCAACTATCTTCCATTTATTTCTGCAAATTTCTTCTCTAGACTCATTGCAGGGGAAATCCAAAGTTTAATTTTCACAAATACATGATGCGTGCTCTCGAAGCCGATTTTAAGAAAGTGGTTGGAATAAGGTCAGTTGTCTTAGGTCCTACACTTCAATCAAATAGTTCAACATATGAGTCAGAGAAAATTGTTCTTCCATAAATCTATCATATGCTTAGCCTCATAAGCATTTATGTCATTGCTCACATTTGGTGAAGAATGATGATCTGTCTATGTTTCTATTCAATCAAATAGATACTGAACTTTCATTTCATAACTGCAGTTGGTATCTCTGGGCATTTGTTGTCATTTTCCTGTTGCTGAATTTCGTCGGTAAGTTACTGAATTTATTCGATTTTTGCCAACATGTCTTGTTCTTAGATATATGCACTTGCCACTTGATGAGACATGAACCGTGGACCTGTAGTGTTAGTTACTGGTTTCATGTCTGAATCAGCCAGTGAAGATTGTTAACTTTGACTCAAAACCGAAATCCAGTTCTTTTCGCAGGTTGGCATATGTATTTTTGGATAGCATTCATTCCCTTCGTTGTGAGTGATTCAAATCAACACTAAGATTCATTGTACCATGTTGAATCAGCTAGGCAGGCATATACAGTGTATTTGACAATGGTTTTCCCTTCGGCAGCTTTTACTTGCTGTTGGCACCAAGTTGGAGCATATAATCACACAACTAGCTCAAGAGGTAGCTGAGAAACACATAGTGGTGGAAGGGGAATTGGTGGTTCAACCCTCAGGTAACCACTTCTGGTTCAACAGGCCGCGACTCGTTCTCCTCCTCATTCACATCATCCTCTTCCAAAATTCTTTCGAAATGGCCTTTTTCGCTTGGATATGTGTAAAATACACAATGTCCTCAACATTATCAGCATGCCATTCTCCATATATTCAGTAAATAACAACCTTTTCTTCTTCCATACAGGTCCAATACGGTTTCAACTCATGCATGATGGGTCAAGTTCGTTTCATCATCCCCAGGCTAATCATAGGGTATGAACACAACAAACAAACTCGGTTTCTTCTCAGTGTTACCGACAATATATTCAACGTTCAACCATTAATGTGATCTTATTCGATCGTTATTAGGGTATTTGTTCAGCTCGTCTGCAGTTATAGTACCCTGCCCCTGTATGCTTTTGTCACACAGGTAACATTCATTATGAACTACCATAACCAAAAATAGGAGAAGCAACTTTCTTTGGTGAACTGATACAAAGCTTGGGATTAATTTACAGATGGGAAGTTCGTATAAGAAGGCGATATTCGAGGAACATATTCGCGAAGGGCTGGTCGGTTGGGCTAAGAAGGCGAAGAAGAAGAAGGGCATTGGTTTCAAAAGGTCATCGAATGAGTCTAACCAAGTTGGTCCCAAGGAGGAGCCCCCATTGGTATATGAGATGCAGAAGGTTAATGCAAAGGAGTCTTCATCTTCATCTCCAGTATGAAGATATGAGGATGAAACTTACAGAGATTGAATCAAAGTTAACTGGAATATACAGAAATGGCATTTTGCTGATTGCAGCCTTGTAGATTTTGTGTTGGGCTCTATATATACTACTTTAGTAACCAGTTGCATAGATACTTCGTTTTGAGGTTTATGTTCAGGATTTTTGACTATCCCGTTTAACAATATTGTCTCTAAAACTTAAACTTTAACTCTTTAATGAGTGCACCACAATGTACCTTACCACTATACTTTAAGAAAATATAAAAAATGACAATTTCATGTTTAAAAGTCCCAACAAAGATTATGTCACGCCCCAATTTCTCCCTAATTTAAAAATCCCCAAATCATTAAATCCCTAATTCGTGAACCCTAATTTTGGGGAAATTAAAATTTGAATCCTAATTAATTTTAGTGGCTTAACTGAAAAATACGGAACTTTCGTGACCATTGTGTAATACGGATAAAGGTTGGGGCCTATGGTTGTGATTTACCCTTTCTGCAAGGGTATTTACACCCTGATATAACACTCATGCCCTTTCAGCCTTATTTCGATTAAACCCTAGCCGCACTACCCCCAAATCCTTTGGGAACTCAAACCCTCCTCCCCAGTTGTCCGGTGAAGGTTCGATCAGCCCCTAACCGCAATCTGTGTCGAGCACGACGCCACCGTTAGCCTCCCCGCCGTAACGCCTTCGAAACCCGACCATTATTTCATCGTTTTCGCACGGAGTTAGCATCCGAGCCGCCGTGGTCGTTTGAAAATCCCTGCGCCACCGCCGTTCCCCTCCGCCTTGTGTGTTTTGTTTCAGGTAAGCTTTCGAATGGGCGACCTTTGTGCGTTTTGTGTGCGGGTGTTCCAGAATTTCTCGGTTTCTTGGGTTGTGGTTCGTGAATATTGAGCCATTTGTGGCCGTCTTTGCTTCGTCGTGGGGTTCCGATAGCCGCTGCCATTCTTGCCGTTTTGGCCGCGCCGTCCAAGGGTTTCGGAACCCTAGTTGCTGCCTGCTGCAACAAATGGACCCGAGTGGTAGGGAGAGCCCAATAGTGAGAGTGCTTAATGAGCCCATATCCTAGTGGAGCAATCGGACCATTGTGACAGCCCGAACCAGTCCAATAACCCGAACCGGCTCAGACTTAGACCGAAACAGTAAATTGAATCGGATGGATAGCCTGATCCGACCCGTGACCCGTTGACCGGTGATTCGACCCGTTGGCCGGCTGACGTCAGCGTTGGGTTTTTGGCTGACGTCAACGTTGACTTTTTGATGATGTCGGCGTTGACTTTTCATAACCCAAGTTGACTTTATATTTTTCTGTGTCTTGATTCCAAATCCGCTACCCGTTTTTTCAAATTCGAACTCGAAAGACTGTTTTTCTATCTACATTTAATTATAATTAGTACTTTGAGAATTTTAAATATCAAAATCTGACTCAGATATAATTGTGTTTAGGTGACGTTGACTCAGAGCCAGAGAACCTTCCTCCTCCGCCTGTTCGACCTCCTTCTGCACAACCTGCAAGTTCTGCACGTGAGTATGGTTTCGTTTAGTAGTTTTGTTAGTGTGGCATAGTAGTAATAAATATATTTTGTTGACCTCGTAGGCGTTGAATCTATCCGGTCGAATACTAAAGCTGAGCGTGGGAGACGTCACTCTCGACGTTGAGTTATTTAGCTGCCTAAGGTGTGTCTCTTTTTGTGCTATACCACTTCTGTGCTCTGTGTTATGCGTGCTTGTTGTACATGTGGTTAACTGTATGTTCTGTGAATTATGATATGTTTTATATGATGGCATGGCACGCATCGGATATCTGAATCGAACTAAAATAATGTCGGACTTATATTGTATGCACTCGAAATAAATTAATATATTGGATATACTCTCAGATTCGAAAAATATAAATCGAAACATGCCATATCATTTGGGTTGGGAAACTGTACGGGGAAGTTTAGTGGGTTCACCCTTCGGGCTGAATTTCGCTTCGGATCAGTGGTTCCACCTTCGGCTGTTCTGCTTCGGATGGTGACGATGTAGTTAGAGTGGTTCTGGGGAACCTCACTCTTCAGACGGTGTATGGAGATGAGTGCATGACATTACATTCATGACATTTGTTTTACACCTATGGACATGACTATTGAATTATGTTTGATGTTCGAATTTCTGTTATATGTTTGTTTCTGCACCTTAGAGACACGCTAAGCTTCATAGCTTACTCCCCCTTAGTTCATTTTTCATATACTCAAGTTTAGGCGTACGGTACTTGGAGGGTTTCGTTTCGTCGGACCACATTTTTTATTTCAGTATGATTATTCCGATAATAAATTTTATTATTATTATTATTATTATTAATTCAGATATTTTGTATTTGGAACTTTTTAATTATTTGGGGCTTTTGGTTTACATTTATTATTTGAAATACTTATGCATTTATGTTGACTTTTGGAATTTTGCTAAACGATGACGTTTTATTTAAATGTTATAATTTGAGGATTTACTATTTTTATTTAAATTGAAACTTGAATTTATAAACTTAATGTTTTACTTGAGGGGCAAGTTTTCTCAAACTTAACACCTAAGTTTCGACTTAAGAAATTATGTTAAATTTAGGAGGTTAAATTTAGTGGTATCAGAGTCTAGGTTCAACCCTCGGACTGTGTGGCTCGAATGAAATTTTTAAACCGGAAATGATTTTTCATGCATACTAAATATTTTTGGGGCAAAACAGGAATTTCTAATAAAAATAATATTTTTAAGGATTGTGTTTATTTTGAATAGAAACTCCAAGTATCGACTCTAACTTAGGATTATCTTTTTTTGTGATAACTACTATGCCACCTCGTAGGAGTTTTAGATTAACGACCTGACGTAGTCGAGGCCGTGGCCGAGGTCGTTCTACCGCTGTTGAGAGTGATGCTTCGCCTCTTGCGGATCTGCTGCAGAATCTGAATGAGGTGCACGATGATGAAGGAGATGATCAACATGAGAATCAAACGGGAGCTCAGAATACAACACCTGGTTAACAGACGCATAGTGTTGATCCACGTGATTCTGAGGACAATGAGACAGTGGGAATGGATTCTGTTACAGTGCAGAGAGAGTTGCTTCGTTACCTCCGTCAGTCTGTAGGCGTGAGGAAACCTATTTCTATCGAGTTTTTAGCTGCTGGGATGACCATGTTTGATGGCAAGTTGGGTACAAACCCGGCTGATGCAGAGTATTGGCTGAAGAAACTTCAGCGTTTGTTTGTTGAGATGAAGTATCCCGCCGACAGGAAATTGAGAGCTGTTGTATCATTGCTGCAGGGTGAGGCCCAGAACTGGTGGGAGGCTGAGGAAAAAGTTGTTCCAGACAATCATATTACATGAGAGTTTTTCAGGCAGTCATTTCAGGATCTGTATATTGGACCTAAGTATCTGGTAAAGTGCCGAGACGACTTTATGAATCTGTAGTAGAATGATAAAAGCATTAATGACTATGAGATTGAGTTTTTGAGACTTCTCCAGTATTTTTCGGGACTGGTTACTACAGAAGAAGAGAAGTGTGACTAGTTTTTGAGAGGGTTGCGTTTTTCTATCAAGACCGGGGTTGCTTTACATCATGATAAGGAGTATAAGGAGATCACCCAACGGGTCAGAACTACTGAGCGAATTGAGTTAATGAAAAAACAACAAGAGTCTAAGGTAATGATCAAGCCAGGATGCAGTCGACCGTATCAGTTCAGCATAGTCAGGGGAATCAGTCGAGGAAGAGGACTAGAGATGAGTATGACCATCAGAGTTACTCTAGGGCTAGTCCAGTGACATCTACTGTTCCGACCGCCAGTGTTAGAGGTTCGACTAATTCACGTGGGGTGCCACAGTGTTCTTTCTACAAGAAATGACATCCAAGTGAGTGTAGGAAGCATGTTGTTCTTTACATCATGATAAGGAGTATAAGGAGATCATCCAACGGGACAGAACTACTGAGCGGATTGAGTTAATGAAGAAACAACAAGAGTCTAAGGGTAATGATCGGGCCAGGAGGCAGTCGACCGTATCAGTTCAACATAGTTAGGGGAATCAGTCGAGGAAGAGGACTAGAGATGAGTATGACCATCAGAGTTATTTTAGGGCTAGACCAGTGACATCTACTGTTTCGATTGCCAGTGTTGGAGGTTCGACTAATTCACGTGGGGTGCCACAGTGTTCTTTCTGCAAGAAATGGCATCCAAGTGAGTGTAGGAAGCATAGTGGGGCTTGTTTCTGATGCAGTTCTTTTGAGCATCTTTTCAGAGATTGTCCGGTGTCACCTTCATCTGTCTATGTTTTGAGTCAGTCTCGGGCGTCTGTTCAGGCTCCTAGTAGAGGGATAGGTCATGGTAGATCTTGTTTGCATCTTGATGGTAGGGGTAGGCTCGCTTTCGAGTAGATCACCGGTTGGTTGAGACGTGATGACTGGGTTGGTTTATGCTACCAGGAGACATAAGGACTGAGATGAGCAAATGTTATTGCGGGTACTTTTTCTATTCATGATATCTTGTATTTTGTACTTTTGGATAATGGTTTTACTCATTCGTATGTTGCGAGTTCTGTATCTAGGGGTCTTAAAATTCAGTAAAAGATGCTAATGTTATTACTGTGCATAGTCCGGTAAGAAATCCTGTTGTGGTCTCTAAGGTTTATAGAAATTGTCCTATCGAGATTCAAGGGAAAATTTTTCCGGCTAATCTGATGGAGTTACCTTTTGGCGAGTTTGACCTTATTCTTGGCATGGACTGGTTGTCTGCTCACCGAATCAATCTGGATTGTGAGAAAAAAGGGCAATTCTAAAAACTTTTGATGATCGGGAGATAACTCTTGTGAGAGAACGTCGAGGTTTTCTATCTAATGTAGTATCGACCCTTAAAGTCGAGAAGATGATCAAGAAATGATCCATTGCTTACCTTGCTTACATTCTTGATTCAAGACAATCTGACTCTGGGGTGGATAAGATTCGGGTTGTGGGGGACTTTCTCGATATATTTTCGAAAGAATTGCATGGTGTCCCGCAAAGCGAGATGAGATTGAGTTTGGTATCAAAGTTTATCCGGGCACAGCTCTTGTGTCTATGGCACCTTACCGGATGGCACCGAAGGGACTTAAGGAATTGAAGGTACAGTTGCAAGAATTGCTAGACAGGGGATTTAACCTACCCAGTGTTTCCCCGTGGGGAGCTCTTATTTTTTTGTCAAGAAGAAGGATGGACACGTCGGTTGTGCATCGATTATCGAAAGCTGAACAAGCTGACAATCAAGAACAAACATCCTCTTCCCTCGTATTGATGATCTCTTCTATCAGTTTCGGGGAGCTATGGTGTTTTCTAAGATAGACCTGAGATCTAATTACTACCAACTCAAGGTTAAAGGTTCTGACGTGTTCAAAATAACTTTCTGGACACGTTACGGTCATTACGAGTTCCTCATGATGCCCTTTGGGTTGATTAACGCTCCTGCATCCTTCATGGATATGATGAATAGAGTGCTTCAACCTATCTTGACCAGTTTGTTGTGGTCTTTATAGATGACATTCTGGTTTGTTCTAAATCTGATATTGAACATGAGGAACATCTTCAGATTTGTTTGCAAACTCTGAGGGAGAAACAGCTTTATGCGAAATTCAGTAAGTGTGAATTATGGCTTTCAGATGTGATGTTTTTGGAGCATATTGTTTATGTTGGGTGTATTCGGGTTGATCCGAAAAAAATCGAGGCTATCATGAGTTGAAGCAACCTAAGAATATTCTTGAGATCTGAAGTTTCTTGGGTTTAGCCGGCTATTATTGAAGGTTTGTTAAGGGTTTCTCGATCATCGCAGCTCTGTTGACGCAACTTTTGAGAAAGAATGTTCATTTCGCTTGGTCTGAGGCTCAGCAGACTAGTTTTAAGAAGCTAAAGATCGTGTTGACTAAAGCACCAGTCCTAATTCAGCTAGAGCCTGGGAAGGCTTACACCGTCTATAGTGACGCTTCACATACCGGATTGGGATGTTTTCTAATACAGGAAGGTAAGGTAGTAGCCTATGCGTCCCGACAGTTGAAACCGCATGAGTGCAACTACCCTACCCACGACCTTGAGCTTGCTGTTGTGATATTTGCTCTCAAGATCTGGAGACACTATCTCTATGGAGAAAAGTGTTATATCTTCACAGACCATAAGAGTTTGAAATACCTTCTCACTCAGAATGAGCTGAACCTGAGACAACGCAATTGGTTAGAGCTTCTTAAAGACTATGACTGTGAAATTGAGTATCATCCAGGCAAGGCCAATGTTGTTGCCAACGCCTTCAGTCATAATGCCATTTCAGATTTGAGAGCCATGTTTGCTTGGATGAGTTTGTATGAGGATGACAGTCTGTTGGCAGAACTTCGGGTTATTCCTACCTTGATTTTTGATATTCGAGCTGAGCAGCCTAGTGATCTATTCTTGATGCACCGCATAAGAGAGGTTGAAGAGATGACATCTCAGGATTATTCGATCGACCAGGATGATGTTCTGTGTTTCTGGGTTTGGTATTGTATTCTGATGAATTCTGGGTTGAAGCAGGTTATCCTTCATGAATCTATCCATCCAAGTGGGGACAAGATGTATAAGAATCTTCGTGAGAGATACTGGTGGAAGGGTCTGAAGAGGGATGTTGTTGGGTTTGTGTCGAAGTGTTTGACTTGTCATAAGGTAAAAGCAGAGCATCAACGTCCGTCTGGGTTACTTCAACACATTGAGATTCCTCAATGGAAATGGGAGCGTGTAACGATGGATTTTGTTACTGGTCTTCCTTTGACCCCTTTAAAAAAGATTCTATATGTGTTATTGTTGATCAGTTGACAAAGTCTGTGCACTTCATTCCTGTTTGAGTTAACTATTTTTTGAGTAGGTTAGCTAAGTTTTATATCTCGGATATTGTTAGACTTCATGGGGTACCTTTGTCAATCATTTCTGACTGGACCCAAGGTTTACGGCGAAGTTCTGGAGGTCTCTTCATACAACTTTGGGTACTCGGTTGAACTTTAGTACTTCTTATCATCCACAGACCGATGGCGAGTCTGAGCGGGTAATTCAGATTCTTGAGGATATGTTGAAGTGTTGTGTTGTGGATTATAGTGGCAGTTGGGAAGATTTCTTACCGCTTGCAGAGTTCGCTTATAATAATAGCTACCAGGCTAGTATTAAGATGGCACCGTATGAGGCTCCGTATGGGCGTAAGTGTTGTACACCTATTGGTTGGATCGAGCTTAATGAGCACAGACTGTTGGGACCGGATATTGTTCATGAGGTTGAGCAGATTGTTAGATTAATTCGGGGTCGGTTTAAGGCTACTTTTGACAGACAAAAGTCTTATGCCGATTTGAGACGTCGAGATCTTGAGTTTGATGTGGGAGATGAGGTTTTCTTGAAAGTATCTCCGTGGAGGAAGGTACTTCGTTTCGGTCGAAAAAGCAAGCTGAGTCCTCATTTCATCGGCCCTTATCAAATTATTCGTTGGATTGGACCAGTTGCCTATCAGCTTGAGTTACCACCTGAGCTCAATCGTATTTATGACGTCTTTCATTTCTCTGTGTTGAGACGCTATCATGCTGATCTGTCTCATATTATTCCTGTGGAGAAGATTGAGATTCGTCCCGACTTACGTTTTGAGGAGGAGTCAATTGAGATTATTGCTCAGGACAAGAAAGTTCTCCGGAGGAAGACCATTAAGATGGTCAAGGTCTTGTGGCGTAATTGTGGTCATGGTGAGGCTACGTGGGAGCCCAAGGCCGTTGTCAAAGCTCAGTATCCATATCTCTTTGATCCAAGTAAATTTCGAGGCCGGAATTTCTTTTAAGGAGGGGAGAGTTGTTACACCCCAATTTTCTTCTAATTTAAAAATCTTCAAATCATTAAATCCTTAATTTACGAACCCTAATTTTGGGGAAATTAAAATTTGAATCCTAATTAATTTTAGGGTCTTGATTGAAAAATACGGAATTTGCGTGACCATTGTGTAATACGGATACAGGTTGGGGGCCTATGGTTGTGATTTATCGTTTTTGCAAGGGTATTTACACCCTGATATAACACTCAAGCCCTTTTAGCCTTATTTTGATTAAACCCTAGCCGTACTACCCCCAAATCCTCTGGGAAATCAAACCTTCCTCCTTAGTTGTTCGGTGAAGGTTTAATCAGCCCCTAACCGCAATCTGTGTCGAGCACGACGCCACCGTTAGCCTCCCCCCTAACACCTTCGAAACCCGACCATTATTTCATCATTTTCGCACAGAGTTAGCATCCGAGCCACCGTAGTCGTTTGAAAATCTCTGTGCCACTGTCGTTCCCTCCGCCTTGTGTGTTTTGTTTCGGGTAAGCTTTCGAATGGGTGACCTTTGTGCGTTTTGTGTGCGGGTGTTCCAGAATTTCTTGGTTTCTTGGGTTGTGGTTCGTGAATGGTGAGCCATTTGTGGTCGTCTTTGCTTTGTCGTGGTGTTCCGATAGCCGTTTCTATTCTTGTTGTTTTGATCGCACCGTCCAAGTGTTTCGGAACCCTAGTTGCTGCAACAAATGGTTGAGGCGGGCCTGTGAGTGTGTGATGGTGAGGATTGGGCTTAACCCGAGTGGTAGAGAGAGCCCAAGAGTGAGAGTGCTTAATGAGCCCAAATCCTGGTGGAGCAATCGGACCAATGTAACAGCCTGAACCGGCTTAAACTTAGACCGAAACAGTAAACCAAACCGGATGGATAGCCCGGCCCGACCCGTGACCCGACCCATTGACCGACTGATGCCAGCGTTGAGTTTTTGGCTGACGTCAGCGTTGACTTTTTGATGACGTTAGTGTTGACTTTTTCCAACCCAAGTTGACTTTACGTTTTTCGCGTCCTAATTTCAAAGTCGCTGCCCATTTTCCCAAATTCAAGCTCGAAAGATCGTTTTGCTATCTACATTTAATTATAGTTAGTACTTTGAAAATTTTGAATATCAGAATCTGACTCGGATATAATTGTGTTTAGGTGACGATGACTCAGAGCTTGAGAACCTTCCTCCTTCTCCGCCTGTTCGACTTCCTTCTGCACAACCTGTGAGTTCTACACGTGAGTATGGTTTCGTTTAGTAGTTTTGTTAGTGTGGCATAGTAGTAGTAATAAATATGTTTTGTTAACCTCGTAGGTGTTGACTCTATCCGGCCGAATACTAGAGCTGAGCGTGGGAGACGTCACTCTTGACGTTGAGTTATTTAGCTGCCTAAGGTGTGTCTCTTTCTGTGCTATATCACTTCTGTGCTCTGTGTTATGCGTGCTTGTTGTACATGTGATTGACTGTATGTTCTGTGAATTATGATATGTTTTATATGATGGCATGACATGTATCAGATATTTGAATCGGACTAAAATAATGTTGGACTTATATTGTAAGCACTCGGAATAAATTTATAGATCGGATATACTCTCGGATTCGAAAAATATAAATCAGAACATGCCATATCATTTGGGTTGGGAAACTGTACGGGGAAGTTCAGTGGGTTCACCCTTCGGGCTGAATTCTGCTTCGGATTAGTGGTTCCACCTTCGGGTCATTTCGCTTCGGATGGTGATGATATAGTTAGAGTGGTTCTGGGAACCTCACTTTTTTGACGGTGTATGGAGATGGGTGCATGACATTACATTCATGACATTTGTTTCACACATATGGACATGACTATTGAATTATGTTTGATGTTCGGATTTCCGTTATATGTTTGTTTCTGCACCTTAGAGATACACTAAGCTTTATAGCTTACTCCCCTTTAGTTTCTTTTTCAGATACTTAGGTTTAGGCGTACGGTACTTGGAGGGTTTCGTTTCGTCAGACCACATCTTTTATTTCAGTATGATTATTCTGACAATAAGTTTTATTATTATTATTAATTCGGATATTTTGTATTTGGGACCTTATCATTATTTGGGACTTTTGGTTTGACATTTATTATTTGAAATACTTATGCATTTATGTTGACTTCTGGAATTTTGCTAAACGATGACGCTTTATTTAAATGTTATAATTTGAGGATTTACTATTTATATTTAAATTGAAACTTGAATTTCTAAACCTAATGTTTTACTTGAGGGGCAAGTTTTCTCAAACTTAACACCTAAGTTTCGACTTAAGAAATTATGTCAAATTTAGGAGGTTACAGATTACCTAGAAGTGTACAATATTTTTGTAAATATAAGGTTAATTAATTTTATATGGATTATATTTTGATATATAATGTGTAAAAAATTGTACAACCCTTTTTATTTAAACTATACAATCTATCAACGGGGTTGGTCCAAATGGTAAGCAGCTTGATATCGCTTAAGCTAGTCTTGACTTCGAGGCTTTGTGTATGCAGAAAATTCTCGTTGGGAGACACACCCATCAGAACCTGGTGCGCGGCGCGTAACGTTTCGGGTTAGTCAGGGCAAAGCTCTGGGAATAGGGAGGGCAACAAAGAAGAGTATACAATCTAAAGCCTAACTATAAAACCCTAAACTCTAACATTAAATCATAAATTCTAAACCTTACACTTAAACTCCTAAACACTAAAATTAAACCCTTAAACACTAAATTTAACAAATTGCGTAAACTTCAACTTATGTTTCCGAAATTGTTATTTTTTATGATGTTTGAGGGCGTTAATAATGTTAAATTTGACCACCAACCTGATTTTAAAACCCTTCATTTAACTAAAAATAGCATATACATCTATCAGAAAATCTCAATATAAAAAATTTAATTATTTTTATGAAAATTAAACTTGTTTGTTTATATTTAAATTTCGTTTTATTTAGATAATTTATATTTTTTCCATTTATCAATTATGAAAATGTGAATTAAAATTGATATAAACATAAAAAAATAGGTTCAAAAAATGATAATAATAGCAATAATACAACAAATTTTAGGTGGGAGAAGTACATTAGTATAGGTGCTTCATTAATGTGAACAAACAAAAGCACAATGAAGCAGAAGAGGATTTTCTAGCAAATGAAAGCTAAATGACTATCCCCAACCCAGACGATGCCGTGCTCGAGAAACTTCATATCCACTCTCTCATTTCCTCGAAATCAGTCGTACTATGTCAACAACAACCAGCACCGCTGCAACTTGTTACTTTCGTTATGAGCAACTGAACCAACATGGCCAAGGAAAGTGTACAAAATTCTGTTCTTTTTTTTTATATTCAACAGCAAAGGTCTGATAATACAACATACGTTTTACACCGTTGCCCGTTGTTGAACATTTCGCTTCTCATCCGATCTATGTCGAAACAACTTTGCTACGGCTCTCCTCTCACAATCCTGCAATAGAAGAAACCGGAGATGAATAGTTGTTCGATTTTAAAATCCAGAACTATTCTTTTGTTAGAGCTCTCTACCTTGAACATGTTTAGATAAAAGGGTTTGTCGGGATTCATCTTTCTCAATTTCTGGTATGTATATGTGAAACTTAGCTGATCGCGGGGAGTAAACCGATCAACCTCGTTGAACCAAAGACATGAGAACAGATTTGACATTGGGGTGTGTGCTCGAACAATAAAAGAACCTTCAGGCACATCTGCATACACACAATACCAAACATTTCAAACAACAAAATAAAAGCACAAACTATCATAAATAAAAATCCCAGTGTAAAAATTCTTACTGCTAGGAAGAAGCTTGTTAGGATCCGAAGCATCGAATTTTCTCAGTCCATCAGCCTGATAGAATTCAAATTGCTCGTCGATGACAGTATGATTATACTTGTTCAGCTTCTTATTTTGTGCAACCTCCTCCCAGACGCAATGACGGTCGTAGTGATTAGAAATGGCATACTCATGACCTTTTCGCCACAAGAAGTAGTCCAGGAGTTGTAAGGGGTCACGCTGTAAACGTAGTTTGCTGTCTAACCAGATCGAGTACCTGAGACCGGAAAAGTTAAGAAACAAATGTCAGGCCTGTCTATATAAAGTCATCCACAAAACAGATAATCGTAATATACAAATTAGTATTACTACTGCTAAAAGAAAACTTCATTCATGAAAAATGTCACAAAAAGTTAAATAAAAAGCCAAGCTAACTGTCAATCCGAGTTGGACTATGTTCTAACTAATAGAAAATGAGAATACTAATTAATACAAAATCTAAAACATACAAAAAACAAGTGGGCGCATTATGAAATAAAAATCTCGAAATATCCGGTTCAAACCTTGCAAAAGGAAATAGTCGATGCGGTAACATTTTCGGTATTTTTCCCACTCTGCGCATGTCATCATAAGGAAGATTCTTTACAACCACTATCTTCCATAAACCAATAAAACCACCATCAGGTGTTTGACCTTCTGAATAAAGTGTTTGCATCGTAACTTCATCCACAAACATAACAAAGCAGACATTTTTCCTTGATGACCGAGTAACCTATCAGGAGAAAATGATGATTGTGCCATTGTTATAATCCAAATCACACTTTACTCGAGGAATTCAATGATAACAAAATGGTTCTGCATTATAACATTAAAGAATAAACAGTGTAATAATAAATGTACGAATGAAACCATGCAGCAACATGGTCTAATAAATTCAAATGATGACCAACAGAAGTGGCAGGTCCTTTCTCCCTGTTAGATTTTGTGCCGTTCAACCTAACAGGAGCAAGCTTTTTGTTTTTTCAAGCTATGCCATTCTTTTCTCTTTTCCCCTAAAAATCTTAGCTCGAGAAACTACTCATGCCACCTACAATCAGAGTCAGGGCTTGGGTGGGCATAGAAAACAATCGTGTGTTCACCCACCTTAGTGAACCAAACAATGCTTTTGGGGCATCTTTGCCAAACTCGGAAAATTTTGGACAAAGTTATAAATCAGTGTAATGCAGATAGAATCTACTTCGTTTTCTTTTGGCGTCTGAAACGTTTTTTTTTTCTCTTTCCAGTCTGAAGTTCGTGAATTAATACATAAAATCACAAATCTAATGCAAACATCAACATATCATATGAACAATAATAATCAGTACACCCAAACGAAGATGATGGGAAGGAGTGAAGACGGTTTAAAGAAGAGTTAACGGGAGGAAGGAGGTATGGAAGGACCAAAGTATTGCTTTGAACAGGTAAAGAAAGGAAAACGATAAAGAGAACACCAACTTATTTCTACTCATATATGGTTAGATACACTTGTAAGGGTGCATGGTGAGGTTGTTAACAGCAACATAAAGGTTCTTATTGATTAATGATTGAACCTAAAACTCATCAAGTTATCAAACAGAAGATGAAGAAATGCACAGCTACCTCTAAAAACAGGCATGTGTATATTTTATGATTCAAAAGCAACCGCAAAGAACACTGAAACCATGTTTCCCAGAAAAAGATTATCCCCTTACCATTTTGCCAGCAGGTGTCCTCAAGCGATCTGAATTTCCAAAAATGCAAGATATGACAGCAATGTGGCACCTGCTGATATAATTCACATCATCTTCTGCCAGATCAAAACCAGTGCTTGGATATCCTTGTGGACCTTTAACAAACCCACAATTTATCTTTTTATCTCGTGCCAAAAAAGATTCCTCACGTTCTTGCAAACTCTGATGCCCCGCAAATTTAGGTATCCATTGTTCTCCTTCAGGCTTCTCCATTTGTGAATATTGTAAGGAAAATCGTGCAAACTTTCGACTTTCTACAGGCTCCACGAGGTGTGTTGAATTTATTAATTTCATCTCACAAGAGCCTAAGAATCAAAAGTAAAATGTTATTCAAGAAGAGGAGGTAAATATAAAGAATACATAGTTTCAGCAGATAAAGAAACTAGGAAAGTTAGATCATGAGGCCCTTCTTTCTTTTTTTTTTTTTTTGTTTTAAAAAGGCCTTTAATGGTGTACAATAGCTGATATATGAATTTAAAATTAATGGATCCCACCACTCTCAGCAAGCTTACTGAAGCAAATTTATTGTTAAAGCAAAATGCTAGCATAGTATCATCCGTCCTTGACTTGATATGGAGGAGAAGCATTATTTTCCAAATGAGAGCATTCCAACAAGATGTATATTGGTAAAGAGATTCAAATTAAGCTAAATTAATTTCAATGAATCTATAAAGCATACTTTAAAGTTTTAATCCGTGATTGTGAAGTATCCAACCTAAAAGCAACAAATGTGGGATAAGACCAATTAACACTCCCTAGCATGTGTAGCAAAATAAGGGCCCTATAAGAGTTTAAAATACAGAGTTGGGAGACCAGAATATGAAAGAGACTAGTTACTATGCCATGTCACTGCAACTTTAAAGTTCTGCTCTAGCATCAAATGTATAATATGCATATTAGCTGAAAACTGGTGTTTTAGCCTTTCCTAGATTGCTTTGAGATTAGATTTTAAAATATCCTTTGTAATTTAATTAGGGTGCTACGTCAGGAGAATGTTTTATCAAAATCTGACAAAGTTAGATGTTGTTTAGATGGGTGACACATTATCAAGAATTTAAAGGTATGAAATATGTTTGACATAAAGCCATCAAGAATTTCAGTTTTTGATCTCCCAACTCAAGTATTTTAAGCTCTTTTTATTAAATTCACATTCTTTCCTTCTAATTCCTTTTAAGCAAACAGAATTTGCATACAAGCCCACCAAATGAATCCTAATCCTCAAGGTTCTTTTAATCATAATCTTCCCTAGTTCTTTATTATCAAACCATAAATTTACTTTTAACCCATAGAGTAAGAAAAGCAAAACAGAGTAATTTAAGTCTGGAGATCTAGGCACTGTTTATCATCTTCAATCAAGCTGAATTTAACATACACAGACAGAAAAGTCTATGCATTGCGTAAGGAAATCTGACATGAACTTAAAAAATTTGTAGAATACCTGAAAATTTTCTGCGCCTTGGCTTTTTCTTTGAACCTGCTTTTGAGTTTTTTCCAGATTTAGGACTAAAAAAACCAACATGATGAGAACCAGCATCAGCATCAGCATCATCATCTTGAGAGGCCTCCCTAGATAAAGTGGATTCTTTCTTAACCTCTTTGACAATATGTTCTTTGTTAGTTTTAGCATTCAAGGAAGAAGAGGACTCATTAACATTCTCATCATGAGATTTTGCTTCATCTAAAATATAGTCCTTGTCACGTGCAAAATCATCATATTCATCCTTCTGAGTATCTCTAGAATCAATGCCATCAGTATAATTTTCATCAACCTCATCACGCATTCCTAAATCCTTACTCTCAGAAAGCTGATGGCTATGTCCAAGTTCTTTTTTTGACTTTCCCCATTCTTCAGAGATGCTTCATATTCTGCTTCATACATTTTTAATTCATTGCGCCCAGCTTCATTGTACAACCCAGCAACTCTACGATCTAGGTCCCTAAGGGAAACCCCTTCTTATTCTTTACTTTCGTGGGAATATGGCCACCATCAAGATGCACATCTCTAGAATCTGTGATATTGTTCTTTACCGCATCCTCATTGTAATCATCATCCCTCCTCCTATCATCCCTATCCCAATATCGTGAATCACGGCCATGCGATACAGCACGATTGCCAAAGTTAAGGATTTTAAAATTTTCCATTCGTGTAACATTTGTGAGGAAGTCAGAATCAACCTTCAAATCATCATCTTCGGATTTGTATCTAATTAACTCTGCAGCAACATACATCTAGCTAATAAGTTCCCCCAGCAACAGATCATATTGATCTTTCATATTTGGAATGTTAAAATTAATCAAAAACATCCATTCTATTTCAATTAACTCAAAGGAAAAAAAAGAGAGTCAAACTTAAGCCCTAAAAGGAAAGTTATTCCACACATTTAACTGAAACAAATCAAATTTGTATTCATCTAATGACATGAAAAGGCTGTGCCAACATGATCAAATCGCATATTCTAAACAATGCAAAGCTTCATAACACTCAAACCTCTAATTTGTTTTAGCCACAAATAATAATTTCCCTGTGTTTGGAACCTAAACTCATTCAAATTGCTCCTCTTTTCTATCCATTTTTCTGAATCCAAACGAATCCTAGCTATAAACAGCTAGCATTGACCTATAAATAAGGAATCAATCTATAAAAAAATGTGGCGATAGCCAGTAACAAACTGAAATCTGGCAATTCACTTCTCGCCTTTTTTTTTCCAAAGCAAACAAACAAAAAAGGAGATCGAAAATTCCAAAATTCGCATTAGAAATCTAAAACTAACCTTTACGACTGTCATTATTATCAGCAGAGATGTAATAGTACACGAGAACAGTTACAACAAGCACGAGGAACAAAACAACGAAGAGAGAGCCGAAGGAAATTCGTCGGTTCCTGTCGGCGCGTCCCGATCGGCGCCATCGAGCCGCCTTGTTCCCGGATCCTCCTCCTCCTCCTCGAACACCAATGGCCACGTGATCTGACGCCGTCCCATTGCTGTATTGATACTGTTGCCTGTACTGAGCCATTCTAGCATTGTAAAAATCCTCTCCTCTCCGTCTCTCTGTCTACTTAGCTTACTCTGCCTCCCAAAGAAAGAAAATATTATATATATTATATATATATATATATAAAGATTTGAAGTGTGAATTAAGGAATGTATTTTTTGGAAATTAAAAAAAGGAAAGGATTTTTTCTGAGAGAGTTTGGAGAAGAAAGGATCGGAGATGGAGCTTTGATTTATAATAATATAATGAAATGAAAATCAATGAATCGTCATCTGGAATTTGTCCGATCCATGCACTTAACAACTGTAATTCCTTTTTCTGGATTTGGAAACGAAGATTTAGAAAAAGTAATAAGGTTTTAACTTTCTTTTCCCTTTACGTATTTAACATTGAAAAAATAATCCACACATCGAGATTTATTTGAGTTTGACTTAATAATAATTCGATTAATATTTTATTTTAATTTAAATTTGGCTTTAGTTTTTAGCGAACTAAGTTCGGCACTACTGGATTGGAATCGAGTTCTTAATAAGACGAGTCGAGCTCTGCGCAATTCAAGATTCACCATGTTCATTTATACCCCTAAATCTAGGGATAATAAATCGATACATTTTTATGAATTTCTCACTGTATCTGCCCCAGTTAGGGTGGGCATGGGTATGAGTTTGTTTGGTAATGGACGACTAGATCTAGCAAAGAGGACGGATCAAATTGGTCTTGAGTAAGGTTAGTCTGGATCTGATCAAATTCCAATTTTAAAATTTATGGTAGAATTTATTCGAGTTAATTTCAAATTTGTTTTGTTTTAGATTTGGGGTTCAGTTTTTTTTTTGGATTTTATGTTTCAAGTTTTAATCAATTCTGGATTCGGATCTATTCGGATTGAGTATTTGTAAAAGGAGTGACTTTTTCGGCCTAGTTTGTTTCATTCACGATATAATGATTTGAACTCTAAATGTTGTTTAAAATATCTAACACCAAATATCCATTAATTAACCGAATGATCAATGATACTCATGCTGTCACATCTTGTATGAGTTTAAATCTCGTAATTAAATAAAAAAAATTTAAATCTCATCTCGTTAAACCAATTGATAGTTAATTGAGTAGTTTAACTTTTTTTTATTATCAAATTAAATTGAATTGAATTTGGATTTGAACTTATCAGAATGGATTGTCCCGGGTATATTTTTAAGTTTGAATTAGAATGGAAAAGTCTAATTAATATTAAATTTGTTTCCTTAAACTAACTATAATTTTCATTTTAAGTTCATCTCCAAAGTTTTAAATATTCAGATTTCATCCTTAAATTATAATTCCGTTTCAAATTGGTCCTTTAATTTTTGAAAGTTTCAATTTTATCCACATAAGTACAAATTGAAGACAAAAGAACCAGGTATCCATTCGAAAAAGTTGTCAAATTCAGATACCAAACTATAATAACTTTCTTTTATTATGGACAAATTATATATGTGTGTGTATAAACACATACATATATAACATGCATTGTTCTTTCTTCATTTGTATGTATTGGATCTGCTTTTGTTCATATCTTGTTGGTTTATTTTTTAAGAAAAAAAAATCAGATAGCTGGAAACAATTTGTAATGTTACATCCCGTTGGATACATAATTTCTATATTAAAAAATGTTTATATTTTCATAATAATCAAAGATCATTTTTTATACTCGTATTCGAATATTTATATTTTGTTCGATAAAAAATAAAGAGTTCATATAACATTGTTATTAAACAACAAATAAAATTTTGCGATCAATTTTATATATTATTTTTGTTAAATAAGGTTAAGTGAATACCACATTAATGATTATTTTAGTTACAAAATTGAAATAAACTGAACAGTTAATCCGAGATAATATGAACTTAAATTAACTTTATTTAATGGAATAATACGAGCAAGAACATTTGGCCTGTTAGCCAAGCTGCCCACCTTTGTTCCCTCATTTTCCTTAGGTCATGAGTTCTAAACCCATCTGGAGTACTCCTTCGTTACCCTAGAATATTTTAAATAATAGTCGGAGTATGAAATTTAATTTAATATATAATGTGCATGGTCCAAATGTAACTAATCCAAATAAAAACAAATCAATAACAAACTAAAATTATAAGAACTATCTCTCTACGTTACAAACTTCATTTATTTGTTTACTTTACAAAAATTGAGAAATTTGTTTATCTATCTTAATTTAATAAAATTTGGTCCTTCTCATATTTTATGGTAAAAAATAGTCTATTTTTTTGTAATCACATAAACTTAAATTACTGATTTTTGTTAGTCTGAGAATAAATCAAATCTTAATACCAATAATTTTTTATTTGAAATAAAATATTAATACAAATCAAATTTTAATTCGAAATAAGTGGATTATTAAAAGGGTAAAATACATTTTAGGTCATTCAATTATGTGTACAGTTATAAACGAATTTTTTTCTTCTAAAAATTACAATTTAACCACTCAATTAAAATTTTGCTACAAACATATCACTTGCCGCTAAAATTTAATCATGGTTCGAAATAATAATAATTTCAGTCTCTGGAACTTATACATTCTATCAATTTGAACCTAATTTAAAATAATTCAATAAATTTAACCATTCATTTTTAAAATTTTCGACATTGTAATATCCTAATACACGTTCCGACCACTTTTTGCACTCCTTACTATTATCCATCAACTCGATAACTAACATATGACATGGCTCGACAAAGTAATCACTTCACTACTAGACGACTAACAGACTAATGGAGCAAACCCATTATGACTCTAACATCGCCTGCTAGTAGACACAATCACTTCACAGATGAAACAGATGAACGATTTAAACATGAAATATTAAATTTATTGAATTATGACCAAATTAATAGAATATATAAGTTATGAGGATTAAAACCACATTATACCTAGCCACGCTAGACATATGATTCAATTCCAACGACAGAGTAACCTGTTTGTAAAAAAAAATAATTGAGTAACTAAATTATAAATTTTTGAAAAAAGTGACCCATTCGTAACCAAACAAAAAATTAAGTGACCTGAAGTGTATTTTACCCTTACTAAACGAAAATGAATAAATTAGAGCTTTTTGAAACAAAGTGACACATTTGTAATCGAACACATAATTGAGTGACTGAAGGTGCATTTTACCCTTCTTAGAAAGAAAAAGAGAAAATTGAGGTAATTTACAAGATGGTTAGGCCTTACCCATCACAGCAAGCCCAAAACATCACACAAACAACCACTTCTCTATCCATCTAAAGTCAAACAACACAAGAATCCAAAAACCAAAACAAAAGGTCAGCCACTTAACTTGGAAAGCTGGCCAATAGCTACAATCAAAGGACATATTTGGATTTTGGGGTGGGTTCTTCCCTTAGCCTTGCCTTCAAACAGAACACCATCCTTTTTCTCTTTCCAACACTCTCTTGTTCAGGTAATTTTTTCTCTTCTCAACTATGTTCTATGCTTTTGATGTTTGAATGTTTACTCATTTGGAATACATATTTGCCTATGAAACTTATGATTTTCAGATGCTTTTTGGATTGTGAAATGAGTTCAGTTAATGATTTGGTATTAGGGTAGGTTTGGGTTTGCAGTATTTTCACATTTCCAGGTTCAAGAGATTGATAATCTAAGTAAAGGGTTTCAAGGACTAGGCTTTTTATTATTGTTGATGCATTCTTTGGGGAATAGGGTTTACAATTTACATAAGGGTGCATGTGGATTCCTTGATGAATGATGATGCCTCTGTTTTGAGTTCACACCATGTTTCCCTGACTGAAGCTACCTTAGTCTTAGATGCTGGATTTTTGTGCCTTCCAGCTGCAATTTCAAAGCAATTGTGAAAATTTGAGATTGTATCTAGATGAAACGAGTCTGTATTCAAACACGAGTATGGTTAGATTTTAATAACGATCCTTGGAGGTCATATTCTCATATCCGTGCGTTGGATGTGAGTGTCGGATTTGGATAATTCTGGCAAAATGAAGAATCTGAGCAACATAGCCATAGTATTCTGGTGGACTTCCTATTTCAGTTTTTCCTTGGTACAGTTTTGCTTGAAAAAGTTCCTGGATGCTAGTAGTACTTATAAAAAGAAGTGTATTCAATTGCTTGTTCTTCCCTCAAGAACTCGAAACTAAGTGGTTCTGAGGTAGCCTAAAGTTGAACTTGACCAAACCGAATATGATATAGCCGGGAACTGAGACTTTTTGGAAAGCACCTTGAACCCGTGCTGGTTCCATCCGTTTAGGAGTTATAACCTTGATTGCTAAAGTACTATCCAATTTGCTAGGTGTTTTTGAACTTAATTGGATGCTGAAATGTAAGATACCGTAGTGCTAATTGCATGTCTCATGATAATCTTGAACTTGACTTAGCAGTCTCGGTATGATTTTGAATATTTGGATGCGAGTGTTAGATGTGGCTAATTCAAGAAAATTGAAGAATCCAAGCAACATAGCCATAGTATTCCGGTGGACTTCATATTTCAGTTTTTCCTTGGTACAATTTAGCTTGGAAAAATTCCTGGATGCTAGTACTGGTTATAAAAACAAGTGTATTCAATTGCTTGTTCTTCCTGCACGAACTCTAAACTAAGTGGTTTTGACTTTTGAGACAGCCTAAAGTTGAGCTCGACCAAACTGAATATGATATAGCCACAAAATGAGATTTTTGGGAATGCACCTTAAACCCATGCCGGTTCCGTTTAAGAGTTATAACCTTGATTAGTAAACTACTATCCAATTTGCTTGGTGTTTTTGAAATTAATTGGATACTGAAATGTAAGATACCATAGTGCTAATTGCATATCTCATGATGATCTTGAACTCGACTTAACAGTCTCGGTATAGATTTTGAATATCGCTTGATCTCTCTAAATTGTTCAGACTTTGTTGGTTTGTTTTTCTTCTTAAGCAGTGCAAGGATGCATGGGAAATCAGTGGCTTCTTCTGTGTTGACATTTGATTCTGCAACTTCTTGCTTTTGTGTTGTAAGTATCTCATTCTAGAGAAATATCCGACATAGGTATCATTGATGCTTTTCGACGTTTTCGTTTATTGTCGATGTTGGTCCTCTAGGCATATTTTACATTATAAAACTTGAGGGATATCTGTTCCGCTAATGCCTACTTCATCGCGGTTACCGCTTTAGTCCCTAAGTAGCAACAATAACTTATATGTCAATAGCATGTAATGAAAACAATATAGGGATGCAATAAAATGATAGATTGTCCACATTTAGAGGAAAAAAAATTCTTTAGCATGTGTACAATGTTTGGAATTTTAATTATTTATGTCTGTGTATTTCGTGAATTCTCGATTCAGCCTGATGTTGCAACATCTGCTCCAAACATTGTACCGTTCAGGGTAAACTTCTCAAGTAGGATCCCACAGAAAGCAACAACAAGAGTCGGTACCGCTCATTTTTCTCCTAAAAAATGGGCAATACACGTGAACACAGAGGGAAAGACATGGGAAGCATGCAGGCAAGCATTGTCGGCGTTCGGTTTCAGCACGGAGGAGGAAGACAAGATACTCGGAAAGGCATTTGGACATGTCCATTTGCCGTATTGGGGCGAAGAACGCAAGAAGGAAGAGCCAAGGTACGAGATCGTTAATGAAACATTAGAATACCTCAGAAGTCTAAGTCTATCGGACGATGATATCCGCAAGTTGCTGAAGAAATTTCCCGAAGTTCTCGGATGCGATATCGAGCATGAGTTGAGAACAAATGTGCAGATACTGGAAAAGGATTGGGGAATAAAAGGCAAATCTTTGAAAAATCTGCTGCTTAGGAATCCCAAAGTGTTGGGTTACAATGTGGATTGTAAGGGAGATTGTATAGCACAATGTACTAGATGCTGGGTTAGGTTCTAGTTGTTAAAATTTTCATGCATATATATTTTTTCCTACAAAGTGTTTTGGGCTTTTTGCGGTCTCTCATATTGCGTCGGTTCGGAATTGCTTGCTCATGTTTTCTAGGGGCGTATACGATTCGTTTCGGTTTGAATTTTTTAGAACTTTTTGATTAGTCTATAAATATCCAGTTAAATGATTAATTTTAATTATTTATCATGTTTGCTTTGAGTTTTGAGATTTTTACATTTCATTTCCACAAAATATTTTTATTTCAGGGCTTTAAAACATTATTTGGTAGAGTTTAAATGTTTTTTTCATAAATATTTCTTAAAAGAATAATTTCTCAACTAAATAAAAGATTAATAATTCTTATATAACATTTTAAGTTATTTTATTATTTTAAAGTGCAAAATATTTAATCAACAATCAATTGGTCTAGTAGTATAAGATATTATCATTGTGAATAGAGAAAATTGTGTTGAAGCCTGAAAGGTCGTCTCATATTAGGCTTCTCCAAATTCCGCTCTAAATTAATTGACTATGAGTAGTTAGACCAAAAATATAATATATTTATTTTTAAATTTAGGAACTATAAACCGACCAAATATTATTATTTACATTAATTTTCAATTTATCGATTTTTATTGCTCCATCCTGATTTCTTCTCCATTGGAGAAAAAATAGAGTTGGAAGGATCGTACCTATGTAAACTTTTACAATTAGTCAATCAATAAGTCAAATATAGATGGTTAAATAAAAAAAGGGGTATATGATTAATAACCGATGAAGGTATAAGCCATGTTTCGTAAATAACGGTTTAAACCAATATTTGACCAGTTAAATTCGTTAATTTTTATATTTTGTGAATTGCAGATTAGGATGAAACCTCTAATTTAAAAAAATATTAATATTAGCTTTTTAAAATTAGAGTTTTTGACATACGAGTTATAAAGATCTTTTCACCATTAATAATTATAAAAAATCTCCAAATAACTTAAATTTATTTTTTTTCTATTTTAATTTTTTAACTTTACGTATTTACATTGTAATATTTATAAACTAGTACTTTTTATTTTTTTCTTTTAATTCTCACACATTTATATTTGTATTTAAATTTAATAATTAATTAAATTATATTAAAAATAATTTTATAAATAATAAATTAATATCCTTCGAATATGTTTAATAATGTTATATTAAAAAAAATATTTTTTTTATAATCTAATTAATATTAATAAATACAAAATATTAATAACTAATAAAATATTTAAATATTTTACTTACTTAAATAATTAAACAATTATCAATTATCTAATTAATTTTATCAAACACTTTTATATAATTAATCAATAAAATTCGTTAATTAAATTAACTAATATAATTTATTATTAACTATCAGTTAATTGTTTTTAGAATTGTTAAGAAAAACAGAGCAAAAAGTGACAGAACGGTGACACGTAACACTCAGACACAACACGAGTAGCTGTGTCGGTGCTGTCGGTTTTGCGCGTTGAGTTTGGACTCAATAATACTATAAAACTAGGTACAGCTTGCACTGTGGACTACTTTTAGTAAATTATAGACTGCAGCTGTCCTGCAATTTATTACTCGACGTTTCCGAATATAAATACAATGAATTTAGTCCCTCAATCAATAGTAGTAGAGTAAAAAAAAAAAATTAAATTACAATATCAAAATTCAAAAAATTTAATTTACAAAATCAAAAATTTAAAACTGTCAACTGATTTTTAATTGCATAGTCAAATTTCTATGTAGTATTATTTGTATGTTTATGAAATACTAATAAGATTCACATTGCATTTAAAAAAATTATATTTGAATTTCAAAAAATATATTGTTAAAAAAATAGTTACCGGTCAATAATCTCTAAAGTAGATAATTAAAACTTTCAATTGATATCGTTCCTTTTTTTTTAATTTATGGGTTCAAGATCCTGTAGGAATAAAAAAAAATTTCTCTCTTCCTAAGTAAAAATTGTTTAAAAAAAAGCAGTTACTGAGCAAAAACATTTGATCTGTTAATTTCATCTTTATTCTTTTATATTCTCCTAGCTCAGGAGTTTTAGACTCAACATCTTATTCTTTCTCTTAAAGTCTCTACTAACTGATGTAAACAATAAAATAAATATAAAAAATACAAAATAATAAAATAATTTAAACTTGACCTGATATTAAACAATTGTGTGGGAGCTGTTTTGCTATTTAATTTAAGGATAAAACTTTGATACACAGGCTGTGTAAAATTAATTTTACACAAGCATGTGTATTTACACTATAAAAACCAAAATCCTAAATTCCTAACCCTAAACCTTAAACTCTATACACTAAATTCTAAACATTAATCTTAAATTTTAAACCCTACAACCTAAACCCCTAAACCTTAAAACCTAAACTAAATCCCTAACCCCTAAAATTAAAAGGCACGTGTAAACTAAAGTTTATACGGACTGTGTATCAAAGTTTTTTTCCTTAATTTAATGTGCAAACCTGTATTGTCCATAGTAATTCATCTCTCAATTATGACTAGAAAAACAATGGGAAAGGTGCACAAAGGAAAGGAAGTTTCTCATCAACTTTAGGGCTCATGCCAATGCAAATGCAAATGTCTCATTCCTAGACCCTGAAATCACTATAAAAAGCAGATTTTCCCACCCACAAAACCAAACAAACAAGTGCAAGAACTCGCACACTCTCTTCTCTTCATTCTCCATTTTCACACTTAACAAAGTAGCAGAAGATGGCCAGCACCACAAAGACATCAGCAATGTTACTTGCATCTCTCCTTTGCCTTCTGCTACTCTCAGAGGTAGGCAATTCACTCATCATACATATATATATATATATATGGTTCTACTAACTATAAAATGTTCGTACACTTTAATATAAAATTTTGTGTTCGCCCTTGTCTATAAATACATATATCGAAGCCATCATTGTTAATTTTTGGGGCAATACCAATTTTTAGGTGGGAATCCTGATGGCCCAAGCAGCCCCAGCCCCAGCACCAGCTCCAGGCGCCCCAGGTAAAACCAGTGAAAGTACTGGTTCATCGTAGTTGTTACATTGAAATTTGCTTTTAAAAAGTACCGAACGTTCGGTTTCTCGAACGTCGGAACCATTTATTTAGTATTGGTCTTGTGTTTTTTGTGGTGAGATGAACCATATATGTATGTCCGGTTGCGGTTGCAGATGAATGCGTGAAGAAGTGTGCATACAGATGCAGCAAATCATGGAAGCCAAAGATGTGCAACAAAACATGTGTGGCTTGCTGCCACAGGTGTCCCGATCATTGTGTGCCAAATGGTCCCACGGCTCCCCGAGACTCCTGCCAGTGCTACTCTCAGATCAAGACCCATAACAAGTACAAGTGCCCTTAGAGTTTAACCTTTTTTCTTTGTTTTCTTCCTGGGGAGTGAGAAAGTTTGGAAAGTGAAATAATGGAACAGAGAAGACAGCTATTCCTGTTGTTTCATTACCATTAGTGGGACATTTGTTGACTCACTCAGTGTTGGATTTTTTGTCTGTTTTTTCTTCTATTTTTTAGATGCTAATAATAAAAATTACATTTATTCAATATTCAATATTCATAAATTTAGAATTTAAACTTCGAACTTTAATTAAAAGAACATAATGCCACAGAATGTCTCCAAATGCTTTGCACCATCGACCACCAAAATAACACGCAGACCACTTGTTCGAATGTTTTCACTGCTGCTTCATTGTCATACTCTTATTCTGTGCTGTTTCCGTATAATTACAGCAGAATTCGACAGGAAATTACGAGTATTCTGTTGGGAAAGATGATCAAATCTGGTTTGGTGGTGAGGGTATGAATGGATCCGTTCATAGTCGGTTTAGACCGATTGGTGATGGAGTTGCTTTGGCCGGTGCTGGTGTTAGTTGGGGGTTTTCCATGATGCAGATTAACCGTCATATGAATAAGGATTCGTGCGGAAAAATTATTAGATGAAACCGACTAATTTAGATAATCATTCCTTTTTCCATCAGAATGGATGGCTAAGTCGTGTGTAGACAGTCATTCATGGGATTTTGCAGGAGGGATTCGAATATTTTGAGAGAATTGGATAGTATGGAGGGAGGGAGACCTGGGAAGATTTTTAGACCGGAAAGAATTATGGTTTAAAATTAGAGAAATTGAAATAATATGTAAATAATGATGGTTAAATGTATTATTTTTTTCGAATTAAGATTAAATTGTTTAAATGTGTAAATATGAAACACTAAATATGTTATTATATAAAATATTTTAACTCATTTTAACCGTTGTTAACGGATCATACTAAATTAGAGCAAAACTAAAAGTTTATTGAACTATTGAAAATTTGATTACCAAATTGAATAATTGATCAAAATTTAGTGATCATTTATGAATTTTAGCCTAAATATTTTTTTGAATAGTCTAAAGATGGTTACAAGATAAAATATCTTCCTACATATTCTAAACCTATATAATACATATATATTTTGTAGACAAAGCGATTTAAACTCGTGTCCTAAATATTTAAACGGACAGAGACTAAGTCTATAATTACCACTAAAAAATTGGAAAAGGTACGAACTTGGTAAAAAAGACAATATTGTTCTCTTAAATGATATGTTAATTTTTTTTCAAAAAAGAAAATGATATATTAATTTGGGTTTTAAAAATTAGATTATTTAAATTATATTATTAAAAAATTAACATCATATATATTTAACATACTTAAATATTAGAGTAAATATTTTTTTTAGGGATGTAAATGAACCGAACAAACACGAACGAAGTATGTTCGTGTTCGTTCATTTAATTTTAACCGAACAAATGAACGGACACGAACGACTAAGGAACATAATTTTTTGTTCGTGTTCGTTTGATAAGGAATGTAGCTTGTTCGTTTCGTTCGTTAAAATGATAAACAAATTTAAACAAACACAAATGAACGAACATAAAATGACATACACGAATAATTTTAAATGAACATATGTGAATAAATTTAATTTTTTTAAATATAATACTTTTTTTATGAAAAATAATCAATATAAATGTAAAATGTGAAAAAATTTAAACAAACATAAATTAACAGATTATCGAACTTCACGAACGTAAATGAACGAAAAAGTCCTTTGTTCTTGTTCGCATTTAAACGAACAAAAAATTTTGTTCATATTCGTTCATTTAATAAATAAACGAACATAAACGAACTTTCTACCGATCAGTTCATTAAAAGTTTGGTTCGTTTATAAACCTAATTTCTTTTAAATTTTATCTTCTAACAAATTTAAAAAATACTTAATACGTTACTAAAAAAATAATTTTAATTAAAGAGAATGTTGTTCTACTTAAAAAAATTATTTAAAATTTATAATTAAAATTTAAGCTTAAAATAAATGATTTAGATAAAATAAAATTTATATATAAAAAAATTCAAAATAAAGTAGAGCTATATATATTTAGCATTTTAAAGGCAATTTTCCATCTATTTTCTTAATTTATAAAAAAAGCAACTTTGTTTTTCAAATTTTTCAGTTTCATTCAAAAATAAAAAAACGCATAAAAAGAAGGGTAAACTACACAGAAGACCACCGCTCTTTGGGGTTGGTGTCGAAATGACCACCAATCTTTTAATTTTGTTAAAATAACCACTCAACTATTGATATGGTTCCAATATAGCCACCAGCCGTTAAAACTTAACGTAGAGGCTAACGTGACAGTTAACAAAAACTTGTATAATTACACATTTAGTTCTCTCAATTTTCACATTTAATCAATTTAGTCCTAGTTTGAAGAAATTGAAACTAGGACTAAATTGATTAAATGTAAAAATTGCAAGGACTAAATATATAATTATCCAACTTTTTGTTAACTGCCACATCAGCCTTTCTGTTAGATTTTAACAGCTGGTGGCTATATTGGAACCATATCAATATTGAGTGGTCATTTTGACAAAATTAAGAAGATCGATGGTCATTTCAACACTAACCCCAAATATTGGTGATCTTCCGTGTAGTTTACCCAAAGAAAGCATCGCTTTAAAGTGCCCTCGGGTCTTGCAAATCCAATTCAATTTCTTCAAGCTAGGGTTCATAAAAAATCCCCTTCCAATTCCCATATGAATGACATTAAAATGATTCTTTAATTCTTCAACAGCATTTCGTTTCAATTTATTGTTGTCAGTTATATATTTTTTGGGATCCTAAGTTCCGAACAGCTTTGTTTCTTGTGCACATTTATCTTCGTCAATGTTCTAAAATGGCGGCGCCGAGGAATGTGTTGAGGGACGAGGAGAGTGCTGCAGTGGTGTTGTTGAGCAACGGCGGCAAGGAAGATGACGATTCCCCAACGGGGAAGAGGTTAAAATCGGAAAGGTTCCCCGTTTCAAGGTGGGAATTGGCTGCCTTTTTCGGGGTTTTCTTGATTTTTTCTACCGGTTTGTTCTGCATCTACCTTACCATGCCCGCTACCGAGTACGGGAAACTCAAGATCCCACGTTCCATCTCTGACCTGCGATTGCTCAAGTAGGTTTCCCCCTTTTTTATCATCAAAACTGATGTTTTCTCTTAATTGGTGAAGAAATAAGCTTAATTTTTGTGTTGAATCTTTGGATTTGATAAATGTTGTAGGTTTTCGAAATGCCCATTTTAGATTTCTTGTGGCTTGTATGATTTTGAGCTAGAGAGAACTATTGGTATTATTTTAGCTTAGAATTATAGTTCAAATTGTTCTTTTTTAAATTGAAATATGCCTTCTTTTGTGTTAGATTGTAGGTGAAGATAGCAGTGGATGAGAATTCTATCATTTATATCATGTCCGGAATGAATGCTCTCATTTTGTTTTGTCCTTACTCTATTCCATATACCTTAATGTGAAGCAAGCTCTAAGGAGTTTAAAAGTAATCTATGACTAATCATGATTTTAGTTCATATGTGGATCGTGCGAGGTTATCTAATAATGCAAATTGTAGGTAGAATAATGCCTGCCGAGTAGATCCAGCTATGTACTAACTACTAAATAGTTCTCGTATAGAGATCCCTTTAATACCGAGTGGTCATATTTGTAGAGATCACAATTAGCATATAATTCCCTTTTTATGTAAAATAACAGCATCAACATTTGATTTGGCTGTTTTGGCTGAAGTGTTCTGATTTGGTGTTTTCTTATGCAAAATTCTATCATTAAGTTTCATTAGTTCTCTCATCATATATTAACAATGCATTGTTGCCGAAATTGCCGTTCTTAATTTATGGCTATCATCTGCTTTAGATTACTTTTTTATTCACTACTTGTTGCCGGGTGTTTCTACTTTGTCATGAGCAACTTCTTTCCGTGTTCATGTTTTAGCTGCAACTCATTACTGAATTCTGTGTTTTTTCTATTATTTTTCAGAGATAATATTGCAACATATGCAAACGATTACCCAACACAATTCATTTTGGGTTACTGCTCTACGTATATCTTCATGCAAACTTTTATGATTCCCGGAACGATTTTCATGTCTTTGCTAGCTGGAGCTCTCTTTGGTGTTAAAGGCCTTTTCTTGGTTGTCTTCAATGCCACAGCTGGAGCATGCTCCTGCTTTTTTCTGTCAAAGCTGATTGGCAGGCCTTTGGTTAGTTGGTTGTGGCCTGATAAATTGAGATTTTTTCAAGCTGAGGTACCTTCTTCATTCTTCCCCCTTGTTACCTTCTTTAGACCTTTTCATTTGTGTTTTTTTCTTCTTAATTTAGCACCTTTCATTTGTTTTGCCCTACCATCCTTTTGTTCTTGAATTCTTCTGTTTTTTTTTTGGTGGAATCAGATTGCCAAGCGAAGGGACAAGCTGCTGAATTACATGCTCTTTCTGAGAATTACTCCAACTTTACCCAACCTATTTATCAATTTGGCATCACCAATAATTGACATACCGTTTCATGTGTTCTTTTTAGCAACTTTTATCGGCCTAATACCAGCCTCCTATATAACTGTCAAAGTAAGTGTCCTGCCATGTCCCTCAACTAATTTCTTGCGTTCTTATGAATTGATTTTCATTTTTCCTATTTCTTTTCGGTTACTGTTGGTATTGTCACCTGAAAATATATGTTGAAAGAAAACAGATGCTTGTGTCTCATCCGATTTATTTCTACACCTTGTTTGTGAAAGTTTTATATTAATTTATGTGCATTCTTAACAATTTGGAATGAGAAAAGTTTCTACAAGATCACTATACATATAATGTGAGGCGATATTCCGTCTACATCAGTTTCCTACTTTTAGCCAAATATGGAGTTGTTGAACCATAGAGACTATATAGGGAGATTTCAATAAAAAAAGTTTGAAGTAGGTGCTTGTTGATAAAGAACCGGTTCTTATTTTAGTAGGGTTCTTACAGCATATAATACTGAATATTCCTGGATACATTCTCCTAATGTCAGGTTGGGTTCAATGGGTGTCATTTGGATATATTTATTTTTCGCCATTTAATGGATCATTCACTGTAATGGAATCGGGTCTGTATTGTAAAGAATTAAAAGATATGAAGTTTATGTTGAGATTTAATTTATTTCAATCCATTGGTGTCGTATGCAAGTCGAATGATAGAAAAAGATGGCAGCCATATATATTCAGATACCTTATCTGATTTAGGACTATCATTGTATCTTCTTTCAGGCTGGCCTCGCACTTGGAGATCTTAGGTCTGTTAAGGACCTCTATGATTTCAAGACCTTGTCCGTGCTTTTCCTTATCGGTATGGTCTCCATATTTCCTACCATTCTGAAGAAAAAGAAGATATACGAATAAGGCTATGTTGGTGAAGTTTGTGGCATCCTCCTGGCTGACGATGGGGGATTAAGAATACAAATTTTTACAATCTCAAAATTTAGGATCCAAGAAACGATAGAGCATAGTAGAAGATCATCATTTCTGCAGATGAATATTGAAAAGAGGTAGCATTGTCACAAAATATGAAAAGCACAGGGCAGGAATTTTTACTTATTTTTATTTTCAATGTTATGTTAACTCAAAGTCATCTCCCAATTAGATTATTTAGAACATTTGGGAGTTAACTTGTGTTTTTTTTACTAGAAATGCTTTGTACGCCATTGTCTCCAGTTTTACTTTTGCAGACAACACTTCATGATAATGTTGCTATAGAATATGTAAAAACTGTACTCGTATACAGTGTATTCAGTAATAATAGTTTGTCATTTTAGATACAGCTGATTTGTGCCATTTTGTTTTCTGGTGTCAACATTCATCTAGCATTCCTTCTAAGAAGATAGAAAGTAAAGTCAGATTCAACGATAACATGTTTCCAGTGCTGTTGTTGAAGTAATCTAGAGTCGAGTTTCAATGTCGAGGCTTCAGCCAGTAATGCTGATGGCTCCAGTCAAGACGTAGCAGTCTCTAACTGGTTTACGAGTTGAATATTCTAAGGCTGTGAAAATGTAGTCCAGAGGCTGAGTCGAGTGAACTACGGTTCGGAAGTTAACACTTATTTTTGGTTTAGTCAGCTATTTCAATTATCGAAATCACATTCTTTGTATAAAACAATTAAGTAATTGAAACAGATAAGGTGTTTTTGTTGGCACAAGACTAAGAATAATAGGATCTGTTCCATTGCTAAAGAAAGTAATCATCTTGAAAATGGATAAATAAAATTATAGTGTATACAAAATCAACTCAACCAAAGAAAACATGAGTGTGGGTTAACCTTTGGATTTGAGTATGGTAAATGTAAAGGTAAATGTAAAAAGTAAAGGTAAATGTAAAAGTAAATGTAAAATGTAGCTAACTAGAAGAAGGACAAGAGGTAGTGGTGGTGGAGAGTGATGTTATGTCTTTCACACCCATTCCAAAGGCATCAGCTATGTTCATGTTGAGGTTGCTTCTCATGCTTCTGCCTGTTACCATCCCATTTCCCTTTCTCATCATGGCTGCAAATTCCCCATAATCTATTCTCCCATCCTACCATTTTTTTTTCATTTTATCATCGTATCAGCAAACAATAATGGAAGTTATAATGTCGAAACAGTTATACGCTTACGTTATCTTGGTCGATTTCTTTGATCATGTCTTCCAGCGGAACGTCGCCTAGACCGTACTCTTTGCAAGCTTGTTGAAGTTCATCTATGGTGATATAGCCACTGCCATCTTTGTCGAAATAGGTAAAAGCAGCAAGTATGTTTTCCTCTCTCTCCGTCTTATTCATGTGCAGTGTCGCGGCGATGAATTCGCCGTAGTCGATTGTTCCGTTGTTGTCGATATCAGCCTGCCAAGGGAACATTTGTGATTGTCATCAATCATGTTGTGACACGAAACATGGAAGTAACATTGATTTTTTTATTAATAACAACTCAAGTGAGAAAGCATAATTACAGCTTCCATTAAAGATTTGATTTCGGATTCCATTAATTCAGATCCCACTTTCTTTAAACCATCTTTGAGTTCCTGAAATGTTATCGTCCCACTGTTGTCTGTGTCGATCATTTTGAACAACTCTTTCAGACCACCGATTTCTTCCTTGGAGAGTCTTTCTGCAATGACCTGCAAAAGATTTTTTTTGGTTTCCGTTGTAGCACAATGAATGTGAAACATAGATCTAAAGGGCTACTTATTATGCCAAAATGCATAATTCAGCAATTTGGTGTAGAAGATAACTCGATAACAGCTTCAAAATCGGATTTCCATAACTACAGATAATTTGGAAGACTAAACAAGAAAATCACATACACGCAAAGCCAACTTTTTAAGTTTGTTCATTGCTGAGAACTGCTTCAATCGTGACAGCACGGCAGAATCCAGAGGTTTGTCCGGGGCAACTCTATCATCGACAATCCACGGGTGACCTGATGCATAAATCAACCCGCTGCAGTGACTTCTGCACATAAAAGAAAAGGTAGGGGAATGACATTTGGATGACATAGAATTCAAATGACTTACATAGGACTTGATGAGCTGAAATTCTCTCCTTTGGGTGCCTCTCGAGCATCTTTCGTATAAGATCTTTTGCACTTTCAGAGATAGTAGGCCATGGTTCGGATGAGAAGTCGAGTTGCCCATGTAAAATCTGTCGAAATATCCCTGATTCCGTTTCTACGAGCAGAGAAGAAAAGTAAAAGACCACTTTTGGATTTGAGAATATGAGAATGAGACCAACTGTTACAGGATATATGATTGTTATTAGGGTAAATACCTGCCCAAAATGGTGGAACCCCACTCAACAAGATATAAAGGATAACACCGGCACTCCATATATCTATTTCTGGTCCATAAAGCTTGCACAAAACCTCTGGTGCAACATAAAAGGGACTCCCAACAACATCGGAATAACGTTGTCCTGTAAGGGGAAACAAGGATGGTAAAAAAAACGCAACCTCCATTAACGATGAGAGGGATCGCCACAAAAAACAAAGGGAAATCCCTAACAAGTGGTATAGTTGTGAAGTTTCTCATCCTTTATCCTAGCACAAGAAATCTGAACATGTATCATAGAAGCAAGCAGAATTCGTTACCGAGGCACAACCTGACATTCAGGTGATGCTGTTCTCGACATCGGTATGGAGTTTATCAGCCAATTTCTGGTCACTAACATCCCAGTAAATGTTGAAGATTGTATTTCACTATTTAGTACATCAAATGTGGGCAAAAAGTATAAAAGAAACCATCTTAAACAACAAATGGACTATATGTCTAACAAAACATTTTTCAAACCAAGCAAAACCAGAACTAACATTCCACGTTATTTAGTACATCAATTGTTGGCAAAAAAACATATAGGAAACCTTCTTAACCAACAAATGGACTATGCATAACAGAACATCGTTCAAACCAAGCAAACCAAAACCAACATTCCACAGCTATGTTACTCAGACTCAGATGTAAGTGTCGGACACGGGTATGTATCCAACACGGGTATGGTTAGATTTCTCTAAGTTTTTCCATACATTTGAAGGATCAATGGAGGTTATATACACATATCCAAGTCTTGGACACGGGTACTTCATGAACAAGGGTATGTATCCAACACATATAATGGTTAGATTTCTCTAAGTTGTTTCGTTCCATATATCTGAAGGATCAATGGAGGTTATATACACATATCCAAGACTCGAACACGGATACTTCATGAACAATGAAGAGTCCTAGCAAAGATAGTTCCACAGAATCTAAGAAATAACTTTCCAAAAGTACACACAAAAGATCATATACGAAGTAAATTCTCATCGAAACAACACAATGAAAACAGGTACGGACGCAAAACTTTACGTTAAGGGTAATCATATAAAATTTTAGAGGGCGAATTTATAAAATTTCAGGGGCAAAAATAGATTTTCAATAAAAAAATACATACATTTTTTTTAACTTCTGCATCATATACGAATTCAAATTTTCAGGACGACCGCCCAACCCTCTCCTCTGTCCATCCCGGATGAAAAATAACCCAGTTTTATCCAATCATTGCAACAACCAATATCATACATCAATAATACCCAATCAGAGAATCAAAATCACTTTTTTATTGAAAAAATCAAAACACATAAAGAGAAGAAAACCCAGAAACCAACCCGGCTTATAGAAGATCGACAACCCAAAATCCGTGGCCTTGAGAACGGCATCATCACCAGGGGAATCGAACAAGAAATTCTCAGGCTTGAGATCTCTATGCATAACCCCAAGAGAATGGCAAGCTTCAACAACACCAACAATGGTTTTGATAAGCTTAGCGGCCTCTCTTTCACTGTAATGACCTTTAGCCACAATCCGATCAAAAAGTTCGCCGCCTTCACAAATCTCCATAACCAAATGAACGAACACGGAATCTTCAAAAGTTCCCTTGATCTGCACCACGCTTGGGTGGTCGGACAATTGGTGCATGATCTGGATCTCCCGCCAAACGTCGTCGTAATCCTCCCGGCAAACGAGTTTCCGCTTCGGGATCGACTTGCAGGCGTAGACGGCGCCGGTGTCTTTGTGGATGCATTGATAGGTGGTGCCGAATTGGCCTTGCCCGAGCTTCTCCCCCACCACGTAATGGTCCCTTAGTTTTGGGGTTTCGTAGGGCAGAACCGTCCGATTTGCTGCCGATTTCGTGGCCATTGCCAACAAATATCTGAGATGGGAATTGGGATTTCTTCGCTTTTGATTTCTGACAAAAATGTTTTGAGTATTTATTTCATATTCAATGGTGACTCGGCGTCAACGACTTGGTGGCATGCATGAAAATGGAAAACCAAGATCAAAACTTTGTGTTTCTTTGACTTTTTCTGTATGTAATTACTATATATATATATGTATATGTATGTGTGTATTAAAACCATCCATTTCAATTCTATTTGTTGCATTTAGTGGCTTCAATTTTAGCCACTTATTCATCTATTCTGTTTTAGAGTTTGAAATTTAAGGGATTGGTTTTTGTTCTTGATAATATGAGGAGTAATTGGAGGAGGATACCAGATTTTAGAGTTTAGTGTTAGAATTTACGGTTTATAAGTTAAAATTTAAATCAATAACTATATTACTCTAAACTTAAACCCTAAACTCTACACTCTAAAGTCTAATAATAAACTCTAAATTCTAAATTCATAAACATAAACCCATAATTTTTTTTATTCTTAAACTGAATCTCTAAACCGTAAAACTAAAAAGCTCAAAAAATCTTTTATTTCACCTCGAGTGCATGAAATATTTTCCCTTAAAATAACCGTATTCGATTTCGATTTTGAACGACAATTTTTCTTTCATTGTAACAAAACCATAAATAATTGGTCTATATCTCTACACAGGATACGAGTCAGAAATGTTATGACTTTTTTTATTCAAAGAATCAGGGTAATTTAAAATTTCTATAAAACTTGTCTATGGTCACCCATCCTAAAATTTCTCCAGCCCAAGCACGCTTAACTTTATTTAAAATCGACATAAATTATTTATTCGAGTTCCAATCAATTATCTTAGCATGCAACTCATCACTAAAGGTTATTCTTAACCTTGAATCTTTCCAGAAACGCCAATTATCACGAACCCATAACGAACTTTAAAGGCCAATCACAACTCAAATAGGTTTAGCAAATATACACGTCACTATACTAATCAAACCTTAATTAGGATGTCATTACTGTGATTACATGTTGAGCTTTCCAATATTGATGCAATGCACTTCTCACCCTCATCTTGATTTACCTACGTGTGTACAATCAAACACACGCTAAGTACGAACTTAGTGAGGCTATAGAAAGTAATAACAATCATTTAAACTTTATTTAACTTCATGGCTACATTAATATAGCATGATATATGGCAATACATTCACTTTCACATTGCATTAGTAAATATTTACTATATGCCAATGTCATAAGATTTTCATGCTTGCCCGTTTATTATAATATGCCTTATATGCATCATGATCACTAGATACGTATTACCATCATATAAATCATATATCAACATAATATAAACCGGATATAAATTTTATTACCGATATACTTGACATATGTCCTGAGAGTTCATATCCTCTCTAACCTGTTTCCCGATTTATTATCCCTTTATTTATAGCTCGATTATTAATAATTTCCCGGTTTCCCGATTTCATAGCCCAAATATAACCTTGAGGACCCTGGGTACGCGAGTCAAATATGCACCGAAGTGCATTTCCCGCACATTTATAAGGTTGTGCTAACCATACACTATGTGTTAATTACTAACACTATAGTGTTATCCCGGATAATTATGCACCGAAATGCTAACCCGCACATTTATAAGGCTGTGCTTACCATGCAGTAAGTGTACTTTTAACACTATAGTGATATCCCGAATTCCCGATTATGCAGCGTGCTGCTAGACCCTATGGCATGCCAACTATACCCTGTCCCTCAATGACTCATTTGGGCATAATTCTCGTATTTATTCCATCCATGGCAAAGTATATCAATATAATTTAACATTGAGCAGTTCATACCCGAAATAACATTTATAACATACCATTATCAATAACTAGTGATCAATTTATTTCTTTTCAACCTTTGACATATTTAAAATATGTCAAATATATGATTAATGACATAAATATCATGCCAATATATAAACCAAGTAGACTCATCGCAAATCTTACCAGTGATGTATAAAACATCAATGTATCATGTTATGTATGCATTGCACTCACCTGAGCCATTTATTAGCATGCCTCACTAAATTCTACTAGATCATTTCCTTTATAGAACTTCGAACCTTCTTTGATTCGAACTTGACTTCATTAATCACATGAATAAGATAAAATATTTGTTAGATTCAAATCTAACAATACCTTACCATACTGTCTAATATAATCATTCGAATATAAAATTTCCAAATATTTTTCCTTTCTTCCTTGTATTGTTCAGAAACTCCTAATTTTTGCATTTTTGTCATTTTAGTCACTAAGATAACTTTTAAGCTATTATCTTAGTACTAAATGATCCTTAATCAACTTATTAAAATTTGGGGTATTACAAAACATATGCCTAGTGAGAACAAAAATCCTATTTCCCTTAACTATACCTTCTTCTATGCTCAACACTAAAAATTAAATTCTAAATTCTAACATTAAATTCTACATCCTAAAATTTAAAACCTACGCCCTACCCTAATTTCTTAAACCCTAACTTTAAACCGTAAATTTTAAACTCATTTTTTTTAAAGTGAGGCACCAAATGAGATATAATTAGGGGTATATTATTTCCATCCGCCTAGTGAATCAAAGCAGGTTTGTTCTCATTATTTTATTTGCCATGTTTTGAGAGGATTCTTCCAAGTGGAACCATACACTTTTAGTTTACAAATGGACAACCAAGAAAAAAGTACTCCTACTGAGTACTAATTAATTCGTTAAAAGAAACATTGTAAAACCTACCTGTCTTTGTTTCTAATTTCAAGATATATGGTGCCACGTGCATTACATTTCAGCATCCGATCGAGGATAAGCAATGAATCAACAAACCCTGAAAAAAAACAAAGCATATACATCAAATTACAAAAAGAAAAGAAGAAAGCAACCATTGGAACCTGATTCTGACAATGAATTTAAATACTATCAGTATAAATATGGTTTAAAATCGGGAAAAAACTTTGATATACATGCCGTTTACACGTGCCTTTTAGTTTTAGGGGTTATAATTTTAATTTAGGGTTTAAGGTTTAGGGGTTTAGGTTGTAGGGTTTAGAATTTAAGGTTAGTGTTTAGAATTTAGTATATAGAGTTTACGGTTTAGGGTTTAGTTTTTTAGGGTTAGGGTTAAGAATTTAAGATTTGAATTTTTATAGTATAAATCAAGCCTGTATATCAAAGTTTTACCCTTAAAATCGTGATATTTATAATTGTTACGTCCAATAACATTGATTAGTATTAAAAAATTCACAATAATAATACTTACAGTAACATCCGTTATGTTCACCCCTCAATTTAAATACTTGTCTTCGACTGCTTCAGTTTTCATTGAGGATTTTCATCTCCACTTTTACTGCCTTGATCTTGAGGTTGAGCAGTTTGGTCTTCTTCTTGTTCCAAATTCATTCCTAAACCACCTCTGCTGCTGTCCTTGTTGCTGTAAACATTAATTTCATTTCCATGGGAACCCATACTAGCTTCTGTCACTCCCAAACCAAGCTGCCCCCCTCCAATCTTCTGCTGATTGAACCAAGCTGAATAGGACTAATTCGACCGGCCGGAAACCTCCACATCCGGCTCTCCGGCATAGGACCAGTGGCTGCACTCTGCAGACGCTGTGGCAGTGGCACCTCCACCACCTATAGGGACCATCCAAAATGCATTACCTCCATTGGTAATGACTGCTGCAGGTGCAACTGCAGGCTTTTTCATTGTGCTATAATTCTGATCATTTGGATTACTATGAGGATACAGCCGATGATGAAACCCTAACACGGTGGCACCAGCGATGATACCACCGTCGTCTCCGTAACCATTATCACAGCTGTGGAAAGAGAGAAGCGCAGATCTCGACGGACCCACCGAAACAGTCGAGCCACTACCGTGGAACGAAACGTTAAGAGTAGAGATATTAGCAGGGATGGTGCCGGTTCCCGTGGTAGCCACGATGGTTGGCTCCGACCTGTTGAAGCAGCCACTCGATGGTTTCACCATCGGACTTATGGCCTAGCTCCCTCGTGAGCTGGAACACTCTGGCAGCGCAGACGGCCGGTATACGGACGTGGCGCCCACGGCCATCGACCTTGGTGTGTCGGTCTTTGGAAGGTCTTTTAGCAGCAGGTTGAAATGAAGCTTCGTTTTTTCCATGGCGGTGGTTGCCGCTGCTGGTTTTACTCGTCCGGGACTCCATTAAACATTATTCATTTCATTTTTATGTCATTAAGATGTTGAAAAGCTTGAGGGAAATGAAGAAGAAGAGTGATTGCCAATCCGTTTCTTTTTCATTTTATCTTTTTGGCTCACTGATTGAGCTGTAGTTGATGATGACGACAGTGATGACGCTTTTGATCAACTCATAAATACGTAGGTTTATTGAATAAAATTCTTCCATTCCGTTGGTCAATATAGGGTAGACTATGACAACAAATTTTAAAGTTGTTTTATATTCAAAATGAGAATCGAATTCTCGACCACAAGTTAAGGTAGAAAAGACATTTACCATCTCACCTAAGCACTGAAGTTTTTTTTTATTGTTTTGTTGGTCCATTACTTACATTATTGATTTATTATATTTTGGCCACTGAACCGGTTAATTTGATGGCGTATCACTAGAGGTGGCAAACGGGTCATTCGTTTTGGTTTCGGTTCGTTTCATTTTGGGTTTGACTGCATTCGGTTTAAATTTGGTTCTGTTTGGTTTGGGTCTGGTTCGATTTTTGTAACCCGCTCGACCTGGCCTAGTCGCACGACCGAACCGAGCAAACTACATTAGGTTTACCAAGTAAACCGGGAAGATGAAACCTGAAACGCGGCCATTTTTTTTCTTTTATCTTGTCTAGATGCGTTATTACTTTCCTATATGTACATACTGCTCACATGTGAGGACTCGTCTCAATCGGGCATCGAAACAATATCAATTAGACTCAATCGCATTTAGGGACCAAATTGCAATTTCAACAAAACTCGAGGACTTTACCCAATTTTATGTTACCATCCTTTAATTAAATATATTTCATGCTTACATGTCGAAAATCAACTTAATGCGATCGTTCATGCTCATTCAATTGGTAAAACAAGACCCAGAGACTAAAACAAAAGAAACCAAAATTGCCTTTCCATGACATTAACAGAGTTAACCGACACCGTATCGATACGCTAAGTCTCGTATCGATACGATATTGCAACTTTGTTTTGGTACACCAAGCACCGTACCGGTACGCCACTTCGAATACAAAAATTCCATTTAATTTCATAAAACATCGTACCGATACGGCCATATAGTGTTTCGGTACACGGGCTCGTTCCAAAAAGTGAAATTCCAGTAGCAATAAAGCGTATCGAAATGCCTACACCCGTACCGAAACACCCTGCCCAAAATTGCCTAGTCGTACCGATACGGTCTCCCGCGTATCGGTACGTCTAGGCCTGTAATGTCAAATTTAGCTGGTTTTTCACTCGAATCTAGATGCATTTGGGTCCTAGCAACTTGCATACATGCATACACATATTCATAAACATATAAACTCACATTCAAACCAAGGTTAAACAACCACATCAAACTCAAGCTCCCAAAGGCCCACCTTAGAGGCATGCTTCCTAACCCACTTTACCAAACATGCCAAAATGCAAATTTAAGTTATTCTCAGCATAAGCAGCATGTCAATACAACCAACTCAACATAATAGACTTGCTCAAACCATCACAACATGGCAATCAACAAGGAAGCTCTAGATGCATACCTAAGCAACCAATCATCCACAATTAAGCAAGAGTTAACATCAAACCATCATCAAAATCCAGCATAGAAACGTACTCAAAATTCATAAGGAAACAGAATTACAACTCCCGAAAATCATGGTAAACACATTTCCTTATTAACCGGAAACATAAACCGAGTTCATACTCAAACTTGTAAATGCCCTTGGATCACTTAGCCTCGCCTCATGCTGCCCCGAACCTTAATGTTTTGCATCATTAGGAAAAATAGAGCGTATGCACACTTGCTTAGTGAGGATGCTCATGCAACAATGATTGCATTTAAAACCAATTGAAAACCAAATGTTTGTTTTCCAAAAACATGCTTACAACCAAATCATTTTCCCATGATTCCAACTGAATCAAAACATAATAACCTTTATGCAACATCATGTACATTTCATGCTTAAATCTCCAAAGCATTACATCATAAACCATGCTTAAATCCCAAAGCATTACATCATAAACCATGCTTAAATCTCAAAGCATTTAAAATAGGTTCAACAGATGAACTTTCTCATATATTGGCATTTATAGTGATCCGAATAGACTATCTCTATCTTATACATATCGGATACACGAATCTCTCATATCATGCCTAGTTAAACCGCATGATATCTCAAACCTTGCCTAGTTAAACCGCAAGATTTCGCCTAGTTAAACCGCAAGTGTAGTAATCTTTCCTAGTTAAACCGCAAGATCACCATCAATTTGGTTTGCTTAGTTAAACTGCATGCCCCAAATAAGGTTTCCAATAATCCGAGTGGCCTTGTTAAACCGCCATACCTCAAGGACCCATGGCCACGATCGATTTTGTTCATATTTTATAGTGCACTTTTAATCCTATGGCATGCCAACTATATCCGATTGTTTTCTCACCATGTCACATAGCCAATATACCATTACAAACCATTTACTTACTGTTTTACAATGCACTATACAAAACATCACATATGCAAATCTCATTGTCAATGCAATAATACCATTCCCAACCGGAATGAAAACCAATGCTCACTAGCATTAATATACTTTTAAACCCCTGCATATGTACTCGAAATCATGCATTTCCAGTAACTAAATCATACCATGTTTATGACCAAAACATGCAAACAACATGCTCATATCCAAGCCGATATTCAAGAGCAAAATAAGGGAAACTTACTTTCGAGCTTAGGTAAGTGTCCCACGCTTACCCCAAACTCCCAACAAACTTTATAAACCTTTATAAAGCATTTAAAACCAGTTTCCACTCACCGATACGCTTCGCCTTCCTTGCCAACGCGATACAAGCTCCTTGCAAGCAACAAAACAACGTCAAGCTTCGTCGCCTTGATTATCCCTTGTTTTAAACACATAAAACCAGAGGATAAATGCATCATTATGCATTCAAACCACTGCCTCAAAGCAAAACCCCACAACTCTCAAGTTGCCCACTTAGAAACCATCCGAAATAAACCGAAATCACAATCAAACGTTTTTGAAACTTAACACAACCACAAAACAACGATTCAACCCATCAATCAACATCAATTAACATCCAAAAACCTTTTCCCAACATCTTTTTACTTCCAGCAAAGATTAAACTCGAATATCATCACAAAAACTCAAATCTAACAACCTAAACAATTAGAGAACCAAGAGTTTAGGGATTCTATTGATAAAAACAAATTATCAACAACATAATACATCCAAAATATGTATTAAGTCAATCTTAAACACTGGAAATCAGATCCACTTCAAAAATTACCTTGTTACATCAATTTTACCCAATTTACTCAATCAAACATTGATAAATCATTAAAATCAGTTTACAATCAATAAATCAAGGATCAAATACTTGAAAATTTCAGTAAAGAACCATACTATAGAGGAGATCACGGACCTTACCCCTATTGTGAGATTTCTCCCTCAATTGGTTTGATAAAAGCTAAGAAAACACAAGATTTAAAAGAGATTTTGTAAAAACAATATTAATTAATCAATTACCAATCATAAAAACAAGTTAAAAGACTTCTCACCTCTGGATTTTGATGAAAACTTGAGTGTTTGGTTGAGGAGAGAATGGAGAGAAAAAGTTGAGAGAATGGAGAGAAAAAGTTGAGAGAAAAGTTACGTGACTTTTCTTTAAAGAACTTAACTAACTTTTTAACTAAAATTCATTTTTAATTAACTTTAAAACACATGTTAAAATACCTTTAAAAATAGTTTTCAAAACTTGCATTTTGGTCACCAACCAAAATGTCCGATTTCCAAATCTTATTTTCCAAAATTGATTGAACCATTATCCTTAATATAATTAATAATGATTTTAGAATATTTTCCTCCATTTTATCACCTTCAAAAATATTTAAACCAATTAAATCTTGAGACTGACCTGAAACTCTAATACCGGTCTATCGGACCTCCGAACCAACCTTTAAAACATCTAAGCCCAAAATCGGAGTGTTACACTTTTAGCTCGGGTCTATGGTGATTTCAGTTTGAGTATAGGGTCGGGACTTTCGGGTCGATTGTGTAATATCCCAATTTTGGCTAGTGACCAAAATGAAAATTTTGAAAGTTTGGGGTTAAAGTGTAAACTTTGGAAAAGTTCAGGGACCAAAGTATAATTTTTAAAATTTGTGTATTTAACCCCTTAAATGAATAGTTCACCCCCAAGAGTGACCTTTCCGTGTTACCCGGATTGTTCGTACGGAGTTTGTATTAATGGCTATAAAGCGATAAAGTTCAGAAATTTGGAAATCGTAGTTGGATCGAATTGGAATTTTAAAGACATGTCTAAAATTTATGGAAAATTTATAAAATACTATTTTTTGAGTATTTTATTGTAGTTGGTTGGATTCCAACTAGACAATTAGATTTTTACAAGAATGGTAAATTAGTAAATAAAGAATAGTTGGAGGGCAAGTTGGTCATTTGGCAATGATGACAATTTTGAAATATTTGAAGTTTCAAGGGTTATTTTTGGAAGAAGAAATTGACAATTTAAATCTTGGCCCTTGATTGATGATAAGATCAATCTCAACCGTTGGATGAAAGGGCACTTTGGTAATTTCCCTATTTAAATAAATTTAAAATTCATTTATATATTACAAGTGTAATTTAATGGTGAAAAGATGAACAAAATATTCATCTTTTCCAGCCTAAAAACATATGAGCTAGGGAAAGAAAGAGAAAAAATTTCCAAGCTCGATTCAAGTCTCGAAACTCAGTTTGCAGGTAATCTCTTCAACTACAAAGTTGTTCTACTCTTCAAGCTCTATCTCTTGATATCAATAACTCATGGAATCCATGCTTGATTTATGAGAATTTACATGATAAATAAATTAGGGTTTATGAACAAAATTGGGGCTTTTGAGATTTTATGATTCCATGGTTGAATTCAAGTTGAAAACAAGCTAGTATGATGTTAAAATCATGTTTTTGAGTTAGGATTTAAACTCTACATATTTTGATTATTATGAAGATGATTAGGGTTTATGGTTTTAAGTTTAATTTAGGGTTTGTGATGTTGGATTAATAATCTAGTAAGCTTGATTTGTTGTTTGGAAGCAAAACCCTAAGTTAAAATTATAGGGACCAATTCAGCAAGCTTCAAAGTTAAGGGACTGAATCTGAATTTCATGAAATTGGGGTGTATTTATGTAATTAATTATGTTGGAGATGTGAAATTGATGTTAGAATGTGAAACCGATGTTGAATTAAATTAGGGACCATTTTGACAATTTGTCAAAGTTAAGTGACCATTTGGCAAAGAAAGAAAATTAGAGGGAATTATTTTGAATAATTATTTTATGAAGGAGATGATGAATTGATGGTTTGAAGCAAGTGATGGGACTAAATTGACAAGTGGAAAAATAAGAATAAGTTAGTATAAATTAGAAGTTTATTATGGAAAGCTATGTCAAAGATTGAAATCTGACGGTGACTTTGAAAATTCACCATAAATTCTATAAAAATGGTTAGATGGTGAATTTTATACCGTTGTAAAGATGTGTTCGTCTAGTTTCGTGTCCAAAAAAACAGAAACTGATTTTGAGTTCCGAGTTAAAATATATGAATTTTTAATCGAATGAAGGTCAGAAAATTTACAGAGCAGTTTTGGGTCTAGACAGCCTGTGACGGGAGTTTGAAGAATTTTCATAATTTTTTTAGATTTTATTAATTTATTTGGCTTATACCATTAGAATCGTTATCGAATCTAGTTTCTCCAGTATCTGGTATGTATTCTGCCCGGTGTAAGTAAATCTTTGAAGGTAGCGCAAGTTGCTAGAAAATAGAAATTGATACTTTGTGTATCTAAATGTTTGATAACAAGCTCGGAAGAATTATTGGAAGTTCAGAATGATCATTAAGGACCCAAAATGAGTTTTTGAATAGTACAAGGTAGAAAGGAAAAATATTTGGAAATTTTATATTCGAATGATTATATTAGGACAACATGTTTATGGTGATGTTAGATTTGAATCTAACAAATATTTTATCTTATTCATGTGATAAATGAAGTCAAGTCCGAATCAAAGAAAGTTCGAGGTTTTATAAAGGAAAAGATCGAGTATAATTTAGTGAGGCTTGCTAATAAATGGCTCAGGTGAGTGCATACATGTTTTTGCATGATATATTATTTTAATGATTTTAAAGATTATGGTATAATTTTATGTTTACAAATTGTTTATACCATGAAAAGTTGATGAACATATTGGAGTATGAACTGCTCCACTATGACGATATTTTACATGATGTGAAATGTATATGTGGTATTTGTTACTTGTCATATTGCAAGAATTGTTTTAAAATTGCCTTGGAAGTATAATATTGAGAATGACAGTTATGATGCTTTACAGTGTCGAAATCCAACCTTTGAGTTGGCAATTATGACGATACCTTATGGTGTCAAAATCCAACCTATGAGTTGGCAGTTACGATGCTTTATAGTGTCGAGATCCAACCTTTTGAGTTGGCAGTTATGACGATACCCTATGGTGTCGAGATCTAACCTTTTGAGCTCATAAAGAAGAATAGTACTTTTATAGTACATATATGACTTTACAAGATGAATATATGCTTTTAAAGTATAAAATTTACATTATGTTTTTATACATAGACATTTTTGCATAACATATTACATGTTTAAAAGGATACCATGCTTTTAATAGTGTTATGCACTGTAAAGTATTTTATATATGTTCTCATCTTATGCCTCACTAAGTTCGTACTTAGCGTGTATTGATTTTGCATACGTAGGTAAATCAAGATGAAAGTGAGAAGAGCATTGCATCAATATTGGAAAGCTCAACAGGTAATCACAGTAATGACATCCTAATTAAGGTTTGATTTTTGTAGTGGCATGTATACTTGCTAAACCTACTTGAGTTGTGTTTGGTCTTCAAAGTTCGTTATGAGTTCATGATAATTGGCGTTTCTGGAAAGATTCAAGGTTAAGAATAACCTTAGGCGATGAGTTGCCTGTTAAGATAGTTGATTTATGATTTGAAGCTTAGATAAATAAGTTATGTCGTTTTAAATAAAGTTAAGCGTGCTTAGGCTGGAGAAATTTTAGGATGGGTGACCATGAAAAAGTTTTATGAAAGTTTTAAATTATCCTAATCTTTGAATAAAGAAGTCATAACATTTTCAACTCATATCCGGTGTACGGATACGGGAAGGGGGTGTTACAGATTGATTTTCGGTTCAGTTGAATTTGGGTCGATTGATTTTGGGTCGGGCCAATATCGGGTTAATGGGAGATCAATCAGTTTTAGTCAGGTTTTCAGGCAGAGTTAGGTTTTTTCACCTTGTATATGACTTTATATAGCATGTATATTTGGCTTTTTGGTGAGTTGTGCGACAATTTATATCTCATATTTATTTATTTTAATATATTTTTTTATTTTGAGTTGCCTTAAGTTTGGGTTGCTTTCATTTTGGGTCCATTTGGTTCGGTTAAAAAATCAGTTCGGGTCTATTTTCGGTTCAACTAAATTTCGGTTCGGGTCTATTTTCGGTTCGATTTGGTTTATTTAGGGTTTTGGATCAAATTCAGGTCATCATGTTCGGGTAAATCGGTTCGATTCTCGGGTCTCGGGTTAAGTTTGCCAGGTCTGCGTATCATGTTATTAAAAGGGGTTAATGTTTTAACTTGACCCTAAACTTTATTTAGAATACTAATTTGACCTTTGAACTTTAGGTGAAATATCATTTTAACACCTAAACTTTAGGTAAAATATCAATTTGACCCATGAAATCGACCAAAGTCTTTTACCATCGTCAGTCACTCACCATCGACCACCATTTTCGACGATCTTTGGTCCCCAAATTCAATTCACTCCTTTTGATCTCTTGAACGCGAATTTTGTTTGTTTCACTGAAAAATATCTCAAACTCAACAAATATAATCTAGAACCCTTTGATTTTCTTTCAAATTAAATAAAAATAATAATAATAAAATTATCATTAATATTCTTTTATAATTTTATCATATTTTTTGTACAAAGATTTAAATTTTTTAGTGTACTTATTTTTAAATAAATAGTAATGATAAATTTATTATTATTATTTAATTTAAAAAGAAGCCATTCAGAAAAGAAGAATGAGGCTTTTGGAAGTAAAAAAAAAAAACTAGCCATTAGACACAAGGGACGGATCCTCTATATGAAGATCGATCCCCAGGACTAATTTTGGTTATTGATTAAAAACAATCTATTAATAAAATATAAATTATAAGCATTTACCACGTATAAATTAAAAATAATCTATTAAAAAATAATTATATTAATATTTATTTACAAGTCTTATATTAGTAAATATATTGATATTTAATTAAATTTGCTCTATTAATAAAATATGCATATTAGTTTATAATGATTAAAAATATTTTATTTTGAACTTTTATATTATAATAAATAACATCCACTTAAGATGCTCATAAGTTATATTTTTTTCTTCTAAAAATATTTTCGTACAATATAAAACAATGCGTTTTATATAGTAATATTATGATAATTATCATGTACATATGTAATTGGATTTTTAATTTTATAAGCAGGGTTAAAAAACTGATACGTATACTTTGTTTGTGTTTAAAGAAATTTAAAAATGATATATATAGGGACGAAGCAAGGATCGAACATTTGCAGGGGCCAAAATATTAAATTTAAAAACTGCAAGGGTTTATTAAGTATTTAAAACTCAAAATTCATGGAGCAATGCCTAGTTTGTCTAATATTTAAAATTATAAGGACTTAAATTGATATTAGACCAAAAAATTGATAATGCAAGATCATTCTTCTTTAGTTCAATCCCTACTCTATTATATATTTAATAAACTTTTGTATTTTAATGTGAATATTTATTTTTACAGGGACTAAATTATAATTAGACTAAAATATATCGAATATTTTAATTTTATAATAGGAGTCGGGGATCGATCTTCATATATATAATGGATTTTTAATCTACTTTTAAAATTAAAAAAAGAAGCGAAAAGATCATATTTTAAATGATAATATATAAGAGGTTAATCGAATACTAACTTAAATTTTAAAGTGAAAATCAAAAGATCATACATTAAATAATAAAAATATTATTATTATAATTTTCAATTTTTGCGTTTTTAAATAAAAGATTTAAAAATTATTACCTAAATATGAAACACAAAATTAATACATTTGTATATAAATACTTTAGGATTTTACTTATAGTTATCCGTTGAAAATACATTTACATAAAGTTAACAAATTCAGTGTTTTTAAGAAAATACTTTTGTATAAAATATTCTCACTTATGTAATAAATACGAAAAAATCTAATTATTCTTTAAAGTTTTTTTGTGCATTGAGTAACATCAAAATAAGTGTCGGGAGGCATGTTTCAGGTGAATTTGCACTGTATTGGGGGATAATTTTTCTTGTTATTGAACATCGACATCGTACTATGAATTCATCTCTGTAAAACGATGTAAAAATAATCCAGTTTAAGGTATTAGAACGTTGCTAAAAAACGCGTTAAAACGCTATATAGCCTTGTTTTTGTGCATTGAGTAACATCAAACCAAGTGTTGGTAGGCATGTTTTAGGTGAATTTGCACCGTGTTAGGGGATAATTTTTCTTGTTATTGAACATTGACGTCGTACTATGGATTCATCTCTGTAAAACGGTGTAAAAATAATCCAGTACAAGGTATTGGAACGTTGCTAAAAAGTGCGTTAAAAACACTATATAGCCTTGTTTTTGTGCATTGAGTAACATCAAAACAAGTGTCAGTAGGCATGTTTTAGGTGAATTTGCACTGTGTTGGGGGATAATTTTTCTTGTTATTGAACATTGACGTCGTACTACGGATTCATCTCTGTAAAATGGTGTAAAAATAATCCAGTATAAGGTATTGGAACGTTGCTAGAAATTGCGTTAAAACGCTATATAACCTTGTTTTTGTGCATTGAGTAACATCAAAACAAGTTTAATTTGATTTTGGGCAAGGACGTGTGACATTTTCTCTAGTTATAGAACTTTTACGTCGTAATACGACAACATAATTTTACAAAAGTCCAGAAATCAGAGAGTCTATTTTATCTGAGCAGGTTTAAATATCGCGTTGAAAATGCTATGTTGTCATTTTTTTCATTGTAATTCGATTTTTGTATATTTTATCGAATCCTCTTGCCATTGTTTACAGTTAGAAGACCATAAAATGCTATAAAACTCTTTCCTTTTATAATGCAAACATTACAGTGAGAAGAACAACTAGTTTATTCGAGGCCCTGTCCTAAGAGGACATTATATCCTGTCGTGTCCAGGGTTCCTACATTTTGTACACTGCCTAGGTTTCCCTGTCCGTTCTTTTGGAACTGTATCTTAGGTTCATTGTCAACTAATGCATGATCGTGTTCATTTCTGATAGGAGCAAACTCGTTGCGGTATACCTTGAAAACGTTTTCAAGTCGGTATACCGAATCAACGAGTGTCATTGCGTCGAAATGAACAGATGCACATGCAGCAAATGCGTGTGCACACGGGTACTTGAAAGTCTAAAAACGTCCGCAGTCGCATGTTCTTCGTCGTAGGTTAACAACGTAATTGTTCTACATGATGCATTCGAGCGGGCGTGAATATTCAGTAACCTGAAAGCTGTGTTCGTGACGGGAGAAGCATATAGCACCCATCGTGTTTGCGTACGACATGGATATCTGAAATGTTTGCTGGAGATCTGGATGAAACTTGTGGCCACCTCCTATCCAGCTCATTGCTTGTTTTCCCAAGGTTGCAAAAAAGGATAGCCAGTCGATAATATGTCGCATTGACAACAGATGTGATAGGTAAATGACGTGTTCCCTTCAGAGACGAATTGATCACCTCAACCAAGTTCGTTGTCATGTGACCATATCGATGCCCCCATCATAACATCGTAGCCATTTCTCCATCGGGATATCAACAATATAATTATATCCATATATATTCCTTAATCGCAACTCCTCTAACAGCTCCTCAAACTCATCAGCTCAGTGCGTTTCCTATTAAATAAAAGATTGAATAATTAATAAGAAATAATACTAAATGACATGAAAATGGATATAATTTTGATAGTGAAAGGCTTACCCATACGAAGAACCATTATACGTTTATCATCATTCTTGTATCGCTGGTAGTAGTTGGCAGTAAAGTGTCGCAAACAGTACCTATGATGAATTAATGGAGGTTCCCAAGACGAGCCCAATTGGATGATGGATCCCTAAATCCCTGCGCCTCTGTCTGAAATAATACATATCTCGCATGGTTTTTCTCGTAGAACACAGCGCATGACATGTCTGCGCAGATTGGTGAGAAAAAATGTCCATGATGGGATATCTTCCTTTTCAACAATAGTGAATGCGACCGGAATACATTTTCTATTTGCATCTTGTGTAACTGCCAGTAGTAAAATTTGTGTGTACCTGCCATACAAGAAAGTTCTGTCGATCTGTACCATCGGCTTGCAGTGGAAGATGGCGAAAATATCCAAAAAAGGCGAAAAAATTGGCACTCCCCATGAACAACCTGATCGTTGTAGTAAGATGGCATTGTCTCAAGTTCCACGACTGTTCCTGGGTTGTATTTTTGTATCAGCTTCAGCCATGTTCGTAACTCGTTCTATAATTCTTCCCACTGGCCATATAGTTGTTGGATGGCGCGATATCTTGCATACCATGCCTTATCGTATTTAACTTATATGTGAATTGAGATTTAATGGAAGCTATACATACGGACACAGGTACGTGTGGATTAGCTTTCACGAGTGGAAGGAGATGATCACAAAGCATGTGCACATCTAAGTTTGGATAATCTTGACTCAAGCTTCCGACGGAGCATGTATGAGGTCCGTTGTATTTAGTTATCCTCCATAGGTTGTTCAACCTCTTCAATCGCGATACACGGACCCTCCACTGACATCCCTCGGACTTGTGGGGGCATTCTGCAATATATTTGTCGGCTTCGGTTTTCCTCACTGTGGAAGTAACTAATCCGCGTATGTTGTAATGCTTAATAGCAGCTATCGCCAGTTTTTTTGTCTTAAAGACCATTCCACGACGCAAATCCCCATCATTTCGTTTAGTGTAATTCTCCAGTTGTGGGTATTCTGGAAATTTGGTAGCGTTAAATCCTTCTATATCCACTGTTGTTAAGTGGGATGGTGGTTCGTAATAGGATGCGCTACTATCTGTTGCAGTATAACTGGGCCGGGCAACCATTTTCTCAGGTTCGGCTTCGTTATCGTCCTTTGTATCTTCTTCTGCCTCATCCTCTGTATCATCCTCTGTACTGATGGGCTTGTCAAGGCCTGTTGGTTCTTCTGAAAATAAACCCATCTCGTCACCATCTGGCCCAATCTCCGTAAGTGGTTATTCATCATAATTATCCTCGTCAAAGCTGTATAGTTTTGCTTTATCAACAACTTGTACCCTGCTATGTACTGCACCGCTAACCTGATCACGGGAGCGCTGATGGGGCCTATATCCAATATACGATGGGTTAAACTTTTTAAGGTACGATGACCTAGTGGATAATGATAGGCCCACAGCAGGGATATAAGTCGAGTGCCTCCCAGATAAAAAATCATTAAACGGATTGAATTCTTCACAGGAGTAAGGATTGTACAGTGACTCCTAGGTTGGTGGCAGGTTCAGGTCTAAGTCAAACCTGGCGACGCAAGAATCCTTGGCCTCGATGCAGACTATGATGCTGGCTGGTCATCGCTCGTATTTAGTAAGTTGATTCCTTGTCGCAAACTTGATATGTGGCTATGAGCATTTGGGTCGAAGTCAAGATTTGCGCACAGCCAATCTGGAACCACAGTGTTATCTCCGACATTTCGTTCAGAAAATGTTACAAACAACTCAAGGTCCCATCCCATGGAAAATATATCGTGCATGCAGAATGGGGGGTATTTTTTCAAATGTAGTTCAAAGGGGTGGTTATTAGATTTCCCCCCCAAAAGGGAATATTGAACAAAAGCGATTGAAAAAAATTAAATGTGAAATAGGTACCACGCAGAAATTAATGTGCACTATTAAAACTCAAAATATAATTTATAAGGTTACATTTATATTTATATAAATACTACAACTCAAATTTTTATATACTACTTTAAAAGGAAAAAATTAACTAATGGTGCCTATGTCCACCGGTACCACAACCCGGTGGACGCCAAGGTCGATCGTGATTGTGTCGACGCTGAAAGGGCTGAACTTCCTTCTCATCATCGTCATCATCATTGTCATTATCACCGCCTTTATTTTCGGTTCTATCTCCAACTGTACCACTCATTCCACCTGGCATACTTTTGAAGAATAGGGACTACGACGGTGTTTGCTGAACAAATTCGGGCCCAAAATCGGTCGGCCATGGTTGAAACGGATAGAAAGGTACGTAGCCTAGAGGCAAACTCGACGTGCCACTTATCATTGCCGAAAATGGTCCGTAGGGGTTGCCGACAACAGGTGTGGAAAAACCTTATGTCGGACTCGGTGGATGAAACGATGAGTGCATGAAGTGGGTAAAAGGCTGTCGGATCGGTTGGGTGACCTGCAATGATATTGGTGCTGAGGAGGCTGAAGCATTTCTTCTCCTTGACGACGAAGCAGCGCCAGAAGTCAAACGTGCCCCCTCGTACGTTCAGTCCGCGGGCGATTACGTTGCATACGCTCAATAACGACCGCTTGCTCCTCTAGAGTCAAAAGATTTGGCTTCCCATACGCCAAGTACCACAAAAAGTAATTGTGGTTGACCATAGTATCGAACATTACATATTCACGAATAGGCTGCCGTTGCAGATGTTCTCTTTCCCTCCACTGAGCAATCCACTCCACGTGCCTCACGGGCCAATCCACCTACCACGCAATATTAAAAAAATTTATTCTTCTTTAAATCAATATAAACTTCGTTCAAATTGATAAAAACATTAAACCAATTAACTTTGTTGTACCTCGAGCTTTCCTTGTCGCGTTAGCCTATGTAATTTATCAAAAATTGGAGGGTTCGACGAGATTCTTTGGATGCAACCAAACTGGCGTAAGACGCGGTCGTCGGATGCCACTCAACTGTTGAGTAGAAGATGAGTGGTATCGTCACCGTCTAAGCACTCTTCGTCCCCTCTGAAAATTATGGGAGGCATTCGTGGATACTCAGTTCCGCGTACGGTGTCCACAAAAACTGTATAATTTACAATTATAACTTAAATTGATAAACTTTATTTTAAATATTTACATCAAATTCAATATTAAATTCAAACTCCAAATATTTACCTCATTCCCAGATTCATGGCTTAAATTACCGCTCCACCTACATAACAGCCAACATAACTTTAATATTAAAAAATGGCTACCAAAAAAGTATTAGTTTTTTAAAAAAATTATTTTTTCCTTACCTCAGGAATAGTGAAAAAATGTAAGGACTCGGCACGCTCAATTCAGGGCGTAAAAATGGCATTCTGAACCACTCCCAAGACTGCAACAAAAGAAGACAACCTCCAATGTTGTGCTTCTCGGGATTTGTGGTCTTGCACAACTCTCTAAACAGAAATACGAGTACCGCCGATCCCCAGCTCAGTTTACCCGCTTCATCAAAATCTCGAAAATGCCACAACCACAACATGCGTACTTTGTTGCGAGATTTGTCCGGCACCAATATCCCGCCAATTATTTGTAAAATATGCGCGAGCATATGCCTACAATAGAAAAATATATATTAAAAATTTTGAAAATTATTTTTTTCATTATTATGCAGAAAAAATTCTTTATCATCCTCATATCTGCGTTCGCGCCCTCTGGTAAATGGCTATAATTTTCTCGCAGCCACCGAAGAAACACAACGTCACCATCCATCCGATCTGGCGCAACCCCTAACAATTCAAAACACAGCCCACGCCAGTCACCATTGCTGTGACCGGTAATAGCCTCTCCGTCTACCGGCAGACCCAGAATATGCGACACGTCCTCCAAGGTTATCGTCGCCTCACCGCACGGAAGGTGGAATGTGTGTGTCTCCGGCCTCCACATTTCTACAAGGGCGTTGATCAAATCAACATCCAATTTTGCACCGCCAATAATTTTGGATACATGCAAAAATCTAGCCCTCACAATATATTCTTCTACACGCGTGTCTGGTTCATTCGTCATCCGAGTGATAAAGACTTCGAGATGACGTTTCATCCCATCCTCAAAAAAATAAACATTCACACCTTAATTTCAATTTTAAACTATCGTATTTTTTAAAATTAAACTAAACCAAATATGAAAAATTAAATTTAAAATAAATAAATAAATAAATAAATCTTACATTTTTTTGCCAAAAATTGAAGACGTGTTTATGATCCAACTTTATCAGGGAGCCCTTCATTATCGCGAATCTGAAATATTACAGAAGGGATTCAGAGAGAATATTTTTTGCTTTGGTGTGATTTTGGTGGGGTAGGGGGTATTTATACTAGAACCCGCATCGGTTCAAATGCGTGTTTAATTGAATTCGCGTTGTGTCAAACGCGAATTCACTGAATATACAGAAATACGCGTTTCGTAGAACGCAAATTCATCTTTGTGTCAGACTCGATTGCAGAATACACGTTTCGTACAACGCGAATTTATCGTATTTCAACGCGATAATTAATTTTCAACCGTTTCGTTTGACTGTGATAAATATCGGACTGTTTATCTCGTTGAATTCGCGTTCTACCAAATGCGGAATCATTTTACACCATTTTAAAATAAAGTTAACGGATAAGACATGCCACATCGGACTGAATTCGCGTTTCGTTAAACGCGTATATTAAATATGCGTTTTGCAGGACGCGAGTCCTGTATATGTGTGCTAAATTGGGGTATTTTTCCAAATGTAGTTCAAAGGGGGTAGTTATCCGATTTTTTTCCGAATAAGGAATATTGAAACAATAGTGTCCACCAATATCATCTCAACTAAAAAAATTGACAGGAAAAACAAAGCACCACTTAAAAAAATTTAAAATAAAATTTATTATGATGGATGTGACATAATTGATTGCAATTGATCCAACTCAAACACATAATATTATGTTCGTGTTTATTTGCAAAATTGTTCATATTTGATTTGTGTTTGTTTAAATTTTTAATATTATGTTTACTTATTATTTGTTGTGGTCGAGCTCGATTCGTATAGAGTTTGCAAACATAAGTGATTGTGTAAAGTAAGTCATCAATATTTATTTACAACGACGTAAATAAGTATCAATGTATTTAAAATTATATTTTTTTACTGTTATTTGTAACATATAATATATTATTGAATATTAATTTTTTTGTTTAACTATTGGTATCCGAATCATTGGATGATTAATTTGAATCAAGTACTGGATAGGTCCATTATGGGGGCGTCCCTCCCAACCTAATTTGCTCTATTCATAACGTCATGATTTGAATTCCTGATCTTAATTAAGAGATCTAGTGTTTTATCTCACTAGATAACCTAGATTGTTTTTATTGACTTCAACGAGTAATTTTGTCAAATTATCGAGAGTGATTTTAAATAATATATATTTCATAGATTAATACGTTGAAATTCAAATATAAAAATATAGAGGGTAATATTTTAATTTTTTATAAAAAAATATCATTAATAAATAAACAAGTCAATAAATAAATTTGTTTGCGAACATAAACAAAACAAATACATTTATATTCGTATTCGTTCATTTATTAGGCGAATATAAAATTTTTGTTTATTAAATAAAATTTAATAAACAAACATAAATAAATATTATTTGAATGGTTCGCAAATGATTAATCGAACGTTCTGTTACCAGATTACACGGTTTCACACTTGCTTTATTTGTAACACAATTCCTTGATTTATTTTAAATTATGGCACTAAAGTGTAAGTTTTCCTTTCACTTGGCAGTCAACAGCGGTTTAATGGGCGGCGCGTGGCGGACTCGTCGTCGTGGTTCAGGGGATAGCTTCATTAACGCTCAACATCCCCGTCTAGATTCTATACCTATATACTAGAATTTATTATTTTCTGCCAAATTTAGCGATTCGGATATTAGTTTTTTTAATTAAAAAATTGAATTTTAAACCGTTATGATGTAAATTTCAGTTGATTTAGAAAATGAAACGTTAAAAATATTTATAAAGAATTATTATTCTATATTTTCTGAAATCACCGATCGTTGTTTTTTGTGTGTGAAAACAAAGTGTAGGATTTTCCTACTGAAGAATTAAGCTGTTACGTTTGCCGCCGGATCTTCACTCAATTCTAGTTTTTTTGTTCATTTTCTTCATTAAAATTCTTTGAAAAATTCCCGATCTCAGATGCACGGCCTAAGCCGCCTCGGCTCCGGCAGCAACCGTTCGGTCTCACCGTCCCCTCCTTCCTCGCCGCGGTTCCGCCATGGGCGTTACAAGAGCTTCAGTGGAGGTGGCGAGCGAGACGGGAAGCAGTGGGCGGCTGATAAGATAGTGTTCGTGTTGATATCGACTGTGGTTCGGAGGAAAGGAGTGCTGTTGTTTGCGCCGTTATTGTATATAGCGGGGATGTTGTTGTACATGGGATTGTTGGGCTTTGACGTTTTGAGTTTGAAGAATTCGGTTGTTGTTTGTTAGGATCCATGCTTTTCCTTCCTCACTGCTGTAGGGTATAGGAATCAGATATTGTTCAAATTTGAGTTTTATTACTTTTATGTTTAAAACAGGAATTTGAGAAGAATGATTTCTGGAATTATGGACAGCAGATAAATCAGAATGTGAAGTTTATGTGTGTTCTTGTGCATTGATCAGTAAGGTGAGAACATGGAAGAAGAAGAAGAAGAAGAAAAAGAATAAGGGAGGAAAACTCAATCTCTTAAATCACAAAGTATCCAACAATTCTCAACAAAAAAGTCTATTTTAGATTCTAATGTAGCACATCTGATTCTAGCTGTAACTATTGATATAAATAGGTAAAAACCAGCTTGTCCTGCATGGATGGGATTTCTAAAACCATTATAATCAGGATTATGGAGTTAGCTAATTAAAGGGAAAAAAAAGATTGCATGATAGACCTAATAATTAATCTAAACCTAGCATGTGGCCAAATGGATCATGCTTTGCTCATGATTTTGGCAAAATGAATATTAGTACTAAATGCCCCAGGATGCTGAAACTTCAATAAATTTTATAAATTGCCTTTAGCTGCCTTGTCAAGGGCGTCTTACTGGCAGCAAAGAATTTTGTGCTGATTGAGAAGCCATGATCAGAGCCTTCGGCTTTGAAAGGGGGTTAAACTCTAAGCAATCAATTGAGGCACTCTAAATTTCCATGCAAGGGGCAATTGGAGAGTGGATCAGCCTCTGGAAAATGGCACTTGCAAATAAAGTTAGCAAAACCCCCTCTCTTGTACTGTTGCAAGAGGGCAAAGGATATCATTTTTCCCTCTCTTCATATAGAGGTCTTTGTGGTGTTCATATTTGTGATAAAAGTTTGGCTAACATACTGCTAAAATGAAAATCATGCAGTCGATGACAACATGGAATCTGAAAAAGCAGCATGGTTGGAAGCCCTCTATCAACTCCATTATTTCTAAAACAGGTTTGAGTTTGTATATGCTTTTAACAATTATGTTGATCAGTTAAGGATCTGTCTTGATAATCTTTTGTATTCTTCTAATTGTTAAGCACTTAAGCTAGTTCTATGCAAGTCATTCAAGTTGATCTTGTAAATATGGTCTTTATTACTTTCTACTCTTCATTTTCCTTGAAGCACTCATGTCCGACATATGTTCAGATTTTGGTACAGAGCCATTATCCTCTAAATGTATCGAAAAATGCTTAGGAAAAGTCGAGAATACCTTGTCAAACTCGTACTTGACATTTACCATCGAGTTTGAGTCACAGAATATGGGAATTTAGTATCTCTATTTGAGGCCTCATATTTCATTTTTATATAAAAATTGTGCGTCTCTTAAGTGCTTTTCTTTTTACTGAACCCCAAAAAGAGAATGCTTTGTTTGTTGTCGTAAACTTTCTAAGAGTCAGACATCTATATTATCATTTGGAAAATTTGGATAAAACTATAAGTTGGTGGATGCACCTTTATGTTCTCCCAAGGTATTTAGCCGTCATCAGATAATGTCTCTAAATCTATTTAACCATCTCCCGTGCTTCTTGTATATATTAGGAATTAACCACTGCTTTTTGTGATTTCAAGGTTTTTCAGAATTGCCAAAGTGTAATGGTTTCCTTATAATTGAAGCGAATGGTGGCTTGAATCAACAACGCTTATCGGTATGTTTTACTTCTAATTCTTTATGAATTTTGCGCATAGTAAACTTTAAACAAACAAAAGTTACCTCAGAGTGCTTGCTTGCTGATGCGAATGTTTCTCCTTTTTCCTTCTTCTTGCTCTCTTGTTGATGTTATAGGCGCCATAATGTGCACCTTATTATATGGTTTTCTTCTTGCTAAAATGTTTTACACGATGGCTTGCAAGCATGTTGAATGTTGATTGCATAGGATGGGCCATTCATCCCCAGAAAAAAATGGTTAAAACATGTTTGGAGTTTTCCTTGAAATATCATGCAGATTTTGGATTTCAGTTCTCTCTATTGTTTTCATCATGCTTGCATGAAAAGATTTAGCTGCTTTTTTTCTTCTTTGTCATGTATCATTGTAGTCGACGGCGGATCCAGAAATTACATACACCGGGGTCACTTCCTATTTTTCAAGTGGGGTCATTTTAACTGTTAGAAAATACAACCTTTATCAGATTTTTTTTTAAAAAAAAGAGAAAAAATCTCTGAGAATCTTTTACCAAGTGGGTCCACGTGCCCCCAGTTGTTTGTTGGCGGTTTCGCCACTGATTGTACTATTGTCTTGTCCATTGTTTACTATAGAAGATAAGGACTCTATGTCTTGTCCATTGTTTACTATAGAAGATAAGGACTCTATCATTTGATTGCTGCTTCATTCTTTTAATGCAGATATGTGATGCGGTGGCGGTAGCGTGGCTGCTAAATGCAACTCTTGTCATACCATTTTTTCATTTAAACAGTGTTTGGCGAGATTCCAGGTAATCATCGTCACCATTTTCTTTGTATGATGCACATTCTAGCTAAATTTAGGTTTGAAACAGATTTTGACTAACATTCTCTTTGCATAGAAGGAAAGAGTTATTCATTTATGTTATTGCATTGTAGTCATTAATATGGCACAGGTTTCTATTGGTATCTTTGTCTTCTGGTTTTCATGGAATCCAAGTTATTTATTTGTGTTTACTAGCTAATTTTTTATTTAGCAATCTAGCCTGTTGCCTTGGAGACGTTGCCTTTTTTCTCTTAGGCTACTTGGGTTGAACCCCTGCAATTGACTGCTCAATTAGCAGAACCTGGATTACCCTAGCTATCACTACCATTAGGCATCCTCCTTAATGCATGGGTACCCTGTTTTCTTTGTCATTTCTGGCTTCTGGTGGATGTAGAATGGAGATGATATTCACAATTCTTGGGGCTATTATACTTGAAAAGTAGTCTAGTAAGATAAAAGAATAAAATTGATAAGTTTGCCACCATATTTTTTTTGACTTATGCCTTCTAAGCGTACAAATTGCTTTACAGTAAATTGGTCTTGTGGGTTCTGTAAATCCTAGGCTGTTTGGTCATAAGCAATTTCACTGGACTTAAATCTTGAGTCTTCTTGGTCGAGTTATTAATTCCTGTTATGATAAGACACTTGAACGCATTTTATTGATGGCGTTATTCTCTAGCTTCCTCAGCTCACCCTTCCCAAATATTTCTCTTCTCTTTCTGTTGTGTTATGATAATATATCATTCAAATAAAAATGAAAGACAAGGATTTGGTAGCAGATATGTAGACATTAGTGATGGAATTAATTTTAGAAGGTGAAATTCTAAGGTATAGTCAGTAGTGTTTTACTTTTTATTAGAACATTTGTAAGCCTTAATGCAAACTTATACTTTTTATGCTATTTTTAGGTTTGACAGTAAAATATAGAGAAATTATATCATAGGCCCGGCTCGCCACGTCATCCATAGTCCCAACTAATAAAAATCATCAATTTCATTAATTTTTTTCATGTCATCTTTTTATTATGTAAATCTTCACTCATATTTACTATAAATTAAATTAAAAAAACACTTTTTAACAAGTGAATCTTCACTTGGTAAAAAAATGACATAGAAAAAATTAATGAAATAGATGATTTTTATTGGTTGGAACCATGGATGACGAGGCGAGCCGGCCTTATAATATAATTTCTCCTAAGGAACCTCTAAAGACTAAGTCAATTGCTAAGAAACTACAGTTATTATTCGTAGTATTTTTAATTGATCAACTGTCTTTAGAGAAGTAAAAATTTAAATGAGTTTGACATAACAAAGGATCCCATTTTTAATTTTCCATGTTTTTAGACTTCAAGGAGAAATGCAATCACCTTGCGTGCAACTTGAGGCCTTCTTTTAAAACATAAATGATGTGGCCTTGTATGATTGTTCTTTTATATTTGAATTACTGCTTTGATCACAATAATTTTTTTCTTTAAGATGTTTCAAATCTTTAATATGTCTCCTTTTCTCAATCCATTGCAGCAAGTTTGGAGATATATTTGATGAAGAATACTTTATACATGCACTTCGAAATCATGTGAATGTAGTTAGGGAGCTCCCTGAAGATGTACTTCAGAGGTTTGACAATAATATTAGCAACATTGTTAATTTGAGAGTAAAAGGTTGGTCAAGCGCAGCCCATTATCTCTAGAAGGTTCTTCCAAAACTACGGGCAATGGGGTATGCATTCTACTTTTGTTTATTATGTACCATATTTCCCTTTCTCAGTAGAAAAGCAATATTGTGGGAAAATCAAACCAATGGTATTATTCTTCCAATTCCAGTTGAAATATGCACAAGAGGTATACTGAAGCTTGAGTAGGCCTTATGGTAGTGAAGTATGTTTGCCTCTAGAAGAAACACAATTTTTGAAAGAATGATGATGAGTACAAACGACGTTTGGATCTGTAACGAGAGTCCTTTTCTTTCACCCCTTTCCTTTCGGGAAAGCTAAATGAATTTCAACAAATTTTCAAACGGTTCCAAGTAAAAAAAACATTTTCTAATGTTGAATGTTTAAAATAACAGTTGAGAAGTCCCAAAAGAAATTGCCTTGAGGGACAGTTTGCCTTGCCATTATCTGTTCAGCACATGATACTAATTTCATCCCTAGAATGTCCGTAGTGTTCTTTTCCATTGTCAAATCTTTCATCGACCGTTTTGTCAAAACAAAAGCAGTTATTGATCATGTTCTTCAATTTGTTTAATTCATTAAACATGCCTTGTGATGGTTGGAACATATTTTATTTAATTCACGCTGTATATTTCTGATCTATCTTCAGGAGTTGGAAGTAATTTATTGTTTTGGATTTTTTTGAAGTACTACATTTATTTGTCCCTCTACATTTCTGACACATTTATGTTCAGTGGGAGCTGCGAATATATATATGGCGTTCTCTTTACTTTTGTATCATTTACCTTTTCACATGCTCCATTTTCAATGGAAAAAAGGCTTTCTTGACATGGATTTGCAACACATCGTATGTATAAACTTATTGATTTCATCTTTTCAGGGCTGTTCGCATTGCACCCTTTTCTAACAGGTTGGCGTATTCCGTTCCTTCTAATGTACAAGGGATTAGGCGCTTATCCAATTTTCAAGCACTGAGGTTTGCAGAACCTATAAGGACACTTGCTGATAAAATGGTTGAGAGGATGGTCAAGAATAGCTCTCATACCGGAGGAAAATATGTGTCAGTGCATCTTCGGTTTGAAATGGTGTTCTTCTCATTTCTAGTACATGGATGAACAATTTGTTGACTTTTTTTATTGATTTTTGAATTTAATTTTTATCAAACTTGTGCTCTATTTCTGAAAGACAAATGTTTTCTTTTGGAAGGATATGGTTGCATTTTCCTGCTGCGAATATGATGGCGGGGAAGAAGAAAAACATGAAATGGATATTGCTAGAGAAAGAAGTTGGAGAGGAAAGTTTCGGCGAAGGGGCAGGGTTATAAGGCCAGGTGCAAATCGTATGGATGGAAAATGCCCTTTAACTCCTTTGGAGGTATCCAACTATCATCTTTCTTTTAAATGTTTCATGTTAGCATGCGCTACACAATGCTCTCAATCAAGTTATTCTTGAGTGTATATTTGATGATCCTACTTGTTTAATATTTGAACGTAAAGATATTCGCTGCTCGTGTTTCAGAGTACATAATATGCTGATATACGAATTTTGATGCGTCGTTTCTGTTGCTCAAAAAAAAATCTGTTCACTGATTTATTAATCTATATTTACTTGGTTCTCTAGGTGGGACTGATGCTTAGAGGCATGGGTTTCGATAACAATACACCAGTATTTGTCGCAGCAGGAAATATTTACAAAGCTGAAAAATACATGGCTCCTCTTAAACAAATGTTTCCACTCCTAGAAACAAAGGATACACTTGCTACTCCAGAAGAACTTGCTTCGTTCAAGGTATCGAGCTTTTGACCCGTTGTGCTGCTTTGTTAAGTCGGCCTGAGCAAAATCTAACTATAATAACTTCAAAGGAGGAAGAAGAAAACTAGAAATGATTCGATCGTTTAACATTCTAGTTCACAATGTAGGGTCACTCATCTAGGTTGGCAGCACTTGACTACACCGTTTGCCTTCACAGCGAAGTATTCGTCACGACACAAGGTGGAAACTTCCCCCACTTCTTAATCGGTCATCGCCGCTATTTATTTGGAGGACATGCAAAAACAATTAAGCCCGACAAAAGGAAATTAGCACTGCTATTTGATAGCCCTCATAACAGGTAAACTGTGGTTCAAATCTATTTCATTCTTGTCAGTATTTTTTTGGTCTGATTAATTATATTTCCTTGTGTTTGTTTCGTAGGTGGGGAACCTTCAAACGGCAGATGAAAGATATGCTCCGGCAAAGTGACGTGAAGGGAAGTGAATTGAAGAAACCCGGCGCTTCGGTTTACACTTCCCATGCCGGATTGCATGTGTAAACAAACAGAGGCTGCGTCGGCAGCAAATGGAAGCAGATCGAGTTTTGAGTAATGTCTCTAACCTGTAACTTTATGGTGTGTATCGTGCAATTGAATCGTAGAGTTTAATTCTTTGGTTTTGTTTAGATTATAGTTTCTTTCAGATTTTGATTCTTTAAGATAGAATTGTTCATAGGAATTAATTTAGCGCACACACACTGTAAACTTTTTTGTTGTATATGATATATAGATATGAATATGATTGATCATATTCATTGGAGGTTTCGGTAACATTGAGGTTGGGAGTGAGATGGTACCGAAACCAGCGGGGTTTTGGACATGCACGAGATGAGCAACCGCACAGGGCCCTCAAGAAAATATAACCCCAAATGAGTTAAATTATATGTTTATAGGGAAAAACTTATAAGAAAAAATAAAAAAAATGACTTTACAAATGTCCCATAATATATCTTTTACTAAAAATTATTTAAAAAAACTTTAAAACTTTATATATCTTTAGTATTATAAATTAAAGTGTCTCAGTTTTAATAAACTGCACGGGCCGTAAAATTTTGAGCCATCCCCACCAAAATCATGTATTTGGCAGCCGCGGCAGCCACATCCCTCGTTTGATTTTATTGAAGGGGAACAACGGAAATGGAATAGCTTCTTTTCTATTAAAGCGGCTATAATCACTGAATTCGTTCCGATGAATATCTTGAGAAATTAAAAAAATGGCTAAACGCGTGAATAAATTTTAATTTTAAAGTGATAATACCGTCTTTTGTAGGGGTGTTTATGGTTAACCAACATACTATAATAGTTAGCTATTCCTATTACGATGATAATGTCTATCGTAATTGTACTAAGAATAAAACATATTGGTTGATGGTTGGTTATCAATAATTTATGAACAATGGTTAACCATTATAGTATACTGGTTAATTATGAACACTCCTACTGTTTTGTGATATGATGTGTTCGGATGTGAGTGCATGAGGTTACATTTTAAAACATTCTTATTCTTAAAGCATTTTTATGTAATATTAGCTTGGGATTAGCTGATCGAGGGAGTGTCAAATTTAAATTATAAGACTTAAATAAAAAATCAACCTCTAAACTATACTATTTGTTTGTTTTTAGTCCTTAAATAATTTATTGGTTAAAATAAGTACATAAATTATTATGTCGGGTCATTTTAAGTCCGGTAGTTATCTAAGTAAAAAAATTTATTTCGGCCAATAAGATATTGACACGTCACAAAGATTTTTTGACCAATAAATAATTTTGGGATCTAAAATGACAAAAAAATAATTGTTTAGGTACTTATTTTGACCAAAAAATAATTTAAAGGCTAAAAACAAACAAAGAACATAGTTTAAGGACTAATTTTTCATTTAAGCCATAAGAAAAAAAAAAGCATAGGACTAACATTTGTGCTTTTGCTTTCCCTCAGATTTTACAGGCATGCATCCTATGATACCCCCATTCTTAATATGTATCTCTATGTCTATGTCCATGTCTTTGTCAAATCGGTTAAATTATAGTTTTGGTCCCTTTATTATGCTTAAATCTAGGATTTAGTTTTGGTTCTTTTACTTTTATAGCGTCTTTAATAATAATTCATTCAAATAAGTAACACCGTTAACTATTCAAGTTGTGAATATAGTCACCGTATTCTAATTTGGTCAATTTTGGTCCTTGTATTTTTTTAATTTAGAATTTTGATATTGACCCCAAATGATGCAAGGACTTAAAATAATTAAATTGAGAACAAAAACTAAATTTACAACTTACGCATAATACAGTAACAAATAGTAGTAGTGTTTAACTTGACAAATTTCAAAGCTATTGTTTGAATCAAGATTAAAATTTCAAAACTTGAAAAGTAAAAAGAAACTAAAATGATCAGATTAGAATACAATGATCCAACCCACAACTTATGCAAAGTAAGGGACTAACAGAAGAATTTGACCTTTTTCTCCTCCCCTTCTAACTCATGATGTTGACATGGATATTTTTTGTATTGAAAACGTGTTTTAAAGATAAATGTGATTGGTGTTAGTTACTTGGACTAATTGATGATCTAATAAAAGTAGATGACCCAAGTTAAATCAAATTAAAAATACAGAGATTAAATCTCAAATTCGAGTATAGTAAAGGGACCAAACCTAAAATTTACTCACACTCAAAAATAACGCGTGAGAGGAAAAATTATTAGATGGAGCCAACAGCATAAGCGAATAAATGGCATAGCGACAAGGATAGAAGATGTTGGACCGCCGAGCTGGAGATCGACCGTAGAGCCTCGGTCTTCATCGACTGATTTAGGACTCGAGTTTTCGATCCCAAGCACCGAGATCTTTCCATGTAGCTTATCTTTTATTTATTATTTTACCAGCATTTTCTTCCTTGCTTAATACATTGGGATTAAGGGTTCTTATCCTTAATACAATTCTGTGGACCGAAAAGACTGCATTTCTATGGAGATTTCACTTCAATTTGGCTCGACTTAAGAGACCATGTGATGTTAGGAATATATGCGAACAATTCCAAAACAAACAAAAAAAAATTTACGTGAAAAATCTTTGACGGAAAAACCTTAAACAGAAAGAGAAATTTTATTATATCGGATCGAACGAAATTTAATATTAAATTTATTTCTTAAACCAAATTAGCCGATACAAATTTAATTTGGATATACTAAGATGCTAATTATCAAACTGTCATGTTGTTTCTATTGTGGTTACTCTCGATTAAATCGTTAAAAGAAAAAAGTGATGTGCATTTTTAATTAGTATAACACATTTAAGCCTCAACTTTTACAAATTTTCAATTCAGTTATAGTTCTAAACAAGTTAATGATTTTAGTCCATAATGTTTACGTATTATACTAATTGAGTGATTAAATTGTTACTTTTAGAAAAAGAGTGATTTGTTTGTTACTAAACATATAATTGAATGACTCAATTATTACATTTATAAGAAGAGAGACCTGTTTGTTAGTAAACTTATAACTAATTGACCCCAGTGCAATTTACCCTAAAAATTATAAATGGCAAATTGTAAATAGTATTCTAAATTTGAACAAATGAATATCTATCATTAGTAAAGGGACTTAATAGTAAACAACCAATTAAGCCCTTGGGAAAAAAGATGGCTAAAGATTATACAAAGTCCTTAAAAATTAAAAACCAATTAAGTTTTCTTTTATAAAAAATTGCACACAATTCAACCCTCTTATCATTAATATATAATTAATTAAGAATAAAAATTCTCTATCTTTTTTTGTGTCTCTATTTATATCCTACACTAAAAACTAGGTTCAATATTTAAGGTTTATGTTTTGGGTTTAAAAAAAAATAAAATTTTTGATACGCAGGCCGTGTAAACTTTAATTTACACGTGCCTTTTAGTTTTAGGAGTTAGGGTTTTAGTTTAGGGTTTAAAGTTTAGTGGTTTAGGTTGTGTTGTTTAGAATTTAAGGTTAGTGTTTAGAATTTAGTGTATAGGGTTTAGCTTTTAAGGTTAGGGTTAGGAATTTATGATTTAAGTTTTTATAGTGTAAATACACAGGCTTGTGTAAAATTAATTTTACACGGCATGTGTATCAAAGTTTTACCCTTAAAACATTTGAGATAAAGATGTATTTTTTAAAATTTAAAATTTAGAATTATAGCTTAAAATTTAATTTTTAATATTTTTAATATTAAGACCTTACAAGAGATACGAAAAAGAAGGAGAAATTTTTTTATTTATTAATTAGACCTTATCGATAACAAAACTGATAACGTTTAGTTTTACTTTTTCCATTAGTATGATGATGTGTCTAAGAGATGCTCTCAAATGATGACACTTGGCATTTTTCTCTAAAGTCTTAATTTGATGATGATGGTGGTGGTGATGATGACATTAGAATGACGATGCACGGCGAGGATTGGAAGTGGCTCAATTAATGGTCGGTGGAACCCATGATTTGAACAATAATAGACAAGTGGGTGGATAGATACATGTTTATGATGCAGTTAAAAGACATTAAACATTAAAATTTATCTTCGAATTAAAAATATTTAGCTCTTTTACTATTGACTGCAACAGATGTTTTTAGTTTAACATATTGATACTAAAAATTTTCACACATTTTTAAAATTTTATTTTGTAATTATTTTAACACGTGACAACATCTTATTAGATCATGCTAAATTTTTAAATGTTAACAAAAAACTAAAATAATATAAGAATAAAATTATAGAGGTTAAACGAATCATAGGAATAATAAAACGGTAATTGGAAAAGGCTCCACCTCATAGTAGTGGGGGTGTGATAGCTTAGAAAATTTTGAAAATTTTAATTAAACCCTCACATTTTTAAAGGTTCACATTGAATTTTATCAAAATTTAGAAAATTTTGATTAGACCATAAAAATTAAATTTTTTAAAAAGATTCCCTTAAATTATACCGTCAAGATCAGTAACTGATTGAAGTGATGGTATTTTACCTATGATCAGGGATGAACATAAAAATTATATTTTTACTAGAAACTTTTAGGGAGGGTAAATTATAAAATTTTAGAGGGGTAAAAATAAATTTTCAATAAAAAATACATAAAAATATTTTAAATTATATACAATTTTAAATTTTAAGGGCGGAGAACACCTCTTAAGTATAAATCGCTTGCTCCTTTTCGGTATCCCTATTTATAGCCTATCATTAAAAAAATTACATTTAAAGTTAAAACTTAAGATTAGAGTTCAAAGTATTAGATGTATGATGTATTTTTTATGAATGTATAATTTATAATTTAAAAATATAACTTAAAATTTAATTTTTAATATAAAAGTACAAAAAATAAACACTAAAAAATACAGAGGATTTTGTCCGACCTTTAGCCTGGGTCCATCCCTGCGTGTGGTATCTATCGGTTGTACCTAACCTTGGAAATTGACATAATAAAATAATCCAACGTGCAAGGCAGAAAGGATAAGTAAAAAACAACAACTAATCCTCATGTTTCACGAGTTTGAAAACCACGTCAGCATTGCTTCAGCTAATATCCCGAAATACCCTCGCTTTGTCTTAAATAAAAATCGTTTCTTTTTTTGGTACTCTATCTAAATCTCGTATTAAAAAAATTAATTTAAAATTTACTGTTAAAGTTTAAGGTTAAAGTTTAGGGAATTAGAGGTAAGGTGTAATTTTTAAGGTTTATTGTTTAGGATTTAGAATTTAAGTTAAAGCTTAAAATTTAATTTTTTTAGTGCTAGAGCATAAAAAAGAAGAAGAGAATTTTTGTCCCCTGTCTTATCGTCGAGAAATTATTTTATGGACCCAACTCGACATGTTATATATAGTCCTCATCCATTAAAAATTAATCAACTAATATTTTTTTGTCACTAATCCATTCATAATCAACTTTTATGCATCCTCTTATTCCCTGTTTACATGGCATAAAATGTGAAGATTTATCTTTGAAAAATTGACATGAAAAATAGAAATTAGTTGATTGATTTTTACTGGACTCGACCATGAATAACGTGATGAGCCGATACAGTAATAAATTTTTTCCGTTCTGACAAAGATGAGAAACTATTAGACGGACCTAACTCACTGCGCCATCTGTGGTCCCAGCCAACGATGTCCTTCAATCTCATTTTAACTTCTAAATAGCTACCAACCTTTTATTAACATGTAAGATAGAGATGAAGATTTATGGCTGATTTGAAAGAATATTCTTTTTTTGGGAATTAATTAGAAAAGTACCTTCATTAATAGTTATGTAGAAAAATACCCTCTTTCGATTTATGTAAGGTAAACTCGCGTTTAACCAAAAGTAAGTTTTAAACTCGCGCTTAGCTAAAAGTGAGTTATATGTAAAAAAAACTTAGTAAAATAGTTTTTTTTATTTCTTACCTACCTACTCAACACATAACTCGTGTTTAGCCAAAAACGAGTTTCAAACTCGCGCTTACAAAAAAGCGAGTTTGCTTTACGTGGACCGAAAGGGGTATTTTGCTACATAGCCATTAATGGGGTATTTTTCAAATTAATTCCGAAAAGGGAATATTCTTTCAAATCGGCTAAGATTTATATTTAAAAAATAAAATAGATGGATTTTGTTGGCCTAGATCACAGATAACGCGGTGAATTGGGCAAAGAAAAACAAATACAACCTTGTGTATGTGTTTATTGAAAAATTATTAGATGGACATGGTTCACCACGTTATTCATAGTCTCATTCAATAATAATTTTTTATCTCATTTTTTTAAGGTGAATTTTACCTCTTTCCTAATTTAAGATGAATTTTACCTTTTTCCTAATTATCATTACAGAGTGATAGTTATTTAAAAGTTACGCTGAAATAGATAAATCTCATTAGATAGACTTTAGATAAAGTAGTGAATGAGTTGCATCTAATAATTTCCCGTGTTAATCACCTACCTAGGTTGTTCTCTTTAAAAAAATCAAAGGTCTAAACTTTGTTGACGACCGGAAATCACACCATTGACTCACTTCCCGTTTTACTTGTTGCTGAATGGAAGAATCATCGTCGGACAAGACGGCGCTTCTGGATCCAGCGCTCCATTTGACCGGGTTTCAGATACAGGATTTGTCCCCGACCAAAGTCACCGGTCTCCTCCATGTTACTCAAAACTGTTGCCAGGTTTCAGTTACAAGATTTGTTTTTTTTTTCCTTTCTCATTTTGTTTTTGTTTTGATGATGTTGTAAATTGTATTGAGAGAGCAGCCGTTCAAGGTACTGCACGGCGGAGTATCGGCTATGATAGCGGAGTCGCTGGCTAGCATGGGGGCGCACATCGCCAGCGGTTTCCAAAGAGTGGCCGGGATCCACCTTAGCATCAACCACTTAAAGCGCGCCGAACTCGGTGACCTTATCTTCGCCGAAGCCACCCCCCTCAATCTCGGTAAGACCATTCAGGTACACGTTTTAACCAGTTTTTCAACCCGTGAACCGGCGGATTAACCGGCGGTGCTGAATGGCAGGTATGGGAGGTGAAACTATGGAAAACAGAGGCTTCGAATCCAAGCTCGGAGAGCAGTAGCAGATCCTTGGTATCATCGTCGAGGGTTACTCTTATGTGCAACTTGCCGGTGCCGGAGCATGCTAAGTACGCCGGAGACAATCTGAAGAAGTATGCCAAGCTATGAGTATTTCTATATTTGCTGTAATAAATTCAACAACCTGTGAACGCCTTAATTATATTTAAGATGTTTTAAATAAAATAATAAAAATAATGTTTTATTGATAAAGTATTAAATTAATTTTTTAAAATGTTTTCGTTCACATGACCTATTTTTAAGTTTTTGCTGAATCTAAAAAAATATACGAGAAGGCTTTGAATGTAATACTCTCTTCGTCTTAATAAAACTATCACTCTTGTGTTTTAAAATTATTTCACTCGAATTATCACTTTGAAGAACTCGACAACTTTTATATGATAAATTTACATTTTCATATTTTTTTAGTTTCCCAACAAAAAAAATTAATTTTTTAAGGCTAAATTTGTCATTTAAATTATTTTACATCATATAATTTTTTATTAAAATTTTGTAAAAAGTTAACATGTAATAATATAAGTGGAGTTGGGGTAGTATATGTTTAAACCATGATATTCTAGTTCCTATCTGGTTGAAGAAACTGATGAGCAGCAGGCAATTAACAAAACACAGCACAGATGCTACATGAGCCAAAATCAGTTCAATTATCTTGTTTGTTTTCATTGCACAATGAATGGCACAATTTTAGGGGTTTATTGCACTTGGAAAACATTTTTAGGGAAACAAGTGATGTTGAAGAATATTTAGGAATTTACGGTAAATTTTATACTAACTACTGCAGTTATTACTTCTAGAAGACGACTTTGATTAATATTTTTTTCACACCGTTTTTGTGCAAGGGCGAACAACTGAATCGAAAAAAACATATAAAATATTCAAAGTCACCTTCTGGAGTTGGCGGCTTCACTAATTACTGTAGAATTTATTGTCGATTCATCAATATTTCCCAACATCTTCTATTTTCCTAAAATTAGTTTTCAAGTGCAATAAACCCCTAAAATTTTATTTTTTAGTTTTGTCTTGGTTGACGATAACATTAGTTTTGGTGTTAGTTGTCGACAATCGATTTTTATATTTTTTGTATTTTCTTATATCTTGATTTGGTTTACTTTTTTTCTTTCAATTTTATTCGAATTTTTAATAAAAATTCTTTTGTTTCGTTTCTTTCTTTCCGTGTATATTGTTTTGGTTTGTTATTTTCTTTCAATTTTCAAACACAGACCCGACACAATATCATACTTCAAAAAATTTATAGGGTAACATACACCGTTGATTATTTTAAAAAAGAATTATGTGTTCGGTTACAAACAACTGATTTTTTCTAAAAGTTATAATTTAGTCATTCTATTAATTTTTTTTTACAAACATGTTAGTTTGTTTGATAAAATTGAAACGTGGTTTGGTATAATACCAATTTTTGTCCAAAACTTATACATTATATCAATTTGATCCAAATTTAAAATAATTCAATAATTTAACCATTCATATTTAAATATCCCAATGTTGCACCCTCCTAATACACCTTTCGACTGCTTGTTGCACTCTTTGACATTACCCATTAGCTCGATAATCGACATTGAATAGATCGACAAACACATTTACTTCATTATCAAACACAGTCACTTCACCAATGAAATTTTTGAATATGAAAGATTAACACCATTTCAATTTTTACAGTAGAATGGCTTGGTTTTAGCATAATTTTAATTAGATAGTAAAATTAGAACTTCTAAAAGAAAAAAGTATCTAGTTTATAATCATACACATAATTGAGTGACATGATATGTATTTTACCCAACTTTATATTACTAACTTTAGTTATACCCCTAAAAACAAAAATCCTCTACCCTAAGTATGCCTCCTTACATACCATCACACTAAAAAATATTAAAAAATTAAATTTTAAATCTTAACTCTAAAATTCAAATCTTAAACCCTACCCCTAAAAGATATACATTACACCCAATTCTTTATACCCTAACCATTAACTTTAACCCTAAACCCTAAACCTAAACCTAAACTTAATATTTAATATGAGGGCATGGAAGGAAGCATACTTAGGGTTAGGGACAGACGATCTCGATCCCTAAAAAAACGTTAAACGACGCTGAGGCGCTTAGGAGAGAAAAGTAGAGCGGCTAACCTAGATGCTAATGATATCAAGAAATTAATGGAATTACAAGCAAAATTGGTCACATTAACTTATAAAAATTTTATTCATTTTAATTAATAGTTCCATTAAATTCTTTATACTTGTATTTTGTTAATTGTGCATGTTTATGTATAAAAAATACAAATACACCATAAAATATATTTCATAAAATACTATCTCTAATCAGTGACGGAACTCAACGTTATTTATTGAAAGGGTTATTTAAAAATATTTAAATTTAAAAAGAATAATAATATAAATTATATATTTTTAGGGGACTAAAATATAATCTTACTATTACTACAACTTAAAATCTGATCTTTAAAAATTTTGAGAGGTTTTGACCCCGTCGTTCCCTATTTTGTATCGCCCCTGTCTCCAATACATTAACTGAAGATAAACAAACGTCTTTGAAATTGTTTTTTATTTTATTATAATTTATTTTAATACATATTAAATTATGTCACGCCCACGACGTGAGTAAACCGAAACATTTTCATAAAAATATTATTTTCATGAAAATTAACCCAACAAATGAATATATATACGAGAGATGGAAAAAGATTTGTTGTCAAATTCATAGTTTTGTGTTCAATTCTCAAGTAATTTCGTCATATTCTTTTTATTTTAAAAAATATATATAAAAGTATAAAATCAAAACTTATAAATTTATTGTCATTTAAAGATAATTATTTTTAATCACGAGCTTAGGTGAGATGATATGAATCTTTCTTATATTAACCAGTGATTGAGGGTTTGATCCACGCCCTAAGTATGAAACAGCTTTAAAACTTGTCTGTTATACACCTTGCGAAACCAAAAAAATAATTATCTTTGAGTAATTTATCAGCTAAGTAGATGTTCGGTAATTCGTGACATGAATTCAGTTAAAAAATTTATACTCAATTATTTTTTAGGTAAATTATACTGGTAGTCACTGAACTTTTAAGCCGCTTTTAATATGGTCACCAAACTTTTAAAATTTTTATTACAGTCACCGAACTGTTAATTCTCTTCCATTACTGTTATTGCCGTCAACTACCGTTAAAAACTGGCGTGAAATGTTAAATTTAAGGGTAAACTACACTGGTAGTCACTGAACTTTTAGGGCGCTTTCAATATGGTCATTGAGCTTTTCAAACTTTCATTATAGTCTTTCAATTTTTAATTCACTTTCACTACGGTTACTGCCATCAACGACCGTTAAAAAAACTGATGTGGCACGTTAAGTTTAAAAATAAAACGTTTTTCCACCCTATTTTCTCTCCCCTTCTTACTTTCTTCCATCCAAACATGTCTTTCTTTTTCATCCTCCCTCCTCTATTTTTTCCTTTGTAATCTTATAACTTATGTGGGGTGAAATTGTCCTATTGCCTGCACCATTAAAAAAATTTTCAAGGCTATAGCTATCATAGAATTTTTTTTAGACTGTAACAATCACTTAACTTGATTTTAGTGTTACCAAAAAAATTCTATCCCACCTTTAGAGTATCCAAATTGCTCGGATTTTTTAATTTTTTTCAGAGTACCCCTGTTCGAGAAATATTCTAACAAGAAATGAAAATATGGTCATCTAAGATCCTCTCAATGCATTAAAAAGTGACATGCCAATATTATATATACACATATCTAATTTCACTCCCCAATTTTAAGTGAACAAAAAGCCTCTGCCCCCTAACCATGCCTCCTTCTGTGCCTCATACTAAAAAGTAATAAAAATTAAATTCTAAACCCTAACCCTAAATTTCACATTCTAAATTCTAAACTCTAAACCATACACCCTAAAAATACACCCGACCCCTAATTCCCTAAATACTAACTATAAACCCTAACTTTAAACTCTAAATCATAAACCCACTTTTCAAAGTGGTGCACCAAAAGGGGCATAATTAGGGGCTAAACGATTTCCATTCGTTTTAAGTATTTTAACCACAAAATAGTAATAGAACAAATAATCTTTATTTTTGTATATTTTTCCGCAAAATTTTTAATTAATTTTAAAAATCGTTAAAAATAGAAGGCAGAGAATCAGTGGAATGCTATACCATGCCACCTTATTATTATGTATATGAGAAATACTATTCTTCAAAGAATGAACCAACTTACAGCTTTAGAGAATACTTGGCATTGCAATAGTGAATCTAATATGAGTTGAAATAACACTAAAAAATAGCCTGCTTGTACTTCATAAACTCACTTAGAAAACAGCCGCATGGATCTTCTGAGAATGACCTTCTTAATCAAATGCTTTGTACTTCTTAAAATTTTGATATTAAACATGCTACCATTATTTTGATCACCAGTATATACCCTCTTTTTGTCAAGTCCATTAGATTCACCATTATCAAGTCCTCCACAATCATTTTGATCACCAGTATATGCCCTTTTTTAATGGTGCGGGCAATAAGACAATTTCACCCCACAGAGACTATAAAATTACAGAGGAAAAAAAGAAGAAAGAATAATAAAAAAAAATAGACATGTTTGGATGAAAGAAAAATAGAAGAAAATAAGAGGGGGAGAAAATAGGGAGGGAAAACGTTATTTTTAAACTTAACGTATTGTATCATTTTTTTAACGGTAGTTGACGGCAATGACCGTAATAAAAGCGAATTAAAAGTTGAACGACTGCAATAAAAATTTTAAAAGTCCGCTGATCATATTGAAAATGCCCTAAAAGTTCAATGACTACTAGTGTAGTTCACCCTTAAATTTAACATGCCACGTTAGCTTTTTTTACGGTAGTTGACGACAGTGACCATAATGAAAGCGAATTAAAAGTTGAGTGACTGTAATAAAAGTTTTAAAAGTTTGATGACCATATTGAGAGCGCCTTAAAAGTTTAGTGACTACCAGTGTAGTTTACCCTTATTTTTTATATATTTATTCCTCTAGCAACCAAATGAGGTATACAAGATCATTGTAGCATAGAAGAATATGATCAAAACAAAAGAACACATGGAACCACAAGAAGAGGTGGTCATAATCTTTGGAAATGGGAACTCTAGGGTGGGATTCCAGTTTATTGATAAGATGAAAAATATTAACCATTACACCAGGAATTTGAAGCAGCACCAGCATTCTGTAAATATAAGAATATATATCTAACAAGTGATTATATGCATCCCTTCCCTTGTTGGGCAAACATCATCCAGTTTGGCAGCATCTAGTTTGCAGATTTTGCAAATCCTACCCTCATATTTCCAAAGTCAAACACTGTATGGTAAGCACTCAAAAACCTATCTCCAAGTACCCTGCAGATATAAACCAGTGAGTTCATGTCCGAGCCACACTTAACATGCTTTACACAACAAAGGGTAAGTTTCTTTTTTTTTATGTCATCGTACCAGAGTGGACCTCGCGGCGGAAGCACGTCCAGACTGACAAAGCCACTAACACACACTGTAGCACAGCCTTCTTCAACTTTAAGAATGTACTATATATGCCAATGGTGAAAATGCATTCTGTCAATGTAATGTGTATAAAAGGGTATGCATATTTGCAGTAATGAATTCAGACCGGAATGAATGTTCATACATGGTGTGGAGTAAGAGGGAAAGATTTGTTTCCGATGGTGAACGTAATGTCTGGCAGAAGTTCGAGGTACTCGCAGTTGACAAATAGTTTTCCGATGGGGTTTGGAAGAGTTTCACATAGCTTTGACATAATGGAAAAGATTTCTGTTAGTCCATGTCCACATCTATGTATGTATGCATGTATTTATGGTTGACAAAATTAATATATTCTCTCTGCAATAAGAATCACCTGATTAATATGTTGGAATACTATATCCTTTGTCTTCTGTTGTTTGAGCTGAACTTGAATCCAGAAAACAATCATCTCACAGAAAGTACACATCGGAGTCTCACCGAGTGCTGATCCTTCCATGGTTCCATTTTCTACCACCGTCTTCAGCACGCTTCTGCAAGGATCGATCCAGGTTGAGCGCTCCTCCTTGAAGCAACTCAAAATAAAACCAGACCCCACTTTCCCCAAGTAATGTTAATAGTATTAGTATCAGTGTTGTTACCTCACTCGCTGCGATCCATTGTATGAACATAATCCGACATCAACACACAGAATTTCGGGGCGTATCTGCAGAGCAACAAGAGTTGGTATTCTACCAGACTAATTGTAAATAAATGGAAGAAGAAAACTAACCCCAGATATCAAGTTGTCCCATAAGGCATTTCCATACTTGGAAATAACACTTTTGCATTCCAAGATTACAATTCCTTCTGCTCCGATCGCACGGTTGATCTTATTCACAATTGCCTGGAAATGACTTCTAGTGAGACTTTTAATGGTGATTGCAGTGGAAACAACCGAGAAAAAACTTACACGAATCCGTTGCACTGAAATTAGAGTTAATTAGAATGCGAATGGTATAAACACATACAGTTGGCCCGGCAATCAAGGGTGTCCCAGAATCCAGAATGGCTGCACAGCCAAACTTGCATAGTCCTGAACAATACAAGTATTAATGTTATGGCTGCAGCTGTTTTTCGAATCTAGCCAAATTTGTATCATTAATGTTCAAAGATTGATTAAGGTACAAACATTAAATTTTAGTAGGTACATTGAGCAAGCATATATCTTAAAGTTTCGGCGAAGGTTAATCTCCCAAGACTAATATGTCATAGTAAATTGATTAAAGTACTTGTACAGTACACATACCAAAGGAGGAAGAACCTAAAGGTTTTGAGGACCAAGGGAAGGAAGGAATAGTAAGCAAATTAATGAAATACATAAATTAACTCGAACAAACTCCCGAAAATGGTATATTAAGTTAAATGATGCTACCATGATTTATGGTTCACAAACTTAGCCACAGATGTTTAATCTTCTAAAACAAAGAAGATGAAAGGATACCTGTTGAGTAGTCCTCCACAAATACATCCCCCACCAAAATCTGGAATGATGAATGAAATGTTGGTTAATATCAACCTTATTCATGGAAAGAAGCAGAGAGTAGAGGAGTATAAAATCAAATTAAGAGCAGACCTCCCAATAACCGGTTCCTGCAACCGGGACATAAGTGTGATCACCTCTGAAGTGCCTCCAGTCAAGACCTCCAAACACAATTTCACCTCCAAACTCCGATGAGAAATCTCGACTTAGCCAGAGGGAGAAAAGTTTGTGTTCAATGTGACCTTGGTTCACCATATTCATCCTGAGTATAGAGTGCTATGAGCTATGAAAAATCTATTGCTAGCACTTGACCAAGAAAGTATATGTACAGGTATACATATATACTATAAGATCATTGGAAAAATTATACCACAGAGGATTGGCTCTTTCCACAGAAATCTCCTGGAACCCGAGTCCAAGAATCCCATCATATTTCGCAATTAGGAATGGTAAAAAAGCTTCCTTTGTAATCTCTATGAACTCCTGAAGGATTGTAGTTGCCATAACATAAACTTTTGTGAAACACAATTCTGTAAAGCATAATATTTCATAAATAAAAATAAAAACTCACTTGATCTTCAACAACAATATCTCCAACTTTAACATGATCCAGGCTAAAGAAGCCAGAAATAGCTCCGGTCCCATAGCTGATTGCACAAGGTATCCCTAGGAGAATTCGAAGAATGTTTGGAAAAAGATGTTAAGAAAAGGCATTCATTCAACAACTACAGAAAAGCAGACCAATTATCAAACACAATGCAGGCAACAAAATTACCAATCTTGGTATAAGTACTCGACGACGCTGCTCGAAACCTCGAATGGAAATGACAAGGAATCTGCATAGTCACAATGTAGTTCCTGTGGCATCCACAATGTTTATCACTCCGAAATCGAATTCAAGTGCTTTGAAGAAACTTACAGAAAAAATGCATTTTGAAGACGGCACCCAAAGATTAGAGCTAGCGGTGTCGAACACAACAGAAAATCTCTGAGAAGGTGAACCAATCCCAATCTCTCCATAATATTGGATATCAAGATAATTCTTCAAGTATATCACACCAGCTTCCTGGTCATTCACATTGCTATCAATCCCTACTCGGGTTATCCTCGCAGCATTCAATCTTTTAAGATCTAGAGGCTGCTTCTTAAGAGTGATCCGAGTTAGCCCATCAGATGACTCAGTGAGAACCCATGATGTTATCCAAGTACATACACAGATTGCAGGCAAAAGAAACTTAATCCCCATTCTTAATAAACAAGGAGAAATGAAAGATGAGTAGTATAACTTACATAACAAGGAGAAGTATTCAACAAGTTCATACATTACATACCTGTGGTTGATCTTGGAGTAAAGTGAAGAGAAACCCAAGGTTTGTTATGGAGTTGCTGCTGGTGTTGCTTCATGTTTAAGTAGCTTGGGAAAAGATGAGATTTTGAGCCACTGTAAGGTACTTCAAAGGGTGTTGCTGCACATTGATGGATGATGGGTTTTCGATTTCCTGCAGTTTTCAGCTTTAGTTTCTCTTCAACGATCTCTGTTACTGTTCCTGCGAAGCTACCAGGTAGTTTCCAACCACAGGGTGAAGCAACATGCAGAACAAAGGGGTCTGTTTTAAAGTTGAAGGCTTGATTGATTGTGTTGATCTTGCTTAAATTATAGCCATGACAGGGATTTGGTTGTCCTCTACCCAGATTTTCTTTTTCTCTGTGTTTTTCATGGGAGCCGTTAGGGGTAGCCAAAACTCGGTTCAATTTGAAAAAAAAAACTAAATCTTTTTACTCGATGAAAAAGCTGACTTGTTTTGACTCACTCGTAATTTAGTAAATTCGGTTCACTCAAAAAAATTTTAAATAAAGTTTGAATTATAAAATAAAATTTTATTAATTTAAATTTTTTTTATTCGACGCGATTCGAGTCTATCAAATACTTACCGTAGGAGCTGGTTGTTTAAGAATACAGTTGGGTTAATGTAATTAACTAGCAACTTCTACGAATTTGCGACTCTCTAATGCCAATTAGCTGTTCCAATGCAGTCTATTTTGAACAAACTTTCCAGATGGAACTTTGTGATTTTTTAGGCTTTGATTGAAAAAAGTGTCCAAATCATATCTTGATGACTAAATTAATGGTAAAATTTTGATATATAGACTGTATAAAATTAATTTTATATAAGTCTGTATATTTAGTATTTACACTATAAAATTTAAATTTTAAATTTCTAACCCTAATCCTAAGAAATTAAACCCTATACCCTAAATTCTAAACATTAACCTTAAATTCTAAACCTACAATTTACACCTCTAAATTTTAAACTTAAATTAAAACTCTAACCCCTAAAATTAAAAGACACTTGTAAACTAATTTACACTGCCCGTGTATCATTTTTTTTTTAATTATTGTCTATTAAAATATGTGCTTCACATTTATCATGCTAATATTTTAGAGTCGGTTTAAAAAAGCTGACATTTGATCATTACTTACATTGTAATTTTGATTTTAAATTTATTAAATTTATAAAAAAAAACTCATAAACTTACGTAATTTCACCCAAAGAATCTTAAATTTACAACACTCAAAATTCTAAAATCTCTCCTATGTCATTGTCGATTATCACGTAGTTGCAATAAAATCTCTTCCTCTCGACGACGTCATTTTATTGTTGTCTATTTGTTATTTAATTGAAAATTTTCTAAGTTTGACGTTTGACGTTTTATTGACATGTCGTTTTTTAATTTAGGAATTTGTGGATTTTAGGTTAAGTTATTTGAATTTTTCTAAAAAATGAGATTTTAAGATTTTTTTTAAATTAAGGGTTTTAAATTTTTAAAAGAAAAAATAAAATAAATTAAATTAAAACTCGTCACGTGTCACGTTCTAATGGCTTACGAAATTTTTGGTTGTTAACGGCCAGACATTTAAAATGAAAACGATATGAACTTTTAATACCTATTTTGACCAAAAAAAACCTTGAACACATGAAGCAAAAAAATAAGTATGGTTTAGACAGTTTTTACTTGTGAACTGAAAATCAAACCGAACTAAATAAATTTATGTAGTCCTAAATATAATTAATTAAACCAAACACTATGGTTTGAATCGATTTTTCGTTTTATCAATTTCTTTATTCAATCTCATTGTAGGTACGGTGAGGCACGTTCTGGTGCTTAAATCAACAACGGACGTCGTAACTTGTACTCGATACTCTTGATGATTACTGTTCGCCTGAGCTGCTGTTTTGCTCGACGAGCCAACTGCGGTAGCTGCCCGCACACCGGTGTTGTGCGACAAGCAGCGGAGCAAATCGTGGAGAACCTACGCTCGGTTGACCAAAATGTGATCATAGTTTCATTACAGGAATAATGATACGTATTTTGAAGGATTGATGTTTTATAAGTTCATATATCGTCGGTAAATTATACTACAGCAACTCTGTCGGTGCATCAAATATTACAGCTCTGAGGACTAAGAATGAGATATAAATGTTCCGACTTACCGGAAATTTCCTTCACAAAAAAACTACAACTGAATGGAGGTTGAAACAGAAAGTAGCCAAGGTATCAATATGGCAACAAAGTTGATAAAATAGGTCCTCAAGATTACCAACCCTAAACAGCTTCTCCAAATCCTACTCGTAGATTACCGAAATCGAACACCGTAACATCCAATGATATAAAACCACTGATGCAGAAGGTAACGTAATCTTGTTCCACTTTAAGGGTGTAGTGATTCAGTCACAAAAATCAAGACAATAATCAGCAGAGGAAGTTCTGTTTCGCAGTCCAACCGATTACAAACGGGCATTTCCGAAGGTACGGTACCTGTTCCGGACTGAGGACGACTGAAACAGTAGGCACGCTTGGTATTTTGGCACAATCTAAAGCTAGTTGTGTTGTTGGATTTGGTAGGGTATCACACAACTACAGCAGAGAGTTAATCAAAATCTGTTAGTCTGAAGCAGAAATTCTTGTGAGTACTAATGGAGGGGGGCAAAGGGATTAGGAAGAGGACCTTGTTAACATATTCGATTACTTGTCCTTGTGCTTCGTACCCGACTTCAGTGTCGTCGTGCATCTCTCTTTTGTTCTACCACCATTTCAGTATCATGATTGCACGGATTATTCATAATCTTTGAGTTCATTTTGGTTTTGTAATAGGCATATAGATCGATAAAAGAAATAAGCTAACCTCAGACCGTGAGATCCATTGAAGGAACATATATCGGTATCGGAACATAATTTTTCGGGCTGTAGCTGTAGAGAGTACATAACATTAATAATATCTTCATATTGAGAAACTACTTTTATTTTTTGCATTCCAGCCTTGCAAATCCTTCGCTCCGATAACATCGTTGAGTCTAGTCCGACGATTTTGTTAAGATAGCTTGTAAAACAAGAAACCATGCATATTAGAATTTTCTTGCTCTAACTACGACGATAGCTGCATGGACCGAGGGTCCGGCAATGAAGGATGTCCCTGAATCCACTATTGCAGAGCAGTTGATGCAAAATCCTGTGGTATTATTTTGGATTCGGATATATGTACCGGAAGAACCTAATTGGTACTCCATTTTGAGAATTGAATCAAAATGTTTTGAAGTTCGAGACTAATTTAGAATTTGAAAGCATGGTAGAACATCCAAATAGTTCTACATGGAAACTATATTCATTCCTGAATCATGAGTCACCCTTGGCATGTATACTGCACCTCTCTAATCTCTATAATTCTAGCAGGCTAGCAGCAGCATACATACTATTAAACCCTAACCGTAGTTTCTTCGGACCGAGTCTCGCCACACCATTTGAGGAGGAAGCAATACCCATTGAAAAGAATAATATGTTGAGAATCCATGGAAAAAGATGTCAGGACAGGTTTTGGAGCTAACTAAAGCATGGAAGCATTTGATGAAGCAATGAACGAGACAACATAAGAGTCGATGCTGAAAACCAAACTAAAAATATTGGATTTAGAGTACCAGTAAACATAAAGATAAATACATTGATATCAAGGTTGTAGCCAATGGAGATCAGATGTTACCCGAGACTGAGAAAGCTTCAGGAGGAAGAAGGAACGAGTAAAACTAAAAAGGATAATGCAAGCAATGGTGCAAATGCAATAGCAAAGAAAAAGACTTTTGACAATGGCAATAGATTAGGAAACACTCTTGTTTTAAGTTTGTCATGGAACTAGGGGTGTTCATGGTAGGTTAACCGTACCATTTAAAATAAACGATTGGTTAACCGTTGTAACGGTTATTAAATCGTAATCTAACCATTAAAAAACGATTAACCGTTAAATTTTTAAATAGTTAACCGCTACTCTAATTGTTCGGTTACAGGTTAACCTGTAACTTATTACAATTTTTTCCCACATGTTCACTAATTCTTTTGAGAATAATTAAATTATCTCCCCAATAAATATTATATTAAAATTTTCAAAAAAAAATATTTAAATATAAAAATTCTAATAGAAAAATTTAATTTTATGTCTAAATAATTTCATAACGGTTGACCAAACGATTAACCATTAACTACCATTTCTAGCGGTTGGTTAACCGAAGCCGTTTAATTTTAATAGTAGGTTAATTAACCAGTGAGATTTAACGATTATCAGGGATTAGTATACCGATTAACAGTTACGGTTTATTTTGTACACCCTTAAAAAATGGGTACCAAAAAAGAGAGGGTTCTAAGGTAAATCCCGTGTCATTGTGTTTTGGAACTGTCCACGAAAGTTATTGTGGAGCAATGAGGTATTTCAAACAATATTGAAGTGGGGAACTCGGAAGATGCTCATTAACTTTGTATGGAGACTAGGCTACAAATTAAATAATCAGCCATGGGACACAACTCGCAGCGACGGAGTTAGGACTTTTTTTAATAAATTTTAATTTTAACTTTATTTAAAGAAAAAGGAATGAAACTTTAAAGGAATGAAGGAGAGTGCTCCTAATAAATCTAGAACCTATGACCTAACAGAAATGAGAAAACAAAAATAAATAGTTTAGCCAAATGCACAGACCGAGCAAAGACTTTCATATAGTGTGATCAATTTAAAATTATATTTTACAATATAGTTATTATAATATTATCAAATGATTGTTGACCGCATATTTAAAAAATCAAATAAGGCCATTTTAATATCCTCTATGAAAAAACTTAAACTGAACAAGTACATTTGGCCGATTAGTCAAATTGTTTATCTTTGTTCTCTCATATTCTCTTATGTTATGAGTTCTAGACCCACTAGGAGCACTGCTTTCCTTTCTTAGAGTCTTTCTTCCCCTTTCATCTAGGTAGAATTAAGATTTGTCAAAAAAAAAAAAAACTTAACCTTTTATACTTTGTAATGAGTTTGAAAAATATTTTAGTAAAATCAATTGCACCCTAAAAATTATATATACATATGTCGATGAAAAAGAAACGATACAAAATTTTGTGAGCTTAAAGCAAAAACTTTGGTTCATCCTTTGATCCAAACTCTTTTTAGAGATACATGGCAAGTACGATTGAATGATTCCTTATATTTTAAATTATTATTTTTGAATAATTATATTTTAAATTATTAAACTTAACGTTTACTTTTATTTACATTATAAATCTTCAATATAATTAAATTACATATTTAACTTTTATTATAAATAAATTAATTCATTTATACTGATTTTGTTAATAATTCTAACTCAAATTTTACTCATACAATCAAGATTGAGCATTTAATTGAGTCAAATAAAAAATTAAATTAATTGAATTTAATAATTATATTTTAGTATTCAAACTTTATTTAAAAAATTTGAGTTGAATTTTTAAATTTTTGTACAAATTTAATTATAATTATTTATAATGTTTTAACACATATTGACTCTAATTTAAACAATTTTCTATATCCATATACAAATAGACATTTCTTCGTATCTTCACACGTGATGTACTAGTATATCGTGAAAAATTGAAAATTGATTAACTAATTATTAAAAAAAATTAAATTATTAAAATTTTTATTTTATAATTCAAACTTTACCAAATTTTACGCCGAGTTAAGTTAGAATAATTCATTTTTTCGAGTTTTACCCATCTTAATTGCACATCAGGATCTAATCCACGGGTATCAACCTATACATATGTTCATTCTCAAGCTTACTTGCAATCTGGAGGTAACCACATCCACATATGACTATTCGTACCACTAAGGCATGACATGATACATATACAAGGTCTCTAACAATTGTATGAAGTATAGTTGTACAAAGACGAACATCACTACGTAAGATGGAGTATATAGGCTCAACAATTGCTACCATAACTGCTATTGTGCGTTATCAACCATTTCTTTAACATTATTAGAGTGCCTATTCAGTCGGATCGACCAATTCGGGAATTATCTCGAATTCGTTACCGGAATAGGTCGAGCTTGTCCTTATAGTCATGTTATTAATCTTTTGCTGTACTTTCTTTAGTACACATCTTAAAGCCATGGTTTTCTCTAACTATTACTGCAAAAACCACATAAGCACAAAGAGAAGCAGATGCATGTATGTAGGCATGAGCTATTATGATCCCAACATCATCAAAAGTGATAACATATGCTCCATATTCGGAATACCAAATTTGCTGCAGAGTAATTATTGTTCTACATTCTCCGGATTTAGCCTGTGTTGTTTCACCGGACGGTCTCCCTTCTCCCACATATATATGCATACATAAATACACATTTGTGTATATACACAGTCTCCCTCCACCCATGTGTGTATGTATGTATATATATTTCCACAACTATCACTACTTCTGCAGAGGCACAATGGAAAAACAAGTACTGATAAATGAAATCTATGTACCACTCATGCCGATGATATTCCCGCCAACAATCCTTTGGATCCTACCAGGTGTCCTGGAATGCACTGCCTAATCTCTTCGAAAGCACACAGAGTTTCCGAATCAAGATCTCCGGCAAACTGCACATACAGCAGAAGCTATATAAGAAATATTTTTATAAGCATAAGCCACAAGTTTTCCTGAGCATAAGCAGGAAGTAAAGAATTCCAATGCTTTTCATACCAAACAAACCCTCTAACTCGTACTTAAAAATAGTGACACGAAAAAGAAGTATAGAATTGTATTTCCAAGGCAGGGATTTGTGTTTATAGGAAAGGGGAGCCAACTCAATGATTACCTGATGAGCCCTATTTGCAAAATGCATGCCTTGAAGAAGCAGTGCCTCTTGTGCAGATTCCTTGTCTAAACTGCGTATCGATTGAAGCTCCGTTCCCACTCTCTTTATGTACATTGTGACCAGCTTCATCGAAGCCTGCTTTATCTACAAAATTACAAATTCTTCACTGACAACGGCTTTTGTGTGACAAGGTGAAAGAGGAAGTGCGGTTCAATATGAGATGAGCGCGCAAGTCATTTTAAACATTTTTCTTTTGTTCACACTTCAAGAAATTTTCACAGCATCGGTATTGTAAGATGAAATGGGGAAATGAAAAGGAGAAAATGTGGAAAAGAAAAAGTGAATGTTGCACACATGAAAGATAAAGAGCTTACTTTATACACCATTCCTGAATCAAGCATCCAATCGACTGGAATCTTACACTCCTGATAAGAACGCATTACTGAATTTCTCAGTTTGATAAGCCTTTGTATGCTCTTTTCCGACCTAGCATGATTACAAAGGTGACAGAACCATTCAGTCTCCAGAATAAATTAAGACAGAATTAAGACTATAAACTATAGTGCAGTTTACTCAGCCCTTACTTGTCCAGTAGGCCAGCCATCCTCTTCAAGGCAACTCCACAGGGAATGCTAGTGTCATCCTCGTAGGAAGAAATCTCTGTTTCCAACAATTTTAGATCACGATATTCGATAGCAGCTTCTCGCATGGCATCAGCTTTTCTCTCAGGCCACTTAAAATGCTTTAAAACAGCACGTTCATCGGCCTGTAGAAACAGGATGCAGGCAATGCAAATAACTCAAATGCGCATCACCAATATGTTACAACTGCCTCATTAGCATATACCTTTGCTTGAACTTAATATCATCAAGAACTTGTCCATCATCAAAAAGAAATCTCCCAATTCGACAAACCAATTTCCTTTTGCAGATTCTAGAGTGATTAATGAGTATATAGTAGGCATAGAGTCTTAAAGGAGATTACCACCGTGTATATTTTGGCAACTGGGGACAATCAACTACTAGATATCATTAAGAGTTACACATGACTCAAGAAGTGTTAAGACCAGTTAATGCAGTTAAGACTAGACTAAAATTAAGATCAATATCAAAGCAAATAACATAGAGAGCTTTGAGACTTTACCAAGGATGAAAGTTCTTTGTCGAGCCGATCGACAAATTTCACAACATCTTCTATATCCGTATAGGCTGCAGCCAACACACTGTTGACGAGGCTGTTGATGAATTCCCCCTTTGTTTCGACATCCGCTTTTATCTAGCAAAAGGGCCATCGATTTTTTAACAGCCAAATCTTCATAAACAACCAACGAAAACAAAAGAACCAGTTCTATATCTGTAACTCAAAATACTATATGCTTACAGCTAGCAGATGAGCCGAACGGTTCTGAATTTCATCAACTATGCTACTATGCACGCTAACAGCAGTGACTTTTTTCTGATTCCATGCTGCTGCTCCTGCTGGGGGGTCTTTTTTCTTTTCTCGCCTTGTCAACGAGTCCACCATAAGGGAATGACCCTTTGGAGTGGTGGCTCCTTTAGCAGGGAACCGAGGCGGTGGTGGCGGCAGTGGTGGTGGTGGGGGCGGTGGCAGAGAGTAAATTATTGGTGAACCTGTCAGTGAGCCGGCATCTTTTGAAGCCAAACAAGCAGATGCTCTTAATGGAGCTTTAACTGTTTTTGTCTCCCTTATAACTTTGGGGTGTTCCAATTTGTTGGCAATGAGTTTCTGTATGTCCTTGAATTTGGGGCTCTGGTACTCTCCATTTGACTCCCTCTTCTTTCAATAAATGCATGATTTGTTAGAAATCTTACATTTTCAATAATAAAAAAAAAATCAAAAAGACTAAAACTTTCTGATTAATATCTCAAACAAGTTTGAAACTTGAATGAAATTTGCTCCAAAAAGTTGGAGTCTTTACCATAACCATACTATTTACCAAAAGCAATCTTGGGGTTCATATGCAAAATTAAGGATCTAACCTGCAACTGCACCTGGTCCGAGACAGGGTCAGGGCGGTGAGGGCTTGAAAGAGCGGCTAACTTGGCTTCAGCAGCAGCAAGATCCTCCTTGAGCTTTCTATTAATAAACTCCAGCTCCATATTCAAGCTCCTAGCCCCATCCAACTCTGCCCTCAAGCCCATCATCTGAGCCTGCAAATCTTTAACCAAACCCTCACTACAACTCAGCTTCTCCCTCAGTTCATCAACACCATTCTTCTCTGTTGAAATAGGACGCCTAGGCCTTCCAAACTGTTCCACAACTCTACCCTTTTGATAGCACCCACCAACTTGCACATGGTCCACAGATTTAGGCTTGTTGTTCATAACCAAACTCCTCCTGCTGTTCTTGGTGCTGTCAGGGGGCACAGTTTTGGGCCTTGAAGACTGGTCTTTGGCCTTGAAGCTCGATGGGGGAGTGCTCCGAGGGTGCTGAGACATGGGAATAGGTGTAATGAGCTTGCAATGTGGTGGTTTTAGAGCTGGTCCATGTTGCTTCATTGTGGGGGATCAAAATTTCAACTTCAACCGTGTTTGCATTTGGCTTGATTCTGAAGGGAAAAGAAGCAGGTGGTGGCTGTGTGACTGGAAATGCAAGAAAGGAAAGGGTAGACTGCAGGTACAAGTATTGTAAAAGTGGTAGCAGATAGATATTGCGATGATTATCCCTTTTGGTTGTGTGAGATTGTTGTTGTTGTTGTTGTGCTTTATGGGAGACCCGTGGGGGGAGGGTTGTCACTGTCAACATCTCATCAACTGGCTGCCCAGGAAAAAAAGAACTTTCATTTCATTATATCCTGTATGCACTGTGTATGTCGACCACGTTTTGACACCTGTGGGATAAGGAACGCTCTTGGCTGGCCAGGTGCTGGAGGACCTTTGGGACCAACCCACCCAAAACTATCATTTTATTTAAGGTAAAGTTCAGAAATAATCACTAAATTATGCTTTAATGTTTATTTTAATGTTGTGTCATTATTTAGTTGAAAAAAATAAATAGAAGAAGAATGAGATTGAGGTACTAAAACCTGAGTGAGAAGGGGGGATGAGGCTCACCCAAACCATTATGGCACATGGCAACATTTTGTAACAAAATCAATATTTGGTGACAATTTTATAATAAATCAATAATTTAGTGATCATTTTGTAACAATTAAAATTTTGATGATCAAAATGAACATTAAGTCATAGTTTAGTAATTATTTATGAACTTTACCCCTTATATTTATGTTTAAATATCCAAAATATCCTATTTTTCATTTAGGTTAAAGTATTTATTTTAATCTAAATAGGTGTTTAAAGTTTTATTTTTTTTCAAACAAGTGCCTAAATTTTTTGTGAATTTGAATTTTTTGACCACGTGTCAATTAATAATTGGGTGTTTGTGCACCTTTTTGACAAAAATAAAAACTTTAAACACCTATTTTATCAAAAAAATAACTTAGGTACCTAAATTAAAAAATAAGATAGTACTTTATATTTAAGTATTTTATTTATTTTACTAACCATTATAACACGAGAAAAACTTTATAATTTAAGTCTTTGATAATATGTTGTATATTTTTATAATTTAAATTTACATATGATATTTTACTCATGGTAGAGCTCAAATTTGACATCTTAAAATTTTTTATTTTTAAAGCCTCGTTAGTAAAGTTAGACTTAAAATTTTAACCCAAAATTTCGATTCGAATAATCCGATATCAACTTAATTTATTTTTATTTGATCGTAAAAAGTCAACGATTATAATCTATAAAATCCAATTTTGAAAATAACGACTAGAAATGACCCAAACTTAGAATGACTCGAACTCAAAATACCCTAATTTAAATGCGAAATGAACCAAACATGTAACCCGAAATGTGAATATAACACTAGTGCCAAACTCGAATGAAGAAAAAGCAAAATACTTTAAACCCAAAATGACCAGACAAAAAAAACTTAATTAACAAACCCTAATGATTCAAACTCAAAATAACTTTAACACAAAAAGACTAAACTAGTGTGATGACCATGAATGCTTGAAAATTTATCCAAGTTGAGTAGTTTAATGGGAAAAGAGTTGTTTGCTTAATTACGCCTCAGCCAAAAGGCTTTTCACATCATCATGCACCCAACAGGTTAATTAACAACCGGAATCTATATGCACCAGTAATAATGCAGCATACCATTAATGTGAAATCCTTTTCCAGCTGTATCTATGCAGCCTATTCCTTTCATTTATTACTGATAATAGCACAATTACAAGCTCATGGTGCTCGTGTGATTAATTCTTTGATTATTTCATTTAATGAGAGAAGAGAATGAAAATTGGAAAATGATGGACGGTTACTGATGGTGAAATATGGCATTTTGTGGTACATTGATGCATGTATCATGTATGCGTAGACCCTAATCATACTCCAATATAGATTTCGGTTCAAGTTGTCTCATCACAATCAATCTACCAATGTAATGATTGGTTCAAAGCTACGTTAGTGCAAACCCTCTTCTTGGGGTTGGTTGGTGCAACTTCCCTTGTTAAGCCTTACTGACCTATGCCCCTATGCACACAAGACCCTTTTCAACATGAATCACCTTGCCATGATTTGAGATGATGTATTGATACAAAATGACAAATATACATGACTACATGTTATTCAATAAATTAGTAGAGGAGATTACCAGTATGGACAATATGGTGAGTGACAATAATCATATTGATTCCTAGCTTGAATGGTCCACAATCCATGGCCACACCATACTATAAACAGCTAGGCTAAACACACAAAACAGTCTAAACTTCTTGCTCAGCTCACCTTATCCATTTGTGGTTTACTCCAAGTATATTGGTACATGATTATTATTTAGATAGTTATTTTAGAATACACTTATCTTTGAAAACATCGTCGTCGTCGTCACCGCCACTAGAAGACAACTCCGATTTCACTCCATGTTTGTCAAAATCCCATTTTGTTCTGAACAGTAATGTGAATATGAATCATGTGCAAGTGTCTGCAATCGCAAACAATAACAACACCATCTCAATGTCATTCCACTAATTCCATTCACCATATTATATTTATTTATCATTCAACACTCCACAGTACCTGCTCTTGTGACCGGAAATACATGAAAGGAGTATAGTTCAGAAAATTCGATACTCTAGACGTATATATATCAGCATACCTGCAAATTACAAATTGATTAATATATATATATATATATATGACCAACCAATCACTTCCCAACTTTCTATTTCAGAATAATGTATATCAAGTCAAAAGGCCATGACCACTTACTTCTCTATTTGTCGCATCAAATGGCTTTTGTCCCACAGACCCGCGCGTGAAAGAAATCCCCACCTAAACCAAAACGTTTCATACCATCTCATTACATGTTTCTAATGGCCGATCCATGAAAATCACCCACAATGAAACATATATGATCAACTATTCACAATCTTTTAACCAGTGGACTTCACAGATGAGAATTTATATATTCATCATTACCTCATTTTGTAATATTCAAATAAGCCGAATCTAATAATCTCAAAAGAAGTAAATTCTCTGTCCTTGTTTTACCTTTTATTAAACAGCTCTCCATCTGCTTCTAGCAATGGAGCAATCTCCTCATCAAGTCTTTGCATGACAATAAGAAGCTTCTGCATGCTCTCTGTCAGTTCTCGGTCATCCATGTTAGTTGCAGCAAGTGTCTAAAACCACGGAGAAGGAAACAAGAACTGTTATTTCACCAACGGAATAAACACCTTATCTGTGAATAATATAATTTTCTTTAGTTGCAAGGTAAGCATAAGCCAAATATGAGCATGATTTCAGAATAAATAAAAGAAAAGAAATTTATACTGCACGAAACCATAGAGAATTTGAATACTGTTTCCCCTTACAAAGATTACTATCTCAATTACATGAAAGAAATCCGCACCTAAACCAAAACGTTTCGTACTATCTCAAGTACATGTTTCTAATGGCGTCCAATCCATGAAAATCACCCACAATGAAACATATATGATCAACTATTCACAATCTTTTAACCAGTGGACTTCACAGTTGAGAATTCATATATTCAACATTTCCTCATTTTGCAATATTTCAAATAAGAAAACAAGTATAAAACTTGTATGGTTTGCGAAATTTTAGAACGTCGCTTTATAGCAATGAGACTGCAGATAAAAGAACAAAAAGGAACTTTAATTAAATGTTTCGTTAAGTAAATTATACTAGATAGTGATTACATTGTAGCATGAAGAAGAAGCAGGGATCTAAAATCCTAGGGATTACAAGGGGCATCATTAATAGGATAAAGTTACCTGAGCTGGACGTCCTTTGCTTCGACGTTGCAGAGCCAGCCGTAGTTGGTTAAATAGACCCCCTAAAAGCTCCTTTTGATTAATAAGCTCTATCACATTTTCACGATGACCCCGGCTTAGTATTAAAGCATTATACTGTTGTTTCACGAAATAAAGACCCTTTTCAGCAATCAGCGGTCGAGGATTTAAAAGAATGCATTACCAATTAGTTTTATCAATAGTCAAAACTTACTGATCTCAAAATGAATCTTATTTTCAACAATGGTTCGGTAATTACTACTACTTCAAGTTCAATGGTAACCCTTTTACTTCACATTAAAGTTCTGATTAAATTCATCCTCAATGATTAGTAAGCAAATCATTACAATAAAATATTGGCATAAAATAGAACTGAAGCTTTGATACACAATTCTGCTTTGATCTAGGAAATAGAAAGCATAGTAAAGGAACATCTTCATACCTCTTCCTCCAATTCTCGGCAAATCAATGCTGTTCGCCATCGTAAATGGACTTTGGATTGACTTACATCAGTGTAAATATGATCACCAACATAAAGAATTTCATCTCCATGGATATTTAGGGAATTCTCAACCATCTGAGCACTTCCCCCAGAGTACAAACTTCCTGCATAAGAAACAAAAGATGAATAAATAAGAATGTCAAATCAAGAAAACTATGATTTCTTTTTGGCACACACTGTAAGACAGACTATGATTAAATCATTGGTTCAGGGTGCCAAAAGTGCACTGTCATCAAAAGCTAAAAAGCGCATATGTCATGAGGAGTAATTTCTCAGTATCCTCAATTCTGGTTATTAAGATATTTAGAACAATATGAATTATTTGGTTAAATTTTTAGCTATGGAAAATGCTGCAGCTATTACATAGCTTTCAAATACACTCAGTGGTTTTATCTCTCAACCCCAAAATTTCGCCCATATACAACCAAGAAACAGAATCAAAACAGCTAAGGAAAAACGTTTTTTTTTCACTCTCATAGCTTCTCCTATATAAAATGCTCCACTGTAAATAATAAAAAAGATCAAAACATATGGTACAGACATAGATCACCTGCACGAGCCTTGAAGCATGGACGCATTAAGCCCTCACCGGTCACCACCTCATACAACGGGTGTGACATTTGAAAGAACTCTGGCTTCCTTGCTGAGACTATTACCTATACACATACAGAACAGCAAGAAAACATAACTGCATCAATATGTTTGAATGCCATCAAATCAAATAAAAAACATTAACATTTCCTTCTGTAGAGCAATTTCATATTTACGAGAAAACCAATCACAAAAGTTGTGCAAGGAGAAGACTATACTGGAGCTATTTTTTCTCATATTACATATTATCATTCGATAATTTCAAGGTCATGAGATCACAAATTATCAGTTTTCTTAATATGATTTGAAGAAACAAATCTAAAAATTAGTATTCTGCTAAAAACATCAACAAAAGGAAGCCAACTGGACCTTACTCAATGGTAAGGCAGAGGCCCAACCATTAGGTCTGAGTTAAAGTCATCCTAGAATGTATTTGCCGAAATCTTGTTCTGGATTCCTAGATATATATGTTGGTTTGTTTCAGTAATTGGTTAATTGGTTTTCTCCTCAAGACGAACCTGTTTGTTAGATAATATTATCGATGTCTAACTCTAAACTCATAGATGGACTGGGAAGAATACTGAGCGTGTAGCAACACTTACTATGTCAAAAAGATCTCGCCAACCCATGTCATTAGGCAAGAATCTGTTAAAAGAATGCCGCATCATTTTGTCTGTGTACTGGTAATCTGAGTTTGTAATAAGAAGCAACTTTTTACCTGCCTGATGCATCAAATGTACCCGTAAATAAAAAAAATAGTAAATTACAATGACGAGGCAGATGAAAACGTAACTGTAAAAGAAATACCTCCTTTTGATCCAAAAGTGCTAAAGGTAGCTCGGGATCAGGCTCCACAAATAATTCAGGTTTGGACATTATCTCACTCTGCATAACGTGACCCATCAGTATGAACTCATGGACCACAACGCTTAATGGTCAAACTTTCCTTGTTCTATTTACCTTAAGTTGACCTTCTACATGTGCCCTGAATAAAGCCTTTCCAACAGCCTTTAAAACCGAGTAAAGAGTCGCAAAATAAGCACATATTCATCTGAGAGACAGATACCACATATGCAGCAATAATTTACCTTGTAAAGTCCTTTATAGTCCAGTGGAACAAGATCTGCAGGAATCGCTCCATCATCTAATCTGTCCACCATCTGGAATAAGGTTCAAATTATTTAGGAGATAACTGCCTAGTTGAGCAAATACTTACAAGTCGAAACAAAGGGATACTAATGTAGCAACTAAAGATTTTTGTCTCTGAAGATTATGAGATCTTACAAGCACCGCGCAAGTGCCAATGCAGAGACATAGGACGCAAATTTATTATGTACACAAGGAACATGAAGAAGTCGTAAAATTGCAGCAGGTATGCCATAATTGCTAATTACATCAAGAAGGAAAGGAAATCGGTTGTTAAAATTTCACTATAAAGTGCAAGTGACCTAAAAAGGTTTCTATGGAAATCTAGATAGCAGTTTTGTAGCTTAAACGGGGAGAAAGTACCTGCATATATGCAACAGCTTCTGAAACAGAAAATAACGTATTAAGGAACTCCCATTGACTCTCCTTCCGCAGGTCCACCGGTTCTCTCCCATAGATCTCGCTTCCAAGCATAGAAAGTTAATCACCACTATAGAAAATATGCCGCAAATAATGCAAGGGAACATGAAATACCGAGAAGACACGACTAAGAAATTGAATAGATTGACAAGAGAGCCATCCATCAGAGCAGAAAATGTAATGCAGACACAGGTTAGTATATGAAAGCACAGTAGTGATATCAAGGCAAGTTGATCTAGTACCATTCGTCTAGATCATATGTTCCCTACAAGATGGTTAGACCCTTGAATTTGTAGCAATGCATTACAGATCCCACATAAGAGTTACCAATAGCTAAAGTTACACAGCTCAAATTCATACCTAACATCTTGAGTAGATAGCATTTTAGAGCCATGCATGGCCCTTTCCACATAGCCAAACCGGTCGGCCTTAACCAAATTTCCTTTTTGTTTGTCAATAACAAGACCCCTAATTACCTACAGAAAACCAAGAGGAAAAGCATGTTTGGGGCCATGAAATTATGAGAAAACAATTCAATAAGAATCCATGAGTAGGCTCGGTCAGAAATGAAGACTTTACCAAATCAGGGTCAAAGGCAAGCCCCTCAACTGGGAAACCCATATTCTTCAAATTCTCCATGCAGTAATCATAAGCCCGCCCTTCCCAAGCCTGCAAAAGAATCAATCCACATCATAAAATCTAAAGCAACCACAAAGTGAGATGAATCCATTTATGTTGACAAAAGCAGCAACTGAATCTACAGTTGATTTCCAATCTGTATGAATGTTAACTGATATTCACCATCACATTATAGTGTATCAAAGTGTAGTCCATGTCGTATCCTATTGCACTTATTGACCTGAGATTCAGAGTCCGGCTGCAAAATATACCACGAGAAGAGAGCCTTGCTGCTGAGGGACTCTGTAGGTCAAGAAATGACACTGGTGAGGTTGACAAAAAACAGCATACCTGCTTCCGAAATAAATTCAACCAATTTCTAGCAGCTAAGAAGAAATGGAGCCACCTTAAAACAAATTAATATCATAAAGTGTCACATGCAATGATAGAAAGTAACAACACTAGAAACTCTATGTCAAGGTATAATAATTAAGATGATACGAGGCATACAAAACCGAGAGTTCAATTAGATGTTAAGTTCACAAAAAAAGGATGGATTTACAGCACCGTAATACCCAATTCTCTGAGTAAACCCCCAGCCTCCTCAGCTTCCAACCAAGCTACATGTTCAATTGGACCTTCTAAAGGGTCCTGGCCATCAAGCCCTACATTGGTAAAAAAAACAAAACCCATAAAGATACAGTATAAATTATGACCATCATCATCGTTTAAACAGAGAAACAAAACATTTAGAAAGATACCATTTATTCTACTGTATAAACACATTCAAAGCCAAGTGATAAACGAGAAAAAAAGCAACCAAATGAGAGATAAAAAAACGCAGAAAGAATACCAAAAGTCTCAAGATGTTGCAGATTGACGTTCAAATCGCCTTTGGTGCTTTGCCCCAGATAATCAACATCACATTCGGTGGAAGAAGTGAAGGAGAAAACATCCTCCCCTACACTGGTGTTACTGCTATTGCCACAACCACACCTGAACACCATTTTTGCATCTCTCGCCACTAAACGTTGAGGAGAAAAACTGGGTCTTGGGAATGGGTTTTGGAGATACTGAAGATTGGCAGTAACCATTGCTAGAAACTGCAGATTTGGCCAAAGTAAAAATAGTTAAATTATGTGTCCCTCGGACTCAAAACTCAGAGCCGGAGAGACCCAGTGCTCGCGGTGATTCTCCGGTTCCAGACAGACACAAAGGATAATATTTGGTCAAGCTCAATCCATCGTTTTCGCTCTGTATGTAAAATAATTAGGGTCAAGTCAACAACAACAGGAGCAATTTAGGGTTTTTTTGTTTGATTTCCTTTTTTGTACCTAATCTTTCGTTAACTATATTAACGTTTGATAAGGAGATAGGAAAAACATGCTTATAAGGGAAAATGTGCGGTCAAAAATAATAAAATAGAAGGGTAAACTAGCTTGTTGGTCACCTAAGTATCAGATTGTTTTATTTTTGTCACCAAAGAAAATTATTATATAATTGTATCTTCGTCATTGAAGAAATTTATCGTTTTAGTCACGCAATCGTTAAACCTCCAGCGACTGATCTTGATCCGTCAAAATGAAATTCACTTTAATCATAAAAAAATATATTTTATTTTCTTATATGAGAGCAGGGGCAGAACTAAAATTTTATAAAAGAGGTCATAATGAGATTAAAAATTTTAAGAGGACATAATAAAATTTTAAAAAGATTAAAAAAATTATAGAATTAATTTTACTTTTTTTAGAAAAATTATTCTATTATCATTAGGAAAAAAGTTGACAGGAACCACACCCCAAAAACTCCAACGTTCCGCCCCTGGTTGCATCTTATTTGTTGGAGAAGCAGGTCTAGTTTAGTGTGTATTCTAAAAAAAGTTTAATTTAGTACGTAAAGAAGAAGAAAAAAATAAATTTACATATTTATATGAAAAATATTTTGAACCACTATTTTTTTAATTTTTCGATCTACCATTGCATAAGAGTGTCTTTAGATCAGTAATGTTATATTTGTAATGGTGTCATCGACGGTTTTTTTCTATAAAAGTCTAAATAACGAGTTATATATGTGGAGAGGTGTCAATTTTCTTTTAGGTATGTCAGTATTTCATTTAAAGCCGTGTTAATTTTATTTTTTATATTAAATTTATAGAAAAATTTTATTTTTTTAAAATTTTTGGATGTCATGTGACACCCCTTTGGCTAGGGTGGCTTCGCCCATGGGTGTTAGAGGGGCAATTACACCCGCTAAAAGTTTCAAGTTTTTATATATTTTAAATATTTTCTATTTTTATATTAATAATTTAATCTCGTAAATATTTCATATCTGATAACATAAAATTTTGCATCCGCCTCTACTCGCAACCCTCTTATGCATCCCTCTTCTTTCTATCACATCTTTATCAGCTGCATGCTTGAAGATATTAACATACCGAAAATCAACATCTTGCTTTATGCACAATTGCTTTGTATATGCCTCGAGCACCAATCACCTGCAAACTCTTGCTTTTGATGAGGGTAACAAGAGAACCAAGATTGAGGCTCTCCTCGTTTATGTTGGATGATTATGACAACTAACATCGATAAAAGTGCAAGACGAGTTTGTCAAATGATGAATATAATCAACTGAATCATAATTTCGTATCAAATTACATTGGTAATGTTTTATCTGTGACCAAAAAAGACTAATATTATAAAAATAAGACACGACTTCGTATCGAATATTGCCAAACGATGTTAATAAGACAATAACAAAAGTAATTAGTGAAGCACATTTCCTATATTTCATTGAATGGCTAGTGTTCCACAAGCTTGGGTTGATGCTCCCAAGATTTGTTCTAGGTCAAATGTTAAATGAGAATCAAGTTGGCATATGTCCCATATACAAAATTCCATGGTTGATTCGGAAAATATCCTAAAACAATCAAAGCAAAATTCAAGTTTTGATAATCGAAATAGGTTCTATTTTGATGGGTCAAAGGTCAGATCAGACATAGCCAGACATGTAACAATGAATGGTTAAAATGATAATTTATCTCAACAATACTGATGAAATTATAGCTGTTAAAGAAAAACGACCTAAAAGTTTAGCGGCCATCTAAATATGTTAACCCAAAACAAAATTTATTTGAAATTTAGTTTTTTACATTTAAAATTTAACATAATTTGATTTTCTATTGTTAGGACGAAACTAGGATAGGATATGGAGGCAATTAGCCTAGTGACCTACAATGTATTTAAACCCAAAAATTGAATACGTCCAGGCTTAATTTGAATAACATTTAAACTAAAGGACTTAAATATAAATAAAGTAAAAAATAGAGGAGCATACAAAGTATTTAAACCGAAAAATAGAGGGACCAAAACTATGGTTAGACCTAAAAGTAAAAAAAAAATCAAAATGATAAATAAAAAAAAGAAAGAAAATTTGTTAAATCAAAGGAGAAGAAAACAATGGGACAAAGGCTCAACACGATACGTTTATTATTCAGATTTCGATTCGTATAATTCTCAGAGTTGATGTTTTACTGTCAGTGCACGTTTTTTAGTTTTGATTTTTGGATGGAATTCCTCTGTATCTTGCCCTAAAGACAAACATAATTACAATTTAGTTGCAGAAGAAGAAATGGCGACGCTGCTCTCCGTTCACGATCGGCGAATATTGACGGCTGTGAACAGTGGAGCATCGAGTCTTTCATTCGTCGGATCCGGCTTCATCGTGCTCTGCTACTGCCTCTTCAAGGAACTTCGCAAGTTCTCCTTCAAGCTCGTCTTCTACCTTTCTCTCTCTGTAATCTCCCCCCCCCCCTTTTTTCTTTATTTTTATGCATTTTTTCTCCCTCAAATTCAATAGTTTTTTACTGGTACTGAAGTAGTTACAACTTGCAACTAGTTTTGTTCATTGTTAAAGAACCATATAGTGTATAGGATTAGGAATTTCGTTAAACTTGTAGATGGCGATTGAAGATCCAATTTATGAGTACAATGCACGAATTTAAGAAAAGGAAACTTGGGTTGTTCCGTTATTACAGTTTTACTTTACTTTGCTATGCATTTCTCTAAAACCTCTGAATCTGATCTTATAATTTTACTCATTTCTCCCTTCATTCCTTTTCTGGGTCGATGCAGGACATGCTTTGCAGCTTCTTTAACATGGTCGGGTATGCTATACATACACAACGCAGTCAACTTCCAGTTGCATCTATTCTGTTCTATTATTTTCTGGGAATTTGGGACTTACCCGTGTACTGAAACGGAATTATGTATGCATAATATGAATCTGTTTTTGTAATGCAGAGATCCGTCGAAAGGTTTCTTTTGTTATGCTCAGGGCTACACCACGCATTTCTTTTGTGTTGCTTCCTTCCTTTGGACAACAACCATTGCTTTTACTCTTCATCGCACTGTTGTTAGACACAAAACTGATGTTGAAGATTTGGAGGCAATCTTTCACTTGTAAGTTTGGGGTATGATAATATATATATTTGTTTCCATCACAAATTTTCATTTCTTCTTCTGTATCTTACGGCGCTGTTTAGCCTTGCAACGTTCGTGTCTTCCTGTTTCGGTTTCTACTCTGTTGTTACTGCTTCAAACGTATCTACAATTGTGCTTCACGCTTGCCATTTTCTTTTCTTCTTCCTTGCTTACATAATTCCTCCTCCCTCCTCCCTCCTTAAATGCTGTTAACCAGCTTTTTATATGGGACTTTAATACTTCCTGCAGGAACTTCACTCGTCGTGACTGTCATACGTTCTATTGGTAATGACCACACACATTTTGGGGCGTGGTGCTGGGGACAAGCAGGTCGCCCTGGAAAGGCAAGTGAAAATAAGCACTCTCTGGTAGATTGCCCACTTAGATTTAATCTTTATGTTACTAGATTCAACCACTTGGTTTTCATAAGGCTTTCATGTTTCCTTACCCTGTTTTCTTATCTTTTTGAATGTTGCTTTTGAGTTACCGTATCTTGACGATCATGTTTCCTATATTCTTTTACACATTAATTGAGCATGGAACAATGAGGTTAACAAAAAAATTTGATTTGTAATTATCCTATGATAGGTGTAGCATGATTTCTTAGCATTCTAGAATTATCTGACATATTTGGCATATCTATGCAGGCAGTTCACTTTATAACTGTTTATGTCCCACTATGGGGTGCGATTCTTTACAACGGTTTTACATACTTTCAAGTGATACGCATGCTGAACAATGCGACTCGTGTACGTATGCTATTATCTTTATCTATTTTCATAAATTTGATCTGATATGAACTTGTGCAATTTCGAGGTCATGTGTGTACTATCTTTGCAACTTTTAGATGGCAGTTGGCATATCAGATCGTGCATCCCAGTTAGATTCAAGGACAGACACAAAGGTAATTCTACTTTTATCAGAGCATATGATAGATTTGAAATTAAAGATATGAAATGAGCTTTTCTATTTTTGTTGCTTTGACTGCTTGAATGCAAATACCTCATCATTCATGCATTTATGCTGTTCACTACCTTGATTATTATCCATTGTAATCATCATTAGTTGCTATGAATCTGATGATTACATCTTCATTTCAGACTGCTATGTAAGTACAGCTCTACTTTTTCAGGCTTCTGCCGTAGTTTGATACAAAGACAGATTTAACTGTTTCCTGCTTTCATGGTTAATTACATCCTTTTCTACTTTCTTTGAGATTTCCCTGTGAAAGCAATAGGACTGTAGTTATTCATTGGAATAAGCTTGTTTCTGTTTCTTTCCTATGTTGCCTTTAAGCATTGTTAATTCAATTTAAGGCTATTTTTCATTGATTTTTCGTTTCCCATAGGCTCTGAACCGGTGGGGTTACTACCACTAATCCTAATTGGATCATGGGCCTTTGGCACAATCAACCGCATCCACGATTTTATTGAGCCGGGCCACAATATTTTTTGGCTGTCATTTCTTGATGTTGGCACTGCTGGACTTATGGTAATGGCTTCTGAAACTACAAATATGTATTTGCATATGTATCTGTTATTTTGTTTGTTAGTATGGGAATTAAATCTCACTTGCAAAACAAGTTTTTTCTGCTGCATATTATGAGCAAAATTGTGTATGGTCAAATTAGAGCGAATTGTTTTTGTTCCACTTTGGAAATTATCCCAAGTTTCCAAGTAACATTTTTGGTGAAAATTTTCCTTGGTTATTATCTTTTTTTAATGGATATGTTGCCATAGCCCGGCTCCAATGGATGATAATGTTGCATAAAGAATGAAGTGCTTGTTCTTCATTTTTAAGTTTCTCTGAGAATTTGGTTTTGCTATTGTTGTCTATAAATTTTAGGGCCTTTTCAACTCAATAGCTTATGGTTTGAATGCTTCAGTCAGGCGAGCAATTTATGAAAGACTGGAACTTTAAGTAGCAATTCTGAATATCTTATATTTTGTTCAGAAATTATACATTCCTCAATAGGATCTGACAGGACTTTTCCATATATAATATCAGACCACTCTATACATCGAACTAATCACGTTTGAAATTTTGTGCAATTATCTCAACCTTATTTTTTAACTTTTGAAGGAATAAATAGGCATGTCAGATGACCAAGTTACTGGTTGCGTTGGGTCTTGGACACGGTTTTTCAAGCCTGAGCAGCTCGAATATTATGTGATTAAAAATCTTTTTTGTGTGTGTGTTTAATTTTCGGTCCTGTAAGTCCCAGTAGAGGTTTAAAAGTTAGCTGAGTGTATAACCGAGTCCATAGAAAAGTCTAGTAGCATTGTAGTGCTAGAAACGACGGAAAATCTTGTTGGTTTTTGAATAAATTATGATAAAGAAGTGTGAGATCAACTTTAAATATTGAAATGATAGTGGCATTTCCTCTGGGTCCTAAAACATTGGATATCTTCTAGGAAATATGATAGAAAGCTAAAAACCTTTTTTTATGGTAGTTTCTCTTTTTTTGGTATTGCTGCTTTTGCAAATGTTATTTTCATAGGAAATAATGAGTGCTTTGCATCCTTTACCAGGTTTTGGCCAGAGAGGCTCCAGAGATGGTTCCCTAACAGTACAAAACACAAAAACCAACAGCAACAGAGTGAATTGGTCGCCCTCAAAATTCAGGACCAACATTAGCTGGCAGTTGGACGTTCACCCATACTGAAACTTAAACCGTGTTGCTAGCTTTGTCAAATTTTGTTGATATTCTTTCTGTAAATTGTTGCGAGACATTTTGAAATGAAGAGACAATTGAAGCTGGCATCCAAGCAAAGGCTATCATCGAATCGGATTATTTCTTACCTTTACCCTTCACAAGACTGATGTGTTGTGGATAGGCTATTTCATGCAGCATCTTTACTCTGTAGTTTTGAAGCAGACCGCGGCCACAAATGGGTGTCTAGCATTTGTGGACCATTATATTCATTTAAGCTGGAATCCCTGTCCTTAGTTGTTACTTTTAGTTGATTGGTTAACAATTGTATGACATTGAAGTTCATCGATTCGATCGATTATTCTTGTATAATTCGGGTATGTTGTTGTCATCAGATTCTAGTATAAAATTGTTTAGAAGGCATGCTAATGAAGTTCTTTGGGATATTTTGTGCTGATGGCAAGCTACATAAACAACTAAGAAAATCTCAATCCATTTCTTTGCTGACTAATTCAGATATTTCCAAAATTTCGGGTTTGGAAGTTGAAAAAAATTAATAAAAGGGAAGCTTACATTTGCTGATAGTATGATACCTACCAAAGCTGGTCGTGGGGCATTCCGAGGGAAGCTGTAGATGCTCTTCGTTATATTTGACAGACATAAGACAAAGTCCATGTGGTGGGGCGGACAATGCATATTTAGCCAGCTCTCTGCGATCTCGAGTTGCCAATATATTCGGTACAATGTCTGTAGGCATTGCTTCCTTTCCGATTTGAATCAACAAAGCAACCTACAAAATTTACAAAGTTATAACCAAGAAATCTTTATGCTACCATATCTTACCGAGGAATCTGTGTACGAAAGTAGAATCAACGCAAGATCAACATAAACTAACCTATTCAAGAAACGATGTCGTAACTTTAGCACGACTAAATCTACAAACCTTGCTCACATATATTATGAATCAATAACATGGAACTTCTAAAAGGATAAAACTGCAAACCATTCTCGTAAGTATGTCAACTCACTTATAACTTTTGCACGAATAAAGTTACAAATCCCCTCACAAAAAAATCCCTTAGAGATTACATCAATCCTCTTCTTAGTTCTAAAGGCTAAACCCTTCATTACTTGATCACAAAGAAATCGTATTCAATTTATCATCAATTAAGAATATTTACTTAATTAATACACTTAGTTATCAAGTAATCTTCAACCAATAGAATTTAAATTGAATGCAAGTTAGTCCCAATTAACATAAATTTAAGTCTGAAAACAACTCAACAAATAGTGACATTTTATTTGCGACAACTTACCATGTTTCGATCTTGTCTATACAAAAATCCAGAACCTTCAACCTCTAGCTGTATAAGAGGACCCTGCACAACAAACCGGTGAAAGGGTCAGTTTCAAAACCTCGTAGGTAATATTATTGGTTTGAATGAGCTAGTAAATCCATGATAGCTGGAAGCTAATGTTTAGGAATGAACCAATATTTGAAGAAACATAAAGTATTCTTAGGACCAACAATTACCATTTCGATGACATCAAAACGGATTATTGTCTTCACAGGATCTCGCACTCGATCATTACGCGATGCATTAACAAAAGCTGTGAAATCATGCTTTCCAATAAACAGTTTTGCTGCTTCTCTCATGGCTGTGGTATTGAGTTTATAAGCACTATGGTAAGCATAATGACGCTGAAATGGATCCATGATGCTGTCATTATAAATTTTGTAGCAGTAAAACTTGCTTTTTACTGAAAACCGAGCATGGAATTCAGGTGTTGCAGCACTGATCTCTCTAACTCGGATGTCAGAAGGAAGAAGCCCATTTAGAGCAGCATGAATGCTTGCAGCACTGATCTCTCTAACTCGGATGTCAGAAGGAAGAAGCCCATTTAGAGCAGCATGAATGCTCTCCAAGGTATCATAATTGAAAGGCGTAATGAAGTGTGCAACCTGAAAATATTAATTGACTGTAAGTTTGGGAGCTAGTGATGCATGCTTGTAAAATCCTCAGTTCCTTACAAAGAAAATCAGACCTGACCCCAAGCATGGACGCCCGTACCTGTCCTACTTGCACCAACAAAGAGGAGATGCTCTCATTCGAGCTTTGTTATTTGAACTAAAGCCTTTTCTACAATGCACTGTATAGTTGGTGGTGAAACTTGAAATTGCCAACCTGAAATAGATAGTGGTGTTCAATATTTGAGATCAAAGACACTGAATACTTGCCATAAATCAAGGTGTCAAGCACGTTTTAATCCCCTTTGATTTAATAAAGATGGATTGCCGGTCATTAACATCCTCGAAAATGTGACATTTTAGAAACCAAAAATTTTCCAACTGCTGCAGAAACCAAGAGTCATGCATAGCATCATATGGAAATGTTTAATCATAAAATCACAGAAACCAGCCGCTTCCCCCTAAGCCAAACAGCCCAAGCTAGCTCAGTTTGCCAATTACCCCATTGCTCTATTGAAATTACAAGCTGAAACAATTTCCCCCCAGATGTGCTTTGTGTATTGACGACCGAAAAACAAATGGTCCTTAGTCTCATCTTCTTTACTACACAGAAAGCAATTCTTAAACAAGTCATAGCCCCATGATGTCATTTTATTTTTAGCTGGTAATCTATCAGTAAAGTAATCCAGGGGATAACCAAGTGCTTGGAATGAAAAGGTTGCACCAAACCAACCGATGCCAATCCACCCTGTGTTGTTTATGCCTAACCTGATTCCAAACAAAGGAGGTATGACACTGATCACGAAGTCCCCTACTGTTATAATAGCTCATAAACCAACCTTTTCAGTTTCATCAACTTCTTCCAATTCCAGCTAGAATTTCGAATATTTGGCATTTGCAACGAGCTCCTGCCTTTCAAAAAGTTTCTTCTTTCAGGTGTTGAGGCATAAGACGCTAACCCTAAAGTTAGATAGAGCATATTAACACTAATTACCCTAGACATGAAACAACCTGGCTCTTGCTCTTGAGATTAAAACAAGTCGGTCCACGGAACATGATAATGAGCAGCAAATGCCAAGAATAAGGGCTGAGGAAGATGCTTCATTTATAGAGCAAACTCACACACAATTATAACTAAACTGTAATGACTAATGAGAACAACAAGGATGAAGCCATTGCTAATGCTGCCATATGAACTTCCACCAAAGCTTACCTCAACCTAAAATGAAAACTATCCCTAGGAAGGATTAGAACTATTAACTACTTTTAAGAAGAAAAAAAAAGCAATTATCATTATACATGTATTTGAGCAGAACCTTAGGTAGCTAAAAGGGGTAGTGATAGGACGGACGCAAGATTTTATGGAAGGGGGTGCGAACTAAGGGTGAACAAAACTTGACTCGACTCGAAAAAATAGAATTTTGCGATTCGAGCCGAAAAAACTTCTCGAAATTTCATAAACTCAACTCGAAAAAATTTCATATAAAGTTTTAGTTGTAAAATGAAAATTCGAATAACTCGAAATTTTTAGTAGTTAGTGAATTTATTTTTAAGTTCGAGTTGAGTCACTCAACTTTTTATGAAGAAATATATATCTTATATGATTTTAAATTGGAATTAAACCGTACTATAACATGATAAATGATTACAATTAAATTCGTATAGAAACTCGAAAACTTGACTCGATTGGAATTTTATAAACTCGAATCGAATGGAAAATTTTCAAATATGAGCAGTCAACTTGAATAAATCAAAATTTTTTTACTCTGTCCCCGATCGAACGCTCACCCTGGCGCAAACTATTAGGAAGAAACTACAAAAATTTAGGTGTGAGGAATTATATTGTCAATAGAAAATATCTAAACTACAAGAGAATTTAAAAAATTTTAGGGGTGCGCTGTCCCACCAGCGCCCCTCGGTTCATCCCGGTAGTTGGGGAGACCAACAGAACTGCTACTGTGTTTAGAAAATATCTAAAGTACTGTTATTAGAAAATATCTAAACTACAAGAGAAATACATGCATACATACATAAATACATAAATAGATAAGAAAAAGAGAGGGGGAAGCCAACCAGCATAGCGGGTACCGTCATAAGCTATAAGCAAACGCCATTTGTAGTTGTGGAGACCAACAGAACTGCTACAGTGTTTCACCATTGCCAAGTCGATAGCATCTTCCACCTACAATTACAAGCAAGATGGCCATTGGTAAATAAAAAAGAAGAGTTTGCTTTATTTATGCAGAAGCTAAAATAAAAAAATAAAGATGGAAAATTTGGGTTACATACGGTAGAGAAGTAGAAATTTTGGGAGAAGAAAGATGGCCATTGGTAAATAGAGGAGAAGAAATGCCTAAAGCTGCTGCAACACTCCCCATCCCTCTCAAGCTCTTCTTAATCGGGATAAAATAGAATTCGCATACACAATATCCTACGGCGCCGTTTTAGCTACCCTAAAAAAATATTTAAAGATTTATGATTACAGTTTAGGGTTTAAAGAATTAAAGTGATACAATTTAGAATTTAAAATTAAAGTTTAGAATTTAATTTTTTTAAGGTTGAACATAAAAAAACCCTAAAAGAAATGAGGATTTTTGTTCTCTTGATCCCTATGCTTCTAAAATAGATACACAAATATTTGAACACAAAATGGTCATTTTATGAGACTAGATTTAATTAAGGGTTATATCTTGATACATAAGTTGCATAAAAAATTTATTTAAACTATGAAATTTAAAACCTAAATACTCATCTCTAACACTCTAAAACTTAAACCTTAAACTCTAAATTATACCCTTACAACCTAAATCTTAAACACTAAACATCGTCAAACGTCATGTTGGATAAAATTTTCAATTTTCGAGTGAAGTTTGGGACGACCAAAATCCGACCTGATTAAACCAATGAAGATCCTTAATTTTAAGAGGAATGGTACGTCAGTAGGATTTAAAAGTTCGACCTATTACATTTAATCAACGAACTAAGTATAACAAATCATCTCATTTGAAAAATCATATAATATTGGAATTAAAATAAGAGAAAACTATATGGATAATCACCCGACTATCACATTTTTTTTTGTTTTGGTCATCCAATTAAATTTTTCGTTAAAAACGTCACTAACGTTTCGTTTCGTTTTCGTTTCGGTCACCGGCTATTAAATATTTAACAGAGATTGTGACATGACATGGTTTAATAACAATTTTAGCCCTTAAAATTATTACATTCTATCAATTTAATCCTAATACGGAATAATTCATCAAATATTTGGATTAAACCCCAAATTTATCATCCTCTTTCTTCTTCCTCTGCAACACTACTTTGAAATTGTCCCATATAAGTTTAGTTGAACAAACAAAACCATTAAACCCGTGTTCCATTCCACGCGCAATGTGTTCGAATAACTCGTTTACATATTGAATCTTTTATTCCCTATTGAAGATGTTGGAAATTCTGTTTTTGTCATTTAATGAGACGAGCATCATCCGAGACTGGAACACCATGGATCCACGCATTAACTGGTACCTGCACACTTGCAAAACCCAACCTAATGCTCTTATCCAATAACCAACGCCCATCTTCAGCCCAGATTCCCGTATAGTTTCAATGCCCAGGATTTTTTTAAACCACCCTCACCCAGTTTGTATCTCCCTACAACCATAGTTTGTCAACATTCAATCTGATGTAACAGGAAACCTTTCGACATAAATTTATGAACAAATATCTGAAAGAGAGAGTTGGATCATGGATGAGAGCTAGATGGGGTAAAGCGGAAGGATGTCCTTGGTTCTTTGTCTCACCGAAACTGTGTACTACCAAGTTGTTCAGGATAAAAAGGATGAATGACACCCATACTTGGTGTGGGATCAATACGAGCGAGTGCCTCCAGGAAATTGGTTGCTAGTATTGTAAAGGAAAAGTTGCGAGATACCCCTACTTAAAAGCCACAAGACGGGATTTGGGAATTGAACTGAATTATCCACAGCAGCTGCACTAGAGGAACTTCAAGGTTCACATAGGAAGGCTTACAATCAGTTGTCTTTGCTCTGTGAGAAAATATTGGAAATGAATCCTGGCAGTGCTGCCATTCTCGACACCAAAGAAGACTTAAGCTTTCAAAGAATATTTGTTGCATTCCATGCATCGACTACGCACCAACTGCTGAAGAGTTCAAGAAATGCATCGAGACTATAAGAAATATATCGCACGAGGCTTACGAATGGGTCCTGCAAACCGAACCCGATCACTGGGCAAATGCATTTTTTAAGGGTGCTACTGCTAGGTACAATCATCTTAAATCTAGTGTTACAAATGTTGGAAAAATGTGAGGAAAATGGTAACTTTGAGCCATATTTCGAATGAGTAAAGGTAGCGATTCAAATAAGGATTCTATTGGGTCTTATTCAACTCCATGAGACCTTTACAACGGTATCTCATATGCTCAAAATAGTTGAGTAATGAATGAGAAATTGATGCTCAAAGTAAGGTAGTTGTGAATTGAATAAGGAAGTGAAAAACCCCTATCCCACATTGATAGGATAAATGGAATGAGAAGTGTTTATAAATACTTGCCCACTTTAAGATAATTGAATGATTTGAATGGAAATTGTGCCTCATTAGCAAGGATATTTTACCCATTTAGCATATTTTTTCCTTAAGTTAGCATATCTTTTTGAGAATATTTTGAATTTAAAAGGATATTATTGGTTTCTTTAAATTCGAATATTAAAAGGTAATGCTTGCAATTCACGAAAATATATCCAAGTAAATATGACATAAATTAAAGATTTCAGAATTAAATCGGATGGAGAATTAATGGTCATAAAATTGGAATATTTCTTTCCCACGATTTTTAACCTAATTTTCCCCTGTAAATACAATGCTTCTCTTCGGTTTCAAAACACAACTGAGAAAGATTTCCTCTCTCGAAAATTGCATTGGTTTTTTGGGTGATAGTCAAAGACTTGAGTACTGTTCGTGATCTATTCAGTAGTGCTGCTGTCAAAGATCATCCGCTGTTGTATCTTGGGAGACCGACGACCTAAGATCTCAAGCACCGAGGAGTGGTCGAATCTGTCTTAAGGAAATTGCGCTTCTGCAGGCCTCAGCAATCTGATTTTCGGTTACTTCGTATCTGATTCTTTGCAAATCTGAAATTTACTTTATTTTACTGTGTATTTCGAATTTAACCTTGTTTTGTACAACAACAGAATCGTTTTGTGATTGGGTTCTGATCTACCTGCAATGCCAATTGTTGGAAAAAAATGTGAGGAAATGGTAACTTTGAGACATATTACGAAAGGGTAAAAGGTGAAAATTCGAATAATAATTTTATTGGGTTTTATTCTACTCCATGAGACCTTTACAACAGTATCTCATATGCTCAAATTGGTTGAGTGATTAATGAGAAATTGATGTTCAAAGTATGGTAGTTGTGAATTGAGTAAGGCAGTAAAAACCCCCTTATCCCACATTGGTGGGATAAATAGCATAGGAAGTGTTTATATACACTTACCCTCATATTGGTAATTGAATGTTTTGAATGAAAATTATGCCTCGCGTGCAAGTGTATGGGGTGCGGATCGAAGCTTGTTGAACCTTATTCGGGTTGGGGTGCACCTGCACAACGCGAATATCTAGACCGGTCGGGCCCTTCGTGGACCTGCAGATATTTTTACCCACTTTGAATAATTTTTTCCTTACAAATAAAATATCTTTTTGAATATTCCGAATATAAAAGGGAAAATTTGTGGACCTACGGATCGAAGCTCGTTGAACCCTATTCGGGTTAGGGCACAACCGCACGACATGAATGTTTGGACCGGTCGGGCCCTTCGTGGACCTGCGGATATTTTACTCACTTTGAATAATTTTTTTCCTTACAAATAAAATATATTTTTGAATATTCCGAATATAAAAGGGAAAATTCGAATATTAAAAGGTATTGGATTCAATTCACTGAAATATATCCGTTTAAAATGGCAGTATTGACTATTTCCGAATTAAATCGAATTTTGGCCATTAATACATAATATTTTATTTTCCATATCTTCCTCCTCCATTCCCCTATATATACCGAGCCAATTTTCAGTTTTATTCATGATCTCTACAGTGATGAGCAAAGGCAATGTTTTATTCATGATCTCTACAGTCGTGATCTCTACAGTGATAGGCAAAGGTATTGTTTTCAGTGATGGGCAAAGGCAAGGTTTTATTCATGATCTCTACAGTTGTGCTACTGTTGAAGATCATCCGTTGTTGTATCATGGGAGATTGACGACCGACAAACTCAAGTACCAATGAGTGGTCGAATCTGTCTTAAGGAAATTGTGTTCGTGCAGGCCTCAACATGTTTGCTACTAATTTTCGATTCAAATCGGTTTGGTTATATTCGCAATAAATTCGTTTCAATTTAAATTTAATTTCGTTTATTCGTATAATGTTTATTTTCGCTTTTGGATTAACATTTTTTCAACAATCTTAAGACAGATTCCAATCCAAGGCGGTTCAAATATTTACGATTATGAGAAAAACAAATAAATTCATTTTCAAGATTTATCCTGATGTTTAAACGGTTTGCTTAATCTCAAAAAGGGACAAATTTGTTCTATAGAAATTGTCAGTGAAAGTAACCAAGGTTACGAATTTTGTGAAAAATCAAAATCGAAAATAAACGAAATTAATTTTTCAGTTTATTGGAAATTTTATAGATTACGGATTTGTTTCTTTTCTAAAACAATGAATACATGGATACAAAACTCTTGCCTTAATATAAGAAAATTGATCTTCTAATGGGAGATTATCACGGTGGTAAATTATTGACTTACCAAGTTACAAACTTGGAATGTTTTATTAAGGTAATATTCCTTAATGATTTTGACTCTTAATGGTTCAAATAAACACATGTGTGCATGTATTATGACATTATTTGATAATAGTATTATGGTATTATTATGACATGTATGGTTAAGGTAAAACCTTAATCATGGTATTATTATTATGGTATATTTACCTTATAATAATTTGACTGAAATATGGTAATATCATGTATGTCAAATTTCCTTACATGAATATCAAAGAAAAGATATTCCATATCTTGTGATATTATTTTGGCAGTAATAATTATTAAACGGTTATTATTAACTCGGGCAAAATTTGGGAAACTAAGGTCTCGTAAATAATTCGTTTCGGGATTTAATTCCTGTCGTTTTAATAAAGGTGGCAAACAGGTCATTCAGTTCAGTTTCCATTCGGGTTATTTCAGTTTGGGTCATTTCGGGTCTGATATTATTCGGTTTTAGTTCGGGTCTATTATGATTCAGGTCACTTTGGGTCGGTTAATTTTTGGTTCGATTATTTTCGGTTCGGTTGATTTCGATTCGGTTGATTTCGGGTCAATGGGAGATCAGTCGGTTTTAATCGAGTTTTTAGGCCGGTCAGTTTTTTACACCCTATATATAGATTTATAAAGTCAATATATTTAACTTTTTGGCGAGTTGTGCGGTTGTTCATATCCTATCTTTATTTATTTCTATTAATATCTTTTCTATATTTTGAGTTGTCTTTGGTTCGAGTCTATTTGGTTCGGGTCCATTCGGTTCGGTTGAAAATCGGTTCGGGTCCATTTCGGTTCAACTAAAATTCTGATTGGTTTTGGTTCGGTTTGTTTCGGTTTCGGATCAAATTTCGGGTCATCATGTTCGGGTCGATTTTGGGTCTCGGTTCGAGTTTCGGGTCTCGGGTCAAGTTTGCCATGTCTACGTTTTAATGGATTTATGTTATATTTTCCAAAACAAGAATCAACAAAATTATGGGATTAATTCCTTTGATTTTTGTTTCTTTGATATCTCTGGTTTGGGTTTTAGTGATACTAATCTCAATGTGTAACAAAAGAACTTTGTTATTTTCATAAAAGGAAATAAACTGTAAGTTTATTTTCGGAAGAATATTGGAAAAAGAAATATATTGAATTTATTATTTCTTTAGAATCAAGTATGATTCTATTTTGGAATTAAATCTGTGAATTTATTTCTGTAAGTAACATTGGTTACCAAATTTAAAGCGATGATTTCAACCGAGGTCTCGAGTCAAAGCATAGAAGAACTTTGTTCTCTATGTCAAAAATTAAACTCTTAAATCCTATTCTGATACATGCTATGAAGTGTACAGTGTTTAAAAATGGCTAAAGAATTGTGAGGGTCGTTGGACTATAAATGGAATAATTTCAAGAATAGAATCCATAAACGGATGATTCAAAGACAATATGAGAGTGCATGTCTAGGATTGGTTCTTTGAAAGACTTGGTATTTAAGCGTGCCTAGTGCACCACCTCTCTTTTCATAAGTTACCTACCTGGTGTAACCCCTTTAACCCGGTATAGCCGCCAGACCAAACCAAGGAAGCTACATTAGGTTTGCCGAAGCAAACCATAGAGTTACATCGAAACCCGGTCCACTTTTTTCCTTTTTATCTTGTCTAGATGCCAATTATTAATCCTACGTGTACATGCAACACTCATGTATAACCCCTACTCAATCGGGCATCATTTTGACATCCAATTGATCACATTTGCAATTTAGGGACCAAATTGCAAATACATGAAATTTGCAGGATTTAAGCTACTTTTTAAAATACCAATATTTAATTAGTCAGGTTCTGAACATTCATCTCAAATTTCATCTCAATTTGATCATTCAAGCTCATACAATCACATGGACAAGTTTTGGGGACTAAAATGCAATAAAAGCAAAATTGCCAAGCTAAAATTACAGAAAACGGCCTCAGGTATCGGTACGGGTGTCACCGTACCGATACGTATAAAATTTTCCAGTACCGATACGCCGAGGCAGGTATCGATACGCCATAACGAACTTACCTAACTTTTGAATTTTTTTAACATACGTACCGGTACACTTACATGGGTATCGATACATGGGTTTGGATTGAAAAAGTGAAATTCTAGAGGCTAGAACGTGTACCGATGCACCATTTCCCGTATTGATACGCCAAGCCAAAAATGCGTTGGCGTACCGGTACTCCCTTTTGTGTACCGATTCCCCAGACCAGAAAATGTCCAACAGTACCGATACGGTCCCCCGTGTATCGGTACGCCTGGACCTGTAATATCACAAACTGCAGGTTTTTCATTCCAAAAGCATTTTCAAACCATCCTAACATACTCATAACATAACCCTAGCATACCAATCATTCAGGCTTCACAGATTCAACATCGTAATATGACATCGTCCATCAAAGAGATTCTATGGGCATGCTTCCTAATTTCCATCCAAGCAACATGTCAAAAAGGTAAACCAGCATCAAAACAATCTTTAAAGGCCATTTACAACCCAAAAGAAACTAAAGAAACATGCTCAAATAGTGAGTTCCACAAAACATCTCCCAAAACACAATAGGTACCCCATTGCCCTTATTCATTATAGTCTAAACCAAAACATACTTTGAAAATAAGTCTTGCCAAGATCCCATTACTTTTTGCTGCATTCCCAGACCTCTTATCTGCATTGATGGACAACAAGAGCGTAAGAACACAAGGCTTAGTGAGGAATGCTCAAAACAACCACTATCAATGCATTTAAAACCATTTATTTAACATCATCCTTTAAAAACATCGCCATCATCATGCCTCTTTTGAAAACATGCACTTTATATCATTAAAACCAGCATAATAAACCATATGCTACATGTATCATTAATCAACATCAAATCCTATTGCTAACCCTCCACTTAAGCCTTCCCATGCATTACTACCAAATGCAAAGCTTAAGGAGAAACATGTATAAATCACATTATACAACATAAAACATTTCAATGATACATTAACAATTATATTGGCTTACAAGTGATCAGTAGCAAGTTCATTAACAAAAGTGTTCATCGGATACACGGATTCAACAAGTGTTAACCCAACACTTCAAGCCATCTCAACCGGAATGGCAATACAATTACAATCGCGGTACATTAACAACCGGGTACAATAACAACCGGGTACACTTTCAACCCACAGGGAAACCCATCCCTCTCATCGGTTAGATGCTTAACCCCACTAACGAGAGTATTCGGTACTGTTAAACCCCTCTACCGTTAGGGTACTTGGATAGAGTATTCGGTACATAATATAAACCCTTCAACATCCAAGGCGACTTATTTTACAGAGCACTCAATCCTATGGTCGGCCAACTATATCCGATAACAATTTTAAAACCACATCACTTGCCAATATAATTAACCATTTAACATTTACCTCGCTGTTTTAAACAAGCATTAACCAAAACACTTTTCTAAAGCAACAACCATGCTTTAAACCACAAGTATAAACCACATACTTACAAGGATCACTTACCATGTGCATCCTTCAGTATTTCATGCTTAAAACCAATGTATCAAATACTTTAAAACATGCATAAACAGTAGGCATCATGTAAATTAAAACAAGTGCATAAAACCATTTCAAACTAGCACGACCGAGAAAGATATCCACTTTATATTTACTTCCGAGTCTAGGTAAGCATTTCAAGCTCTACCATAACTCCAAAAACTTTGTTTCCAAAACATCAAAACGCTTTAAACCACGTTTTCACTCACCGATACGCGAAACCTCGATTTGTCGACGCGAAAACAAGTGTCCGAAGCCTCCAAAGCTTCCCCGATCACTTCCGAATCCATCTCCCCTGTTTTAACCACATTACAATAGAGGATTAATGCATCTCCATGCATTTAAAATACTGCAACAACAGATCCTCACGGATTTACACATTCACCTCACAATTACACAAACACAATAACCGAAAACACCATCTAATCCTTTCCAAACACAACCCAGCCACAACCTATCAATCTAACATCACTTTTATCATCAAATAACATCTAAAAACAGAATCAAAATAACCTAACACCTCCAGCAACCAAACAACCACCACAACTCCATAAAAACACAATTCTAACAACCTAAACAATTAGAGATTTAAGAGTTTCGGGATTCCATTGTTAAAAACGACTTATCAACATTATTATACATCCATAATATGTTTAAAATCAATCTAAACCACTGGAAAATAGATCCAATTCGGATATTTTGCTATTTCATCAATTTTACCCAATTAAATCAATTAATTCAATATAAAAACACAAATCAGATTATAAACCATAAATCAAGGATCAAATACTTGGGAATATCAATAAAGAACCATTCAATAGAGGAGATCATGGACCTTACCCCTATTGTGTGATTCCTCCCTCAATTGGCTTGTTTAAAGTTAGGAAAACACAAGATTTCAATGAGGTTTTGTAAGTCAAAGTTAAATAATCAATTGTAGATCAAGAATCTAAGTAAAATTGATCTCTCACCTCTGGTTTTTGATGAAATTTGAGTGTTTGGCAGAAAATAAGTTGAGAGAAAAGTTACGTCAATTTTTATTAAAACCAAATAACTAACTTTAATATCTAAAATCCCTTTTAATTAACTTTTAAAACACATGTTAAGATGATTTAATTGAATGGAGAAATCACCAGCAAAAACTTGGTAAATTAGCTCCTTAAGGATTCTAAGAATTTGATCATTTTCATTTTAGTCACTTTAAAAATAGTTTACAAACATTGCATTTTGGTCACTAGCCAAAATGGCATACCTCTAAATCTCTTTTTCCAAAATTGAATCCACCAATATTAATCATATATTAAAACATGATTTTTAACCATTTTCCATATTTTTATCTCACCAAAAAATACACGGTCCCGAATCTGACTCGAATCTCTAAGCCGGTCCACCGGACCATCTAAAAAACCTCAAAACCGCTAGGCCCAAAACCGGGGCGTTACACCTGGTGCACTGGTCATTATTGTTCTTTCTATTAGACCATGTAAACTTTTGTTTCAGGTTTTTAGTTTACTAAATTCTTCATGACTAACAAAAGCTGGAAATTGTGTTTCTGGTTTTAGCATTTAGCTAAATTCATATCGTTTAACAGATTCATATACTTTTGATTTTGTGACTATGTGACACAATAAAAAAATCAATGAAATTCATTAATTTCAAAATGTGGCAACAAAAGATGTTGCATATTTGACCATGATAGACTTGGTCAAAGGAAGATCCCCCTATCGTTAGAAAGGATAAGATAAATATTGTTACCATCTTCAAATATTGCTGCGGCAAACACAGTGACTTTAAACTGCAAATTAGGCGGTGTGTTCAAGAAGCTAAATTTCATGGAAAATGCTTCAATTGCCATAAGATAGGGGAAAAATTTTCGGACTATAGACTTCCAAACGAGATCAATGTTGTGAAATTTTTTTGTCATAACAAAAGACGTTTGGAAAGAATGTTTTCGGTATAGCCAAAACTCCAAATAAATATGAGCCAACACTTGGTCAAAAGGAATATGCAAATGTCATAGACAGTCTAAGTAAATTGTACTAGACAAAATATTGCTTTCACTGTGAGCAGTTTAAGCAGATTTACAAAAATAATCCAAGGTCAAACCTCTGGATAGCAATTGTGAGAGTGTTGGGGAATCTCAAATATACTCAAGATTGTGAATTGCATTATTCTATAAGGATTCTTCGATGTCAGATATCAAAGGCACGAGTGATTATGTTTCACATCGAAAAAAGAATCCATGTCATGGGATTTCTCAAGACAAACGGTTAGTCGGATGGCTTTAAAATGTCTTGGAAGATATTCATGAATGGCTAAAGCATGTGCCAACAATATTCATATATTGAAAACAAAAAATTGGTAGAGCACAAAGCTTTATGTACAACAATTAGTCGAGACATATGCGTCGTCGACATAATACCGCTAGACAACTGATATCAAATGGAGTTATCAAAGGATAACGTTGTGGATCCACTAACCAAAGGGTTAAATCAATATCAAGTTGAGAAAACATCGAAAGGAATGAGACTAAAGCCCAGAAAAATTTAAAGTGCTATGTGAAGGAAAACCCTACCTAGTTGACTGAAGATCCCAAGATCTAGGTTCAAAGGGACAACCTAATTGCATAGACCTATTTGGTCACTGTGGGGGTACCTATCCCCAAGTCCGTTCATATGATGTAAGCAGTGATCAAAAGGGGTATAGGCTAAGCAAAGCTTTTAACGACTATTGTGTGCTTCGGTGTGCCGAGCAACATAAGTCACCTATATAAGAGTGAAGTGGGGCCACTTCAAGGAGACTACTGGGCATAGTTCTTTCAAACTCTTGCAGAACCAGGCGATGTCCACGGCTATATGGACATAACCATGAGAACAAGTACTATTGCCAAAGAGGTAGCTGCTTGAAGTATATCATCGTTTACACAAACGGCTGAACAGTTCAAAGACATCACGTTAACTGGTTAGCTAGTAAAGTAAATATACTTTCACAAGGGAAGGTTCAAAGGTAGAAACCTACCTATCCTATGCAGTTATCGATCGTAGAACCTATCACCACATCGAGTCAAAATGTTTTTGATAAAATCATAAATTTCATTCATGTAGGGGATTGTTGGAAAAAATATGAGGAAATGGTAACTTTGAGCCATATTACGAAATGGCAAATGTGGAGATTCGAATAATGATTCTATTAGGTCTTATTCTACTCCATAAGACCTTTACAACAGTATCTCATATGCTCAAATTGGTTGAGTGATGAATGAAAAATTGATGCTTAAAGTATGGTACTTGTGAATTGAGTAAGGAAGTGAAAACCCCCTTATCCCACATTGGTGGGATAAATAGAATGAGAAGTGTTTATATACACTTACCCTCTTGGTGGTCATTGAATGACTTGAATGGAAAATGTGTCTCGCGCGCAAGCGCGGGGGGTGCAGATCAAAGCTCGTCGAACCCATTCGGGTTGGGGTGCACCCGCACGACGTGGGTGACGCGAATGTCGGACCGGTCGGGCCCTTCGTGGACCTGCGAATATTTTACCCACATCAAATAGTTTTTCCTTACAAATAAAATATCTTTTTGAATATTTTGAATATAAAAGGGAAAATTCGAATATTAAAAGGTATTGGATTCAATCACGGAAATATATCCGTTTAAAATGGCAGTATTGACGATTTCCGAATTAAATCGGATTTTAGCCATTAATACGAAATATTTTATTTTTCATATTTTCCTCCTTCATTCCCCTATATATATCGAGCCAATTTTCAGTTTTTAACAACTCGAAAATCTTCAAACTATTCGAAATTGTATACTATTTTCAATGATGGGCAACGACAGGGTTTTGTTCGTGATCTCTACAGTAGTGCTACTATTGAAGATCATCCGTTGTTGTATCCTGGGAGTGACGACTGACAAGCTCAAGCACCAAGAAGTTGTCGAATCTGTCTTAAGGAAATTGCGTTCGTGCAGGCCTCAACATGTTACTGATTTTCGATTCAAATCGGTTTGGTTGTATTCAAATAAATTCTTTTCAATTTAAATTTAATTTCGTTTATTCGTATAATATTTATTTTCGTTTTTGGATTAACACTTTTTGAACACCAATAACATAAGTTATTGAAGCAATACGACGTAAAATGATGGAATTTAAGGGTGAGAAAAACTCGACTCGACTCGAAAAAATCGAATAACTCAACTCGACTCGAGGCAAAAATACTCGACTCGTCTTGACTCGAAAAAATTTCAAATAAAGTTTGAGTTGTAAAATAGAAACTCGAATAACTCAAAATTTTAGTAATTAATAGATTTATTTTGAAGTTCGAGACGAGTCCCTCAATTTTTTATTATACATATATACTGATATATAAAAATATGAAGAAATATTGCAACATATGAAAAAATATGAAGAAATATATATATGCATATCTTATATAATTAGAGAAAGTGATTTAATTTGGAATCAAACCACACTATGACATGATAAATAATTACAATTAAATTTTTATAGGAACTCGAAAACTCGACTCGAATTTCTTAAACTCGAATCGAAAAAATTTCAAATAAAGTTTGAGTTGTAAAATATGACGCGTCAACTCGAATAACTCGAAATTTTTTGACTCGACTCGATCGAACGCTCTCCATTATTGGAATTTGTCTATACACGCAAGACGGAGTCGGATCAATGGTCGTCAAAGCTTACTCCAACTGCAGAGGAAAACCTCCAAACAAGTTTCATCAATTCACGTTCACTCGATGTAGTACTTTCCCCCGGTATTTGTTTCAAGGTTCGCGATACTTTGGACATAGTAAATGTTGTCAGCCTTGAAAACTGGGATTGTAGTTGCCGGGAATGGCAGATAAACGGCTTACCATGTTTACATGCCACGGCAGCGATCGAGCACGTTGGCAAGGATGTGTATGATTATTGCTACAGACCGAGGCTTTTAAAATCACATAGTCCGAGTCCACAAACCCAGTTCCACCCTTAGGCAGGTGTACGCAAAGAGAATCGCCGGAAGTGGTTGTGTATCCTCCTTGCATAACCCGTCCAGTGGGGCGGCCCAAGGAAATAAAATACGCTACCAAGCTGTTAAGAGATCACTTTCAGTGCAGCAAGTGCAAAAAGCGTGGGGACAACAAAAGGAAATGCAAGCAATCCGATTAGGTGTAGAAGTTGTAGTCTATTGTATGTAGGTTTGTTGAAAGAAAGTTGTAGTTTTTGCATGTACGATGGAATTTTGGATGCAATATTGTTGGGCGAAACGGTTATAAATTATTTTTTTAATATTAAATTTTATGATAGTATATTTTATGTTTTTAACCTTTTATGAAACTTAAATATGCTTTATAGATAAAATTACTTGAATTTAAGCCTTTTAGAAAACAATAGTTTATTTTTTTTACATAGACCATTCTTTAAATTCATTAAAATTAAAAAATTCGAGTGCAAAACTAGAGTTTGGTCTTTTTTCTTTAGCATGACTAAAGCGAGCAAAAGTTTGGACCAACATACGAAACATGTTGATTCTACATCCACTCGTTCCAGTTAGGGTGAATATAAGTATAAGGTTAATTGGTAGTTGACGGGTGTAGATATTAAAAGTTATACATGTCGTGCATTCCTGATGAATTTGAGACTTTATCTGTTGGATATTTTCCCCCCGCCTCGCATTTTTCCACCTACTACACATCACAAATATTTTGAATCATTATGAATTCAAAAATAAGTTCACGAGCTATTGAAACCCTGAGATTCTAAAGGGATTGTCTGTAATTTGTTCAAATCCTAGAATATAAATTTCCTACTCAATTAGCTTGAAAAAAAACATTTTTTGTTATATTTGACATTTGTGAATGTTTGACTGAAATTATGTGTAGATTAAAACTTTTACCCGTGATAAATAGTAGATATAAAAATTTTAAATATATATAAATATGAGAGAGAAATATTGAATAGAAATCATCTGTCTTTTTCGGTGCATTTATTTATGTCCCATACTGAAAAATTAAATTTAAAATTAAAATTTATAATTAGGTTTATTGTTTATAAAATTAGAAATATAATATAAATTTTAAAATTTAAATTTAATATTATAATAATTAAAATTTATTTTTTAATATTAGAGCATAAAAAAATTCTAGTAATATCCACACTCTCTTTCCCGTCCCATTTATCCTTCCTATACAAACAACATGATAACCGATTCTTCCCCTGTGATCCCAAATGAGAATTGGAAACTTCCAACTTATTACCCGGATCCTTCTTTCACTTGTGCCTTCTGGAGTTTTTCATTCCTGACTGTAAATATCTACATGGACCATTTGGGTTGGAGACACGTACCAGTTCCCAAAATCAACACCTTGGCAACTGACACGTGGAATGCCAAAAATCGACACCTAGCAACCTCAAACATCTCCCAGTTCCCTTCCCCCTTTAAATTCAAAACCGTCAAAGGTCCAATTCCTTCATCTTCTTCTGCTATCTCTAAAACCAAGTTTTCCTTCAGAAAAAAAAAACACTGTGGACATACATCAATGGCTTCTTCCATGGGAGTTCGAGTTTGCTTTTTCATTGTGTTCATATTCCTAACGGCTGCAGGTGTTGCGAGGTGCACGAGCGTCGGCCACACACCGGCCACGGATGAGGAAGTCAGAGACTTTTCGAGGTCGAAAACCGAGACGGAAGAGGCCACGGATGAGCTCAACAGGCAAGCACAACAAGCCAAGGATGAGCTAAAGAGGAAGACGCAAAAGGCGACCGACACGGCATCGGATGTTGGGAAAGAAGCCAAGGAGTCGACCGAGTCGTGGACCGAATGGGCTAAAGACAAGATATCCGAAGGTCTCGGGTTCAAGCAAGACGACAGTAAGGGTCCTGTTAAGAAAGTATCAGATTCGGTTACAGACACTGCTACCGAAACCAAGGACAAGTTCCAAGACGTGGCCCCAGGTTGACCAAATAACATAACATAGTACTAAATCGCAGCTGTGGTTGCAATGTCACTTTTAAACCTGTTACGATGCTGTTCAATTTAATACTATATGCATCATATTACATGTTACATATGTTACTTGTTATACTAATTTGTTCGACATTGTGCAGGAGCTGGAGAATACAGTGCCGGGAAGGCGAAGGACGTGAAAGATACGGTCTACAAGACGACCGAGGACACGACAAATGCCGCGAAGGGAAAAGCTTGTGACTTGACACAAGCGACCTCACAGAAGGCCAGTGAATTAACAAATGCAGCAAGAGAAAACGCCAACGCAGCGACACAAACAACCTCACAGAAGGCCAGTGAAATAACAAACGTGGGGAAAGAAAATGCGAACGCAGCGACGGGGAAAGCTAAAGACGGTATGAACACGGCAAAGGAGAAAGCGAAGGACATGGCGGATACGACTAGCGAGATGACGAACGAAGCCCGAGAAAGGGCCGCTCAGAAGGCGGCGGATGAAGCCGAGAAGAGGAAGGCGCAAACGGAGGAGAGCCTGAGCTGGGCAAAGGAGAAGGCTAGAGAAGGGTATGATGCTGCCACAGGGAAAGCTAGAGAAGGATATGATGCGGCGAAAAGCAAAGCTGGAGAGACGATCAAGTCCGCGAAAAGCAAAGCTGAAGAGACTGTCGAGTCGGCGAAGGACACGATAGCTTCGAGTTATGAATCCGCAAAGCAAAAGTCGCAGGAAATGAAAGATAGTTATGTTCATGGAGGGCGAGGGCGTGATGAGGAGCTCTGAGTTGGCTGGCAACGTGTTTGTGGATTAGACTTTTAAGGTGGGAGATTTTGTACTTCGTTTGTTGTGTAAATATGTTTTACTTGTGAAACTTGAGTTTGGTGTTTGTTTACAATACATGATGGCCCCCTTTCTTTTTACCCCAATACCTGCACCATATGGCATATGGGGGAAGTAGAAGCATCCTACTCTCAAGTGTAAATGAGAGTAAAACTTACATTTGCGTTCTTAATTTAGTTAAATTTTTTTGAAATTTTTCTTCTCAAGAGAATGAGTAATATCTATTCATATATATATTTTAATAATTTATTTATTTTATGAATAAATTTTAGATATATACATTTCCTCATTTTGATTTCAGAAAAATTTAAATTTGAATTTTAAAATTGATATTTTTAGAAGAGTTGAAAGAGAATTAATTTTCATGGACATTAACCCTTTTGGCATTGTTAAAAAAACATTTGCTCAAAAAAGTGCCCTCTTCATAAACCTTTCTTTATTAACCAATTTCATTTTCGGGTCACAATTTTTGTTGTAGCTTTAATTGTAAGGTTTGACAATATTACAAAATGAATTAAATTGATGAAATTTTTAAATATTAACTGATTTCGAATTATGACCAATTTATTATTATACTAATTTTGTTAAACTTGTTTCATTTAAAAAAAGTAACATGCTTGTAACAATATTTTAATTGACTAAATTATAATTTTAAAAAGAAAAGATCTATTTATAATTGAACTAATAATTGAGTGATTGAATGCATATTTTACAAAAAAAAATTTGGTGCCTAAAAATGCTCTTAACATTTGACTGGATAGTCACTTTAGTCTTATTTTTTTTTGAAGCATTTTAACCATGAACTTTCATTTAAGTCAAAATGCCCTATACGTGAATATAAATTATTAGTCAACTAATAATAAATGACTTGAAATTATGTGATAAATTTACGTAACAGTGCATGAAGATATATCTGTTGACACGTCATTCCATTAAATTATTTCAAATAATTTATGACGGACAAATTTTATCCAAAATAATTAATTTAATTCAAAATAAAAATAAAATGTTTCAAAAGAAATAGAAACCAAAGTAAGTCTCCAAGTAAACATCATGAGTATTTTTTTTTTGGCATAGAGTCAAAAAAATCTTTAAACGTTTAACTAAATAGTCACTTTGATCCTTATTTTTTAGAATAATTTAACCTTTAATATTTCATTTTGGGTCAAAATGGCCTCAATACGGATAAAAACTGTCAGTCAACTGACGATAAATGGCTTAAAATTGCGTGATAAACTTATATAGCAGTGCATGTGGACATTGCAGTATCATATAGACAAATATGTTGACTTGAAAAAGCTTCACATCAGTCAAAAAATAATTTTATAAAATTATACAAAATATAAAATAATTTTTTTTACTGACTTATCATTCTGTCAAGTCATTTTAAATTATTTATTGTCAATTTTCTAACAATTTTCATCTACAAAGGAATTAAATTGACCCAAAATAAAACGTTAAAGGTTAAATTGTTTAAAAAAATAAAAACAAAAGTGACATTCAGTATATATTTTTTAACTATATATATATATATATATATATATATATATATATATATATACATCGTACCTCAAAAAATGGTCGGACTCAAATGAGCCCACAATGCCCCCACCACTAAAACCCTAGAACTAGGAAATACAAACAAACAAAGCCCTTTCCTTTTGATCAACTCCGTTCAAATCAAAAACCCTACCCCTTTTTTTCTCAATAGGAAAAACCCTTTATTTCTGTTGCTCCTTTTTAGTTTTAGTTACCGAGAAACTGTGATCTGTTTTCTTTCTCTTGCGCCTTTACCCAATGCTTCAATAATCATTAGTTAGTCTTATCTCAGCGTGTTGAACTCACAGGCATGGCGGCCTTATCGACCAAAGCCCTCGTTTCACGTCTCCACCACCACCTCCTCCGCTCTCTGTCAACGCCATCCGCTGCAACTCCATCGCCCCTCCCTTTTCACGCCTTAACTAGAAGATTCTTCAGCTCCGATGCCTTAATGGACGGCTCCCAAATCCTCCATCAACAACCCACCCGCATCATCACGGCCACCCCATCGATCATGACTCCAAACTCCAAGCGAACTGGGATCATTGCCGTCAAGTGCGGCATGACTGCTCTTTGGGACAAATGGGGTGAGAGGGTACCCATTACTATTCTTTGGACCGATGACAATATCGTCTCTCAGGTCAAGACTGTTGAGAAAGAAGGAATCTTTGCCCTTCAGGTAATTCATTCCATTTCTTCAGTTATTCTGGTCAGCTACCGTGTATTAGGATGTTTAATGTTAATCGAATCGTGGCTAAACTGTCACTTCAAGTGTTTTGATTTGTGGTGTTATACTTTAGATTGGTTGCGGCCACAAAAAGACTAAACATTTGACGAAGCCTGAAGTGGGTCATTTCAGAGCTCAAGGTGTTCCTTTGAAGAGGAAATTGAAGGAGTTCCCAGTCACGGAAGATGCTCTTCTTCCTGTTGGTACGTCCCTCGGTGTTCGCCATTTTGTTCCTGGCCAATATGTAGATGTCACTGGAACTTCTAGAGGCAAAGGTTTTCAGGTGATTTTATTAATTATTTCGATCTGTTTTACTTTTGTTATGCTTTCATCGATGAATTCATTTTTAGTGTTTTTAGCTCCCAGTGATGAATATATTCTGTTCCAGTTGTTTTTAGCTCTATCGGGTATTCGATCCTTGAACTATTTGTTTAGAGAGAGACTAATAGAGCTACAGTGGCAGTTCAGCTGCTTTGAGGACTATTTACAGTATGAAAATTGTGATTGTGCAGAAAGAATTGGAAATTTTACTAGCGATGCATGATTTGCTTGTTACTTGTAAATCCAGTGATGTTGATTTAGGCATCAAGCATGTGCATGCCAATTTTTTGCATGTTCTACTGGCATAAAAATAAATAACAACATCGAGGTTTTGTGGTCATACCCCCAATACTTGGGCATGATGAAGCTGGTAATCATACAACACTTAAACAATGGAATGTCTTATGTTTCTTTTACTTGCACAGGGTGGAATGAAAAGGTGGGGATTTAAAGGAATGCCGGCATCTCATGGTGCATCATTATCACATCGGAGTATTGGTTCTACTGGCCAGAGGGATGCTCCTGGAAAGGTTTGTATAGCTGCTTTTTAATTTGCAATACCTTAAAACGTATTCTGGAATACTGGATAATTCTGGGTAATATGTGGCATTTATATTTGAGCATTATTTTATTGTTATCTGTACCTCCCCCCCCCCCCCCGTTTATATATACCCCTAGAACTTGAGCTACACAATAGGCATTAGCATTGTACTTGAGCCTCCAGGGTAAAAAGGCCCAAATACTAACTGTTAAGGTGCTTTCTTGGGCATCTGAATCCTTTCTACTTCATAATTCCATTGTTTTGCCTTGTATATGCATTGAGTTGATGTGGTCGGATGTTGATGATGATAATGTAAGCGTTAATGAGACAAATATCTTGAATTCTAGATGACATTCTTGGTCATCATAGAAATTGCTAATAGAGCATCGTTTTAGATGTTTAAGCATGATAAGAATAAATGCAAAGATATGTTCCTATGGAATATGGATAACTAATTACTTATTTCCTATGCATGTATGGATTCCTTCTTATTGTTTAAGCTTTTGTTTCATTTGATTGATTCATTCCTGTAAGATGATATGAGGATCACTTGTTTGGCACTTCAGTGATCTTTTCAAAAACACCGAAGCAGTTATGTTTACCTGAACTGATAACTTTATTGTTGAAAAAAATCATTGGGCATATTACAGCTTTTGTTGCCAGATTCTATTTTAATTCATGCATACGATTGATTCAATCTTGTAATGTGATTTTGTTCTGCATAGTTCTTTTTTCCATAGACCGGCATTTCTGTTCCAAGTATCACTTGATAGACTCTTGCTGATTTTTTCTTTTTTTACTTATGTAATTAATTATGGGGGAAAATGGTTTTGCAAACTTTGTAGTTGATTACTTCTAATTCCTAATTACGAAGTCATTGATCAATGGCGGGTAGCATGTAGAATTTTGATGTCCAAATTGGTTATGTGGCTTTACTGTAATTTTCCATGGAGCATGGTCAAGGACATTAATGCCTTGTCAACCTGATCTTCATTTTTTTGGTCTCTAGACATAATAGTTTTTGGTTTATCATTGGACGAATGTATAAAGTATCACTCTCGTGTAATAGTCTGATTATCAGTCTTTACCATTTGGAGTGCCCTTGAGTTATAGTTGACAAGCAATTATCGTTATGTAGGTCTTTAAGGGAAAAAAGATGCCTGGGCGCATGGGTGTCAAGACGACAACGGTTAAAAATGTGTGGGTATACAAGATAGATCCTGCAAGGAATTTGATGTGGGTGAGAGGTCAGGTACGGTTTTCTTATTTCAAGAGTTTAAACGTTTTGAATTGAAAAAAATCACGTGGCCTTTGCAAAGCGGTTGCAAGCTTCCGATGTTTGTCTTAAAAATATAGGACCAACCCCTTCAAAAGTAACTTGGGCATGCTTTGATGCCGTTATCATATTATTTGTTCATTGCAAAGGATGGGAACAAATTACATCGCATCAGAAGTCTTAACATCTACTCTGTTTTGCATTCTGTATGGTGTTTTATCAGCAGTATCGTTTAGGGAGTCGGTTATTGTTTACAGGTCCCAGGTGCTGAAGGCAATTTTGTCTTCATTAAGGATTCTGTTTACAAGAAACCCGATGTTTCAACGCTTCCGTTCCCAACGTATTTTGCCGCAGAAGATGAGGATGAAACTAATATAGAACCCCTGGTTGCTGATCTTGGAGAGGTAGATCCATTTATGGTAGCAGATTGACGAGGGGCCGAGCTTGAGTTGGTTGCCGGCTGGTTAACTTACGGAATCCTAAAGTTGTTAGTTTTGTCTCCTGATTATTTGGTACGAGGATGGAATGTAATACGAGATTATGGTTAATAGAGTTGAATCTTGATGTATGAATTTTTGAAGCAATTGACCATTGATTTCTCTGTAACAGGAATGGAGTTGTTTTAAATAAATGGAAGGAAACGTGAATTTTTTTGGGTAAAGTACACAAATGGTCACTAAACTATCTCTAAAAATACAAAATGGTCACCAAACTTTTAAAAATTATATAATGGTCAATAAACTTTAATTTTTATTACAAAATATCGTTGGGTTGTTAGTTGTCGTTAACTGGAAGACGTGTCAGTTACGAAAATTTGTATAATAACATATTTAATCGTTAATATTTACACATTTAATTAATTTAGACATCAATAGTGAGAGTTAAATTAGGAATAAATTGATTAAATGTGTCAATATGAATGATTAAATATTATATTATTTAAATTTATGTAACTGGCATGTTGCCCAATTAATGACATTTAACTGTTCAGTAATCATTTTGTAACAAAAACTAAAGTTTAATGCTTATTATATAAAATTTAAAATTTTGATAATCATTTTATATTTTTAAAGATAGTTTAGTGACTATTTCTTTAGATTACGTTCGTTATCAAAGATTGCGTATGAATAAGGAGGAATGAAATTACCCTAAACATTACGACGTTATCTGGAGTTCTCCATTAATAAATCGGAGTATTTTTTTGCTCTTTCAGTTTTAGGATTTCGTTCTGATTAATTTGAATAAATTTATGTCACATATTTGGTTTTGGTGGATGAGTCTTCTAGCAGAATTTTTTTGTATATATAACATCTCGAACTCGAAACATGCTTAAATGATATCAGACTGTTTATCACTTAGACTAACCCCGTTGTTAATAAATTAGAGTATATTTAACGTTTAAACATATTTGTTTCCACAAGTGTTGTATTGGTGATAATGTCAATCAAATTAAACTTAATCTGGACTTGAATTTAGAGTAGATAATTTTATTGTATAATGTAATGCCGGGTAGGGATGATTAAAACTCGACTTGACTCGAATTGTAATTTTATAAATTTATTTATTTTTTTAAATAAAATTTGTGTTATAAAATGGAACTTTGAATAACTTAATTTTTTAATAAACTAGTAAATTGATTTTTAAGTTTGAATCAAGTCTTCAACTCTGCCTAAACTATGTATAAGAAATATATATACAATATATAGTTATAAAAATTGTTTAAATTAAAACCTATTAGTACCATAACATTATAAATATTTACAGTTAAATTTGAATATAAACTCAAACAACTCAACTCACTTAAAAAAAATTTAAATACAATTTGAGTTGAAAAAATAAGACTTATTACCATATCACAATTTAAATTTTTTTAACTCGGCTTGATCAAATATTCCACCAACAAATGTATTGTATTCCAATCTTTTGAGGCCATTGGGCCTTTGTTTCCGTTACCAAACCAAATTAGCAATTTACCAAATCTCTCCTCTCTCCCCTCTGTATTATAAACTGTGACAACACAACCCAGTCGGGTCTTCTCCGACAACCAGACACACACCCAAATGCAAACCACTAATCTTCTACTTTGAACCCCCACCACCGTAGCCCAACCGAGCCAGTCAAGGAGTTCGCCACCATACACACATTCTCTCTTTCTTCACTCTTCAGTCCAATCTCCCAGAGCCGGGCATGAAGCGGGGTCAGCTCTCTGAATGCGGCGGTTGCGGCGCCCCGGAGCGGTTCCTCCTCCACAATCTCCGTCGCAGGGCTAGCTACCGACGCCTCTGCACCAACTGCGTCCTCAAGAACCACCAGGGCCTCTTCTGCCCCATTTGCCTCGAAGTCTTCAACGAGCCCCCTCCGCCTCACCAACGTCTCATCTGCCTCAAATGCCCTTCCATTTCACACCTCTCTTGCTCCTCCTCTCTCCTTTCCCAATCCTTCACTTGCCCCGCTTGCTCCAACCCTAATTTCTCTTTCTTCAATCTCGCCGATAAGAAACCCAAGTCAACTCCCGATCACCCCCAAGGATCTACCCCCGACGAAGACGACGGCGGAAACAACGACGATAAGACGCCGACGAAAACGAGGGCTATCGACAAGGAGGCTGCTAAAGCGCTTCTAGCTGCTGCTAAGATTGCCGCCGTCTCTATGACCAAAGCTGCCGCCGTTGCTAAAGTGGAGGCTGAACGGAGAGTCAAAGAGGCTACTTTGGCAAAGAAGAGAGCCAAAGAGGCTCTCGAGAGACTCGCCTTGTTAGCCCGTAAGGACAATGATAGACATAAATCGTCACTTTTAAGCACTCCCAAATCTAGAGCCGACGCCGCCGTTGCTGCTGCCGCCGCCGCCACCAAAACCAACTCTTTACCTCTTACGTCTCATATTCCTGAAAAGGGAAATAATGGGTCGTTTCCTGTTTCTGCTGTTAATGTTCCCAACTTGCAGCGCCAACATAGCACTCATGGTATGCCTAATTGATCCATTAGTGATTCCAACAATCTAAGTAAACTGTTTGTTTTTGTTGGTATTTTTAGGCTGATGTTTATGGAACCATATGTTAAATCTTTGTAGAGATGATTTAGGAAGCGATTAGCCTGTTTATTTGTACTCAGCCTTTTGTTTACATTCGATTGTAGCTTTCTCTTCTGCCCTGTATGTATTTTCATGAAGTTCATTGTTTATGTTTATGTGCTTCCATGCCTTTTTGTTTACATTCGATTGTAGCTTTTGCTTACATTCGCTGCTCGTATTAAGCGTATCTGGCCATTTGAGTTGTTTGACAAGTAGTTCAGCCTAGGCAACCCAGTCGGATGCTTTGCATCCTCGATATGTCCATTAATTAATGCATCCTGATAGCACATCTGGGTTTATCTGACTGTGGATGCTGTTATTGCTGTATTTTCAGAGTGAAGCAGGCTATGCTTCCCACTCTGCAACTGCTATGTTAGTCCTGGAATATGTTGATCAGGACTTGACCTTTGATTGTTAACCTGTACGATATCAGAAATGTTTTTCAAACTTTATTGATGATTGTGGTTTTCTAGCTTGGTTAGAAAGGTATCTACTTCTAATCAGAAAGTTTGGTATTATCCTTTTCCTAGGTTTGTTAGATAAGGAGGACGAAGAATTCCTCCACCCCTTTCTTAATACAACGTTGCACAATGTTTTACGGACAAATATTTGTATAGTAATGGTCGTTTTTAGCAGTAATTGCCGAAGAATAATTCAGTCACTGTGCAGAGCGAGTGCTGATTCCATAGGATTATATATTGCCTAATGGAGTAAAGGTTCTTTGGGACTTTTGTTTTGTTTCTCTAGTAAAATCCCCTGATAATGGGCAAAGGCCATTCCCAGGGACATGCGGAGTTTAATAAAATGTTAGGGCTTATGGCATTAGTATGAGGATGAGTGCCACCATCTGCCGAACGGTCATGTTCGGAGGCCTAGGTGGAACTTAGTTTGCTTTTCAAAGTTACATACATGGATTGGTGTAATACTTAAAGCATAGTGTTGGGAAATGCTTCGGAATTTGGATGTTGAGGAGAATATATGCAAGATGCATTTCATGACTACTTTGTATCTACTTATTATTCAGCTGCTGCTGCTGTTTCAATGAATATTTGCTTTCAAAAGTGATATTTGCTTTGTACGGTAACTACGACTATAACTGCAAATGTTTTCAAAGGGCGGCAAACATCGGTTCGATGGCCTACCTGTGGCAGTGACACCCCCATTTACTGATTGCAATGTATCTGTTTATTTGGTTGGATTGAGGTTAACATTCAATCTTTGATATCATTGCACGGAGCGAAAAGAGTTCACCGTTTCAGTTTAATGCCAGAAGTCGAGGAAAGGTGCAGCCGAGCTTGGCGACTCACCATTTCCCCGTGGCGCAGCTTTCCTTCTGTTTGCTTATATTGTTGAAAGTTGAAGACAACAGTCCACGTCCAAGAATCTTGGACACAAGTAATAAACACGAACTTTGGACATAAACAGTAGAACAGAGGATATACATTTTGTATCTCCCATGTCCGTTTACCATTCATGTTCTAGACCCCATCTGCCAACAGTTGTATGGATTTCAAATTCTTGAAGATTTTCTAAAACTAAAAATGCTTGTGGGAAGGGAAAAAAGAAATCGAACTAAATGTCGGTTATTCAATTTTAACTTAGCAGTGAATACCTTAATCTTTTAATTATATTCAAGTAAACCAGTTTTAAATTATTTAAGGGATTGAAGTATATAATTCTCCATTAATCAATTCTTTTTGGTATAATGAATGGTATCTAACTTATTGGTTGACTTATTTAGATTGGATACCGTAAAACACATTATTAGGGCGATTCTTCTAATCTAATTTTTTAATTAAATAATATGTTTGTAATTTTTTTTTAAAAATGACATATTTGATACTAAACCCATAGTTACGTGACCTTGGATGTAGTTTACCCTAAATAAAAAAGATATTCTAAAATAAGTAAATTATCATTGAACTTTACTCTTAAACTTATTTTGGTCACTAAAGTTTCAAAACGTTTAATTTTCACACTGAAGTTTAGACATTAAAAATGTTTTGTTACTAAAGTTTAGGCATTTAATGCTTTTGGTCACTCTTAAACCCCATACGATCGTAGATGATGGTCGTTTAATCCTAAATTTCATTAGTCACTTTCTCGTAACCCTCTAAGTCTAAATTTATATTTTGTTTTGCGGGAAAGTATTTCGAAGTTTATGGACCGGCTAAAAACTTTATAATTTCTCTCTCGTCGATCTCTTTCCTTTGTCGTCGAATGTAGCTCGTTTCTCAATATATTTCTTTCTCGCGCTGATAAAGTTTTTTACCATTCATATCTTAAAAAAATCATTTGTCGATAAATAGACATCGTCAAACATTAACGGGGGAGTGTCCAAAAACGTTCAATGTGTAAACTTTAATGAGTAAATTGAATGTTTTGAAACTTTAGTGACCAAAATAAACTTGAGAGTAAAGTTCAGTGATGATTTATGTAATTTACCCTTCTAAAATTTACTCAGAATTCCCGACCCACTCTCAGCTCCCTTCACGCGTCCCGCAAAACAAGCCTTCTCTTCACAGAGCAGGAAATTAAACAAAGGTAAACCCTAAACCTAATTTGAAGATTGATTTCTACTTAATAGTAACGAGAGAGATTTTGAGTTATCTGCTCTATGCGTCTGATTCACTCTGTTATATTTGATTTTCTGTTTCATGTCTTACTGCCTGAATTTTCTTAACAAACTATCGGTTTAGCGGGAAATTGCGGACCTCTATCGCCGCTGTTTTCCGTTGCACTGTTATTTTGCGGCCGGGATCCGCTGCTTTTAGCGGTGGTGGACAGCGCTCTTTGAAACCCTGCAACTGCTTTGTTTCGTGAATTCTAATTTCTTCGACTTTTATCAACAGCGATTCCAATGCCAGAAAGCAAGGCGGTGATTGGTCTGAAATGGGAGCCCAAGCTTCCTGGTTTGCCTTTTTCATCTACTTCCACCTCTATTTCCGGTTCTGGTTCTGGGACTGTTTCTAAATCCCAGAATGAAACCGAAAACACTTCCCTTTGGAAACCTATCCAACAACTCGTCGATGGCCTATTTGTACCGCCCAATGATCCTTCGAAGGTTAATAAATTGCTCAGAAAGCAAGTCAAAGACACCGCTGGCTCCGCCTGGTATTCTTCATGTTTCCCCCTTTTTCCTTTACTTTTTAACTCCCCCTCTTTCCTCGCCACATGTATCTCACAGTCCTTACTTCAACAGGTTTGATATGCCTGCCCCAACTCTCACCCCAGAGTTGAAGAAAGATCTTCAATTACTCAAGGTGCTCTGCCCTTTGCATTCCCTTTTGTTTAATGTATTTTTTTGCAATTGTATCTTTTAGAGAACCTGCTTTTTCGATGTTGTATCATATCCGATGGTCGATTGTCGTATCTTCAATTCATGTTTGAAACTAATGATGATTAGGGTTAAAGGCTTGATATAAAGATAATTGAGTTGATGTTTAGTTTGAATTTGACTTCGCTAGAGTGTCTACCGTAGGTGTTTTTTTTTGGAATTTTTTCAATTTTCATATCTTCAATTCATGTTTGAAACTAATGAGCCTATCAAGATAATTAATATGATTTTAGCTTTAATTTAACTTCACTAGAATGACTTTCCTCGGGTTTTATTGTTTTAGGAATTTGTAACATCTTCCATTCATGTTCGAAGCTAATGTGCCTATCAAGATAATTGATTTAATTTTTTAGTTTGAATTTGACATCACTATAATGTTTTTACCTAGGGGTTTATTGTTTGAGGATTTTAAATGTTCATGTCTTCACATGGACCCTATTCCTGACATTGGATACTTGTGTTTGTTTGCGATACAGTTGAGGGGAGCCATTGATCCCAAGAGACACTATAAAAGGATTCAAAATCCAAAGCACTGCCCAAGTACTTCCAGGCAAGTTCACTACTATAGTCTATAGCATAGTGCATGCTTATTTTTCCTTTTTTATGTTCATCCTAGTTGGTTCATCTGAAAATATTTAACTCTTTTGACATGCAAGCAGGTGGGAACTGTGGTAGAATCCGTGACAGACTACTACTTGGGTAGAATGACAAAGATTGAGAGGAAGGCAACCCTAGCAGATGAGCTGCTCTCTGATCCCGCTGTTAGGCAATACAGGTGAGATATTGTATTGATAAGTTACTTCCGAAGTCATTTGTTTCCAGTTAAATGTGGTATATCATTATATAATACTTAGTTCCATGATCAAATAAGAGCGTCACACTATTCGATTCCCCTGTTGCAGAAAGAAAAAAAAAGAATACACTATGTCACAACTCATAATGTTCAAATTGATTAGTATGTGGGATGCCTTAAATAAGTGATCAGGATAATCTGCAATCAGAAGGAGAATACTGTCAATTTCTTCATAGTCAAACATTGTTGTTATCATTTTAGGTCAGATTCTATCATTAGTCTCCATGCTATGTGCAAGTTTGTGGATTTACTCCCTATACTTGGATTTGGTCAATTTTTCCCTATGGTTTTTGGATTTTAAAATTTCAGTCTTAACCCAAATAGTACAAGAACAGTATGATTAAATTATAAGGAGTAAAAATAATCAAATTAGAGACAAAATCTAAATTTTCAACTCACGCATAGACATAGTACAAAAACTAGTAATAACATTTGACTTGACAGATTTAATGGTTATTGTTTGATTCAAGACCTAAATTTCACGTTTTGAAATGTACAAGGACAAAAAATGATCAGATCAGAATATATTAATTAAACCATAACTTACGCATAGTATAGGTACTAAGCATAGTTTGACCATCATTTTATCACTACCATTATTCATTTGGCAATAATGCTTTGGCACAATACTGATCATTAATTTGTCTGTCAAACTTCTTTCAGGAAGCGTAAGGTTCGGGAGATTGAAGAGCGCAATCGACCAACCGGTAATGAGAAATGGAAGATAAAGGGATGTCAAATGTACAAGCGGGCGAAGCAACGAAGGCATTAACTTTTTCCATGCTATACGCTGTGCCGAAATTTTGACCCTATTGCTTGAAAGGGAGTTTTATGTCAAATGTCCCAAGAAACAAGTTGAACGGCGGAGTCGTTTTAAGGTATCGATGGGTTTTTTCAGGTTAAAACTACAGTCCTCGTTGCGATATACTCCATAGTGGACAGCTATTTAGACAAGAATGAGAAGGGGTTGAGAGGAATCTAGTTTACCAGTTACCAACAGTTTTTGCAATTTCAACTCTGTGCATTGGTTTTTTATTTGTTCTTGTTGGGTTATATTACAAAGAAGTGAAGAATATAATGGATTAATCTATTAGGCATGATTGTAGTTGGATGTTAGAGTCTATGACAGCACATTCCAACCAATATTTGGTAAGTCAGAATATAATATATTTATAATCCATTTTCATTTAGATATATTATTGTATATTCCAACCAGCTCAGACTAATGAATAATTAAATAAAAGGATATTCTACATATTAGTATACGGTTTAGCATATTTCAAAGGCAATTGTCCTCCTAATTCTCCTAAAATTTCTCATCCTCTTTTGATGTCTTCTTTTGGAGTTGAATTCTATCAATTCCCATTCTAAATTGTAAAACTAATTTCTTCAAATAAATTTTTTCTTCTGACAAATTTTAATTATAATCTTAGTTTTACGGGCAGGAAAAAAGAGATTCTAAGAGAAGGAATGAATGCTCCTAATGGGTTTAGAATTATAATCTAAAATAATATGAGAGAACAAATATGAACAGTTTGACCTACCGGCTAAATGTGTTTGTTCAATTTTGTCAAATAATTTTACGTGCTTCACAACATACAATAATATAGTATATACTCCTCTTTCCAAAAAAAAAGTATATGCTTTAAATTTTATTTTACAATTAAATAAATATCATATTTCTTAATATATTTTAATTGTGTAAAAGAATTGAATATACAAAGTATCAAAGGTGTATGCTACGTCATCTTATGTTAAAAATCAAATCAATTTATTTATTAATTATAAATTGATTTAACAAGATAAATTATTAAATTTTTTTAAATAAAATCAAAGTTAAAATAACGTTACAAATAAAAATAAACTAAATTAAAACTAGTAAATTAATGAAAAAAATCAATTCAATCTTAAATTTGTTTTTCACTCAATTAATGGCAGCTAGTGGTCGTAGGAACCAAAAGTTGTTGGGGTATTATTATTATTATTATTATTATTATTATTATACCTAACTACTAATATATGTATTTATATTAAAAATATCATAATAATAAACAAAAATAAATTTATAAGTATATAATAATTAAACTTTATCACATCTACAGTGTCAATAAATAAAAACATTTTAAATAAAAAGTTATTTATAAAAATATATATATTTAACGAATAAAAATAATATAAAAAATTGTACATTAATTCACTAGTTTTTATTCAAATTTATTTTTTTAAATTGACATTTGATTAATACGTAATATTAATTTAAAGGTAATTATTTTATGCATAAATAATTTAATAGGTTAATTTTCTCTTAATTTAATTAAATATTTAATATATAATATATAGATAAAAAAAATAGACAATAAAAACAGACACCCAGAGAAACAGCGATTATCTTTTTCTCTCTCTTCTGTTACAGTTTCATTCTGTACCACGCTTTGTTGCTTTGTTCCTAACATTTGTTTTCTCTCTCTGTAACCCTTCAAAATCCCTTTTAGGTTGAAAACCCTTAAAAATTTAAATTCGTAATCTTTCGAAATTTCTATTTTTAGTTTACTTTTGAAGAAAAAAAATCACTGCTTGAATGTAGTGGTTAAGGTTATTTATTTATTTTTTTGGAATTTTGTACTGTGTGGATTTGAATGAGAACATAAATACTTTTGTGAAGTCGAAATTGAAGAACCGGCTGACTTCATGGCCACCACGGAGTTGCAGATGAGTCCTCAGTTGGAGCAGATCCATGGCGAAATCCGCGATCTTTTCCGTGCTCTGTCGTATGCCCTCTTCTACTCTCTCTTTGGCTTGTTTACTACTTAATTGATTTAGGCTTGTTTTGTAATCTGGAATCTCAGCTCTTTTCTCAACAATCAAGTGTTTTGACTTTAGTATTTTTGTTTGGACTAGATTTCAACTTTGTTGTTTTGAGTAGTCCTTCAAGCTTCTAAATCTGACATGTTTTTTGAAAACTATGATGCATTGCTTTTCAGAAATGGGTTTCAAAGGCTGGATAAGATGAAAGATTCAAATAGGCAAAGCAAACAGCTCGAAGAGCTTACTGGCAAGATGAGGGAATGTAAACGGTATGCCATATTTTTAGTGTATGAGATTTTTTATTTCTCATTTTTTTACCTTTTTTTAATTCCTAACTTTGATGAACTGTTTGCAGATTAATCAAGGAGTTTGACCGTGAAATTAAAGATGAGGAAAGCAAAAATCCTCCTGAAGTGAACAAGCAACTCAATGATGAGAAGCAGTCTATGGTAAGTTTGTTTTCCAACCTCAAATTTCCTTACCATTGGCATCAAAAGGTGTATTCACGATAGTGTGTTCTATCTAGTAGCCTGGAAGTAATCAAATTTATTACATCTTAAAATGGTTTAATTGACGAAATGAGATCTTCCTGATATACTTTCTTTTTATATTATAGCTTCTAATATTTGCTTTTTTTTGTTGCAGATCAAAGAACTGAATACGTATGTGGCATTGAGGAAAACGTAAGTTTGGCTATTTTAAAGGGATTAGTGGGCGATTTTGGTTTCCATCGGAAAGTTCGTTTTTTATTTATAATATGTCAGTTGAATTGTGAAGTTTGGGGATTAGCTATGTTTGAAACTTGGCCTTCTAAATGTAGGCTGTAGCCAGTTTCTGTGTAGTAGAATTCACGACCGCCCTTTTTTTCCTTGTAGTTTTCATGTCTTTATGTGTGTAACTGCAGATACATGAATACCCTTGGTAACAATAAAATTGAACTCTTTGATATGGGAGCTGGAGTCAGTGAACCTACAGCCGATGAAAATGTTAAAGTGGCATCATGTAAGATCATACTTCTTTTAACCCTCCTATGTATTTTGATTTGTTTAGAACAAATACTTGGGATCAAGGACAAGAGTTATGAAAATGATGGGTATGCTTTTATTACCTGCTATTGGTTTCTTCTTTTAATTTGATATATATATATACATTCTAATACCCCTGTCTCTCGTATCAATTATGATTTTGGTTTTTGTCATGCTATTGCTTGACTTTCTCCGCAGCAATGTCAAATCAAGAGCTTGTTGATCATGGGATGAAGACAATGGATGAGACTGATCAGGCCATTGAACGCTCAAAAAAGGTAACAGAAACAGCTTTTTGTTCCCAAGTGTGGCCCTCAGCATAGTTGTTGCCATCTTCTTTTCTTTTCTTAACTTTTAGATTCACAGGTTGTTGAACAAACAATTGAAGTAGGAACTCAAACTGCTACTACTCTTAAAGGCCAAGTAAGTCAGATTAAACAGTCTTTTATTGTTTTTTTAAAGCGGTTGTATTGCGTGCATATACTGATAGAAAGTCATGCAGACTGATCAAATGGGCCGTATTGTGAATGAACTGGATACAATCCAGTTTTCTATTAAGAAGGCATCCCAACTGGTAAAGGAGATTGGTAGGCAGGTTAGTTAATTTTTAGCACTCTAGAAACAACCTTGGTTCAATTTGACAATTTTTTCCCATGCCATATTAAATATCTTTCTTCTTCCTCCAGGTGGCCACTGATAAATGCATCATGCTATTTCTTTTTCTTATCGTATGCGGTGTGATAGCCATCATAGTTGTGAAGGTATTCTTTTCCCTTATTGATTTCATTTTGGTAGCCTGATGAACTTTCTGATTTATTATGTGGAAAAGTGAGGTATGTTATGCTGTAGATTTTGAAAATTAAGCTTTAGTAAAGAAATATTTGTGATGACTTGGTCATCAGGGTTGTTTGCCCTAAACATGTTCAACTGCTCTATCATATTGTTTGACATTATGACAAGATGGAAGTGTTGAATGTGACAAATTTTTGTCACTACTCGTTACTTTTAAAAACTTGCAAGCTGCAGCAAACGTAGCCACTTAGTAACTGTGCTATTTTAAGTACATTAAAAGCTTGTTTAGAATTGTTGTTGCAATTGAAGTGCTTTTGAAAAGTAGCTAGCAATCAGTCTCTTGGTTCGACTCCAATAGCACTTCAAGGAAGTGATTTGGATGGGAAAAGGTCTTTGTTTATCTTTACTTTTGCTGTCGAAAAGTTGCTTTTGGATGGCCAAAAGCGATGCTAGACACACCCTAAGAGATAGATTCAGACGCTTTCTTAACAACGATTAGCTTTGTAATGTGCAAAATTTCCATTTTCTAATTGCAATGTGGAAACTTTCAGATTGTGAACCCGAACAACAAAGATATCAGAGATATTCCAGGATTGGCGCCTCCCGCACCTTCAAGGAGATTGTTATATCTAAGGGACCCACAATAAAAGGTGATAATTTCAAATAAGTCAGTGGTTTGTTCTGCTTATGCTTGAATAGATTGGAGTGGGAATATTGGGAAGTTGGTGTTTGAGGGATCTAATGCTTTTTTCGCTTTTCTATTTTATATGATTGATTCTTGAATCTTGCCCGAGATGTGCATATTCGGATGGCAGAGTTTGTTGTCTTGTGTAAATTTGATGGGAGCAGGTGTTGAATTATTTGAAAGATTTAACTTTGAGGATTGTTGTAGGGTTAGAAATTAAGAAGTCATCTCTAAAGTGAATTCCACATAATTTTCATGTCCTTGGGAGATGTATATATATATATATATATATTGTTGTATTTCTAGAATATACATGTATGAATTTTGTGGCCAAGCTCATGTCCGCCGTAAATGGTATCTGGACAGGGTGAGCCTAGAACTAGAACATATCATAATAATCCATACATACTGTAACCATCTGCGAATCCCGAAAGAGTTAAGCAACATTATTGTACGCTAGAGCCCTCATAAATTCATGAAGCATAGTAGTTGCTGAGTTTCCAAATGAGAACATTTCGAGTTTGCATTAAATTAAGTTCTCAAAAAAAGACAATGTAATGGCATGATTCTGAGTCAAGTACCGATTGCGTGGCTGACTATATCGAGCTCGGTTATGGTAAGACTCTGAAAAAGCAACGGTGAGAGTACCGGCAACCCTGATGGTGACTGTTCCAGTTCTTGCAAATACTAAAAATGCCGACAAGTTTCAGAGCCAAAGCACAAAGGGAATTGGAGAAGAAGGTCCAGTAATTCAAACTGTATCTGTGAAACTTCCATCCCAGGCTTCTCCAGTAAACATAATAATGGCACAAAAGGAAATGCCAACTGCAAAAAGATTATAAAAAAGAAAAAAAGAATAAACATTGACCCACTTCGTCTAGCAGTGCAATAGAACATCTTTGTTGAAGCAAAGATTGGGGTGTACGGGAGATCATTGATTCGAGCTATCTGCTAATTATGAAGGGCTCTCAATAGGGTGAACATTAGATCGGATCAAGTCGAGTAAAATCTTTTTGAGTTATTCGAGTTGATAAGCTTTATTTCATAACTAACTTTATTTGATTTCTTTTAATTGAGTCGAGTATATGAAAGTTGAGTCAAATTATTCGAGTTTCTGTTCAAATTTAATTGTAAATATCTATAATGTTATTTTACTACTTAATTCATATTTAAAGGGTTTTTTATAATCATATACAAAACACACTACGCAAACTCGAATATCTCTTATCTCTCATATACCTTGTAAGCATGGATGGCTATCAAGGGTGAGAGAGGCTCGTTCTTCATCTCAAATTTTGTCCAATAATAATTTTAGTCTTTGTTAATTTGATTACCAAATCTTATTTTTCTCGAATTTTGAATTAAATATTTATTAAATCTATTAATTTTAAAATTAGATGATTTTACTCTTTATTGTCTGGTCGTAGGAAGTCTTAACACACTAGCTTAAGAGACCACTCACCAACCTAGTCCATCACCAAAAAGGATGTAAGCCACACTTAAAGCAAGCAATATAAAACAAAGATGTTATAAATGCAAAGAGTATTTAAAGGTATCGAAGGATTCAATTATACAATATAATTTTTTTTTTATTTTCTATTGACTTTGGACAATTTAATGAGCATAAAACGAGAAGACTTCTAAGGAGAAATAACAAAAGTGAATAATCTCAATTATAAATTTATACTCATCCGATAATTCAAAATCAATATAACACTTTTTAATTTTTACATAATATTAAATTGAAAACCACTCTTTGTCGGTGACCAAAACCATGAATGAAGTAAGAAATTTTATAACGGGTACTTCATCCAAGCCATTGAATTTGACCTTTATCGGTTTCATATCTAGGGCTGGGCGTTTGATCGAGTCGAGTAGAGTCAAAAAATTTCGAGTTATTCGAGTTTGCAAGTCTTGTTTTAGGATTCAAACTTTATTTGATTTTTTTTCGAATCGAGTCGAGTTTATGAAATTCGAGTCGAATCGAGTCGAGTTTTTTAGTTTCTGTACAAATTTAATTGTACACATATATTTTTTCATATATATTTCTATATGAATATACTTAAGGGTGCACATATATTTTTATATGCATATACTTAGGGATGGGCGGTGCACATATTGATTCAAATTTTAACGGCTTTCTATATGCATCTATAATATACATATATATTTCTTTATATTTTTACATGTGATGTACATAATATATTATGCGGAATTAAAAAAGTCGACTCGAATATGAAAACTGATCAACTAATTACTAAAATTTTTGAGTTATTCGAATTTCCATTTTATAGCTCAAACTTTATTTGAAATTTTTCGACTCGATTTGAGTTTATGAAATTTTGAGTCGAGTCAAAACGAGTCGGGTTTTTTCGCCTCGAGTGAGTTGAATAATTCGTATTTTTCGAGTCAAGTCGAGTTTTGCCCAGCCCTATTCATATCTACTAAATGCAATGGTTAGGATTAAGTTACAATAAATAAATAGATAATTTAAGAATTTTATCTTACTCGAAAGTAGTTTTATTATATAATAAGTGTTTAAATAATATTATTTTTTGTTTAGATATTTAATTTTTTATCAAAATAAATTGTAATGTTATATTCCGTAATTATTTCAAGGTCGTCCGTTAGAAAAATGTTATTTCTATTGATGGGTTCTTGAAGCTCTGATTTTTTTTACCTAACTTGTCATAACCCAATTGAAGTGTTCTCTGATAAATTTTTGGTGCTTAAGATTTTTCATTTTGCAAAAAAAAATAATAATAATAAGAGAATGAAGACTTTTTGATCAAGATTGATACACCGAAAATAGATAGTTCTCAGGATCAATGTGTTTCGAGACTTAAGATTACTTGATTTCCCAAAAATAATTATCTTTTTAAGTTTATCTTTATTTTCCTAAAAAAAGTGAAAATAAAAAAATTACTAAAGGCCATATGTCCATTTATTTGGTAAAAAAAAATAACGACCGACCTGAAAATTTAAACACTTGAAAAATATATATACTTTTAACATTTATTTTATATAAGTGATACACAGTTTTAGGGGTTAGGGTTTTAGTTTAGGGTTTAAGGTTTAGGGGTTTAGGTTGTAGGGTTTAGAATTTAAGGTTAGTGTTTAGAATTTAGGGTTTAGGGTGTCGGGTTTAGTTTTTTAGGGTTAGTGTTAAGAATTTAGGATTTAGGTTTTTATAGTGTAAATACACAGGCTTGTGTAAAATTAATTTTACACAGACTGTATATCAAAGTTTTACCCTTTATATAAACCTTATTTTACAGGCAATGAACATATTAGGTTCCTCCTTAATTAATACTTGAGACCCTCAATTTTATTAAATCATTGACTATTATCCTTTTGAAGTGTTTAAATATCTCAAGTGTCCCAGTCTGCCTAAGGTAGGTCAAATGTCAAGTTTTTACCTAAAATCCCTTAAATCATTCAACAATAATAAAGATTATGAATCCCCCCATTTAACACACTGGTTTCAACACTAATAAAAATATTATTGTTGTTGTTAAGACTTGATGACACCAGCTAAGGTTATTATATCTAGGGATGGTAACGGGTCAGGTAGAACTTTTGACCGATATAACACTAATTCAATAAAATTTGACTTTAATTCGATCCGAATTTAAAGAATATTTTTATCCGATTCGGCTCGAAAATTTAATTGAAAATCCAAACTTGACACAACCAATTTAATATGACTTTTATATTCTCTTTGTCAAAATGGAGAAATAATCAAATAAAATATTAATTTATTCAATTTAATAACATAAAATTAAAATAAATTCTAATATAATATCATTATTCTAGTACCTTATGTACTGATTTCTTACATATATATATTTATCAAAACTTTATTAAAAATATGAAAAAGGGTATTTTGTAATGATACTGGGTTGGAACAAGTTCTTCCTGAACTCAAAACGTACTAAAATCCAGAATTTCATAGGAAAAATCCAATCCTAATAGATTAGATCGGGTCAGGAACTATCAGATACAAGTTTTTTTGCCATCCCTATATGCATATAGATATGGAAGAGCACGAGTAGAGTTTTTTTGCCTATCCGACCCGAAAATATAAATGTTTCATCTGAACCTGACGCGAATATTATGATTAAAATCCGCACCGGTCGGAAACAAATAAATAATGGTCATGTTTGACAATTAGCGGATATCTGATAGCTAATAGCGGATTACATTAGTTGATAGCTGATAGTTGACTACATTAGCTGAATTGACTAGCGGATTGTATTAGTTGATTGTATAAAAGTGTTTGGTAAAATTAACTGACAGCTTATAGCTGTTTGATTATTTAAACAAGCAAAATGACATATAAGGACATGATTATATTCGATACTTGTTTGAATAGCTTATTAGTTATCAATATTTTGTATCTATTAATATTAATTAGATTATGACAAATATTTTTTAATATAACATTACTAAGTATATTTGAAGGATCTATATATTAATTTATTGTTTATATAATTATTTTTAATACAATTTAATTAATTATTAAATATAAATATAAATATAAATGTGTGAGAATAAAAAAAGTATTAGTTTACAAATGTCACAATATAAATACGTGGGGGTGAAAAATTAAAATAGAAAATGTTAAATTTATGTTATTTGGAGATTTTTTATAATTGTTAAGGGTAAAAGGGTCTTTATAACTTCAATGTCAAAACTTCTAATTTAAAAAGCTCATATTAGCAGTCTTTACAAAATTAGAGTGTAACGACCAGGATTTTGGAATTCGAAGGTCGGTTAACCCGAGATAGGAGTTCCGTGCTTGGGCCGATATGTTAGGCCCTTGGGAGGCTTTAATGGGCTTGTTTATGGATTTTGGGCTTGAGTTATTGATTTGGGTTTGAGTTAAGGAGAGTGTGAGGAGAATAGTTTGGTAATTGGTGAATGAGATGGAAAAGAGGGAGAGGAGCCTTTAATTTTTCGCTTTTGCAGAATTTGATGATATCATTCTCTTGTCTTCTCCCCCACACCATACCCACTCCCTCATCCTTAGACCAACACTCAAAGGTTGAATCTTGGAGGTTAGACATGTGAATCTCGTTTTGGGTGAGGATGAAAGATTGTTCATCATCAAAGGATCTTTATTTTGAGGTAGGCTTTGCTTAGAATGGTGGTGAAAGAGGTTTAGTTGGGGTTTGAAGAGGAGGTCCTTGAAGGCTTCTTCATTAGCTTTAATCCAATGTTAGTACACTACTAACTCCCTTTGTTTCCTGGAAATCATAAAATTATGCTTTGTTGTATGTTTGTGATGTTTGTGGTTTGGATGAAACTTGGTTGATCTCTAATGGCAACTTGTGAATTTAACGTTGTTGAGGCCTAAACTGGTAGTAACACGCCTAATTAACTCCCCATAATATGTAGGAGTAATTTGGAACTCAATGGTTGAGGTTAAGGGGTTGAACCAGAGAAATTCGAACTTTAAAAATGGAGTTTTGGGCACGATATTAGTACAACCTAGGCCAATATCGGTACGCTATCTTGGAAGTTGATTCTTTTAGGTGTTTTATAAAAGGGGTATCGGTACGGGTCAAAGGCGTACCGATACCATTGTTCCATTGTCAACTCCAGTAGCAAAATAGCATATCGGTACGCCAAGGGGCATTTTGGTACGAGTGTGGTTTACAAGGTTTCAGTACACAAGGAGGGCGTATCGATACGGGTCTACGATTAAATCTTTCAAATCTAAAGCGGGTATCGATACTCGAGGAGGAGTACGGTACCTAGAGGGGAGTATCGGTACCCATATAGGCGTATCGATACTCGATGGGCAATCTGTCCAAGGAATTAGACTTTGAGCTCGAGGGTTTTATAATTCGAGGTAAAGGGGTCGAAGGGTCTCCTTGTAGCGATGTCCCTCTCGCTAAAAAAATGTGTTTTTATTTTGAAAATGATGTCTTCCGTGGGAGTTTTGCAAAATCCGTGTTTTATTTAAAAATAGAGTCGCCACCAGCCACTCAAGGTGGACCGGACACCGTAAAAACCAGAGATTTCAAAATGTCGGGTTCGAGAGTCGGTTATGGATGGGGAAGGATTAACACCCCCACACCGCCCAAAATTGGTACTTTAATAATTACCGCTTTATTAATATTAAACTTTCCGAATTAAAGTGACGATTAAATTAAAACTTGGGTCATAAGTGCGAGTAAATTTTAAAAGCCCTGTTATCCGAGAGTAAACGCCCAACCACCATAACTACGCCTGATACTGGCCTCGTTTACGCTTGGATAAAAGGGCACCGCATTGACAAAATATATCCGAAATGCAATCTTAGAAAACAAATATTAACATTTATATTGACATGGCATAAACACATAAATATTATAATATTATATAAAAGATAATAATAAACTACATGAATAAAAAAACATGATCAATCATAATATAAAAAAAAACAAACCATGAACGAAAAAAACGAGCTTCCAAAACTAAAATAATTAATTCTAACATGCTTAAACACATTAAGACACCAATATAATATACATGACATGCGTGAAATGTAATGCTAAACTAACATAACAACATGTTAACATAAAAAACTAATACTTGACTTCTATCATATAACATAATTTACACCCACAACCTAACATGACAATTAAACATGATAAATAATACCACACTAACATATAACCTAAAAAAAGATGAACATAAAATACATACGAATCATATCAAATACAAGGATGTACATACATACCAAACATAAAAAATAAATAAAAGCCATGAACAAATACATATCATGATAAAGCATATATTTAGATGAAAAGATAAAAAAAAATTAAACAACCACCAAAAATTAATTTAAACACATTCTATCAAGACATAAAAATATATGATCATAAAAATATATAAAAACATAAGAACTAAAATAAAGAAAAGATTACTGATAAATCATCATTTCTATTAGATTATAAAAGATTATACCACAAACATACATAAAAAGGATACCCAAACCTAAATATAGTAGAGAGTTCTCTCCTTTTTCTTTCTCAATTTGTGATCTTCAAAATAATATGAGAATCCCCTTTTTTTTATTTGCCGAGAGCTTCTCCCCTTTGTGCTTGAAATGGCCGGCTCTCTCCCTTGCTTCCAATTTTTTTTGTTCAATTTGTAGTGTGGTACAAATGGATTAGGGGAAGGGGAAATAAGGTGATGGTGGGTTAGCGTGGAGTGGGGGGAAATACAGGGTATGGGTTGCCAGTATAGTGAGGGAATGGGGAATAGGGGGATGGGCATAGGGTGAGGTATGAGTTATGCGTGCGTGGGGGTTTTATTTTGGCAGGGCATGGGCTGCATGCCTTGCCTTGCTATTTAATTAGTTAATTTTTTTTGGAATTTGATTCGAATAGGGTAAATGGTTCGAATATAATTTGGGGCTCGGACAAAAAACGGGTATTACAGCTGCCCCTCTTTGCTCATTGTTGTGTAATAGTAATAGAGCAAAGACAAAAAGAATAACCATTTTTGTCCGATCTGGCTGAACTTCTCTCCTTTTGACGCATGTCTTCTTTCTTCGGTAGATCTTCTTTCTTTTTGACGCATGTCTTCTTTTTTGTCTTGGTTGATCTACTTTGTCACTCTTGGAGGAAGCAAAATCTTCAAAATAGGGAGGGGGTTATCTGTTGGGGAAACAAAACGAGTTCAACTTGTTACATTACAAAAATAATACTTAAAGACAATTCGACCCAGCTGCAACACCGACGAAGAGGCAAGATCTACAAAATTTGATCCAGCTACAACACTAACGAGGAGGCAAGACCGATGGATGAAAGTTCTGATGTCTGATCCAGCTACAACTCTGACGAAAAGACAAGACCAGAAAACTGACAACTTCTTCCTTTTCTCTTTTTTTTTCTTTTTCTTCTTTGTTTTCCTTTTCTTTTTGCTTTTTCTTTTCTACTTTTTTCATTTTGCTCTCTTTTTCTTCTTTTTTCATTTTTCTTCTTTTCTTTTCTTTTTTTAGATACAACATTGATAAAACTTGAAAGTTGGTAAATTTTGACCAAGCTACAACATCGACGAAGAGGCATGGTCTATAGTTAGTAATGTTGATCCAGCTACGACACTGACGAAGAGGCAGGATCAAGAGTTAGTGAATTTGGTCTAGCTACAACACCGGCGAAGAGGCAAGATCAGAAGTTAGTGAATTAGGTTCAGCTACAACACCAACGAAGAGGCGGAACCGAAAGTTGTATTTAACCGAGCTATAACACCGACGAAAAGGTAAGGTCTGAAGATTTGATCTAGCTACGACACCGACGAAAAAGCATGATTGGATAGTTGATTTCTTTGCGATCAAGCTACGACTCTGACGAAGAGGCATGATCCGAATTTGGCAAATTTGGTTCAGCTACAACACCGACGAAGAGGCATAACCGAATGTTATATTTGACCAAGCTACAACACCGACGAAGAGACAAGGTCTGAAGATTTGATCCAGCTACGACACCGACGAAGAGGCAGGATCGAATAGTTGATTTCTTTCCGATCAAGCTACGACTCTGACGAAGAGGCATGATCGGAATTTGGCAAATTTGGTTCAGCTACATCACCAACGAAGAGGCAGAATCGAAGATTTATGTTTGTTTGATCTATCCACACTATCACCGGAGAGATAAGATCGTATTTCAGCATTCGGACTCCACTAGTCCCTCAACGGAAAAGCAGAATCGGATGACATCAATTTGAACACGGCCACACCATCAACGGAGGGACATGATCAAATAACACTTGAATATTTTTTCTTTCTTCTTTTTTCTTTTTCTCTTTTTTCATTTTTTTTATTTTTTCTTGATTTTTTGATATTTTTCTTGTAAATAAAAAACAAATTCCAAGGAAAAGTTTAGTCTAGCTGCAACACCATCGAAGAGGCAAGACCTGTAGAGGATTTGATCTGCTACACCACTGACGTAGAGACTAGATCAGCAAAATGTGAGACCCGCTACACCACCGACGGAGAGGTAGGGCCAAATGGAAAATCTGACCTGCAACACCACCGATGGAGGCAAGATCTGGATAGGATTTGATCTGCTACACTACTGCCGGAGAGACTAGATCAGCAAAATGTTAGACCCGCTACACCACTGACGGAGAGACAGGATCTGGATAGAAATTTTGATTTGCAACACCACCGACGGAGGTAAGATCTAGATAGGATTTGATCTGCTACACCACTGCCGAAGAGACTAGATCAGCAAAATGTGAGACCCGCTACACCACTGACGGAGAGACAGGACCGAATAGAAAATCTGATCTGCAACTCCACCGACGGAGGCAAGATCTACATTAAGTTGGCGTACCACCACTGACGGAGGCATGATTTGCAAGATGTTGGATGACTGCACCACTAACAGCGAGACAATGTCTGGAAAATTTTACGCTGCTTTTCTATCGATAGAGGGCAGGGTCTGAAAAGAATTTCTATTGGCAATAGTAGAAACTAGAAGAATGTTGACGTCCGTCACACCATCATCGGAGGAATAAAATCCTACAAAAGAAAAAATATTGGTCAGTAATTGTCAAAGATTTTGTCGATGATACCTTTTATTTTGGGTGTTTCAGCATCTTCTTCGTGTTTGGCCTCCTTCAAGACTAGGGTTGGCCCTCTTGTCATTGCCCCCATGTTGAGGGTACTCGGTCTTTTCCGTAGACCTATTATGTAGAAGCAAGATTGCATGAATGTATCTAATTTTATGTCTAAATGCATGGTGATTTTGGTGTATGCACTTAATCTAAATATATGACGTATGCAAAAATAATTCCATGCAAGATAAATGCAACTACATGCATGAATGTGATATGATTTTTTTCCCTCAATGGGATGCCCTGACTCCTCACTGGTCCTATCAGGATCTTGATCTTTTGCGTGTGACGGTGCCCTAACCTTTTCTTGGGTTCGATCATCCATCTAGGTGCATGCCCCAACATTTTGTTCGTTCTTATGCTATCGTCTACAACTGCTCTTGAATTTGACACTTTGAGTGCGGATTATGTTGCCCCCTAAGTTGGGTTCATAAATTGTATGTTGGTTCATGGCAGCTCGTTATTATTATTATTTTGGATTAAGTACAGTTTTGCAGACTGTGGTCAAGGATGCAAGAGTTTGACTTGGCAATGAAGGCTGGACCTTGGCAAAGAATGCCCCCGGACTGGGACCTTGTTAGAGGCACAATATTTGTAAAAGATGTGGAGGGTGCTTTTGGACATGCCCCAAGATCGGGCTCTTGTAGAGGTTTTGTAAGGTGCTAGGTCGACCAACTTTGTTGTATCTAATGGGATAACCCGGGGACCAGTCTCAAAATGAATGCATGTAAAAAACAAAGTATGTCCTATATGCAAATGCACCAATGCAAAGATCAAAATGTCATGATATGTAATGAATGCCAAAATGAATAGATATGATGTGATCACGAAAAAGGTCAATTTGAAATTAAAATAATCAAATGAATAAATTAAAGTAAACGTGGTAATAATAAAATATTTCTTCTCGGGCAAACCACTTGAACCAACACCTTTATGTCATGCAATGCTAATGCAATGATGTATGCAAAAAAGGGCAAAACAAAAAAAAGAAAACGAGTCAGTACCGAATAAAATCAATAACAAACAAAACGACCCTATTTACATCCCGTCTAAAACACCTAGGTTATCTGCATGGCTTTAGCAAGGTGGGTTTCTATATGTTCTCTACATGCAGTGTTGGTGCTAGGAGGTACCTGAATTGTCCTTGTTGTCCTCTACTAAGAGTAGCAAGACCCTCAATCATCACCCATTATAGGCTCCTTTCAACCGGGTTCAATTCAGGGGGACCCATTCGCTTATGCCTGCACGAAGGAACAATATCCTTATGAAAGCATAAGGTACTCGAGCCCCGAAGGTACTTGCTAGGCCTACACAGAGGAACGATATCCTCTAGAAAGCATTAGCGTTTTTCCCTCACTTAAAAGAACGGGTTTATATGCCAAATTTTAAATGCGTTAAAATAAACGCGCAATTATAACCAAATTTTAACTTAATCGTCACTTTAATCCGGAACTTCTAATATTACTAAATCGGTAATTATTTGAACAAGCTTGACTATCTTTTTTATTTTTAAAAAACAAATAAGTTTGTCCCCAGCGGAGTCGCCATCTGTAGCGATGTCCCTCTCGCTAAAAAAAGTGTTTTATTTTGAAAATGATGTCTTCCGTGGGAGTTTTGCAAAATCCGTGTTTTATTTAAAAATGGAGTCGCCATCGGCCACTCAAGGTGGACCGGACACCGTAAAAACCAGAGATTTTAAAATGTCGGGTTCGGGAGTTGGTTACGGATGAGGAAGGATTAGCACCCCCACACCGCCCAAAATTGGTACTTTAATAATTACCGCTTTATTAATATTAAACTTTCCGAATTAAAGTGACGATTAAATTAAAACTTGGGTCATAAGTGCGAGTAAATTTTAAAAGCCCCGTTATCGAGAGTAAACGCCCAACCACCATCACTACGCCTGATACTAGCCCCGTTTACGCTCGGATAAAAGGGCACCGCATTGACAAAATATATCCGAAATGCAATCTTAGAAAACAAATATTAACATTTATTTTGACATGGCATAAACACATAAATATTATAATATTATATAAAAGATAATAATAAACTACATGAATAAAAAAACATGATCAATCATAATATAGAAAAACAGAACATGAACGAGAAAAATGAGCTTCCAAAACTAAAATAATTAATTATAACATGCTTAAACACATTAAGACACCAATATAATATACATGACATGCATGAAATGTAATGCTAAACTAACATAACAACATGTTAACATAAAAAACTAATACTTGAATTCTATCATATAACATAATTTACACCCACAACCTAACATGGCATTTAAACATGATAAATAATACCACACTAACATATAACCTAAAAGCAAGATGAACATAAAATACATACGAATCATATCAAATACAAGGATGTACATACATACCAAACATAAAAAATAAATAAAAGCCATGAACAAATACATATCATGATAAAGCATATATTTAGATGAAAAGATAAAAAAATTAAACAACCACCAAAAATTAATTTAAACACATTCTATCAAGACATAAAAATATATAAAAACATAAGAACTAAAATAAAGAAAAGATTACTGATAAATCATCATTTCTATTAGATTATAAAAGATTATACCACAAACATACATAAAAAGGATACCCAAACCTAAATATAGTAGAGTTCTCTCCTTTTTCTTTCTCAATTTGTGATCTTCAAAATAATATGAGTATCTCTTTTTTTATTTGCCGAGAGCTTCTCCCCTTTGTGCTTGAAATGGCCGGCTCTCTCCCTTGTTTCCAATTTTTTTTGTTCAATTTGTAGTGTGGTCCAAATGGATTGGGGGAAGGGGAAATAAAGTGATGGTGGGTTAGCGTGGAGTGGAGGGAAATGCAGGGTATGGGTTGCCGGTATAGTAAGGGAATGGGGAATAGGGGAATGGGCATAGGGTGAGGTATGGGTTATGCGTGCGTGGGGGTTTTATTTTGGCAGGGCATGGGCTGCATGCCTTGCCTTGCTATTTAATTAGTTAATTTTTTTTGGAATTTGATTCGAATAGGGTAAATGGTAATAGAGCAAAGACAAAAAGATAAACTAATGTGCACCTATATAACATATTAATAAATAGATAAATTTAATAGGGTGGCATAATAATTGATAGAAACCATAAGGCGATGGTAAATGTGTTAGAGTTGTGTGTGGTATGGCATTTGTGTCAATGTTGTGTGCTGCGTGGAAGTAGGGGTCTTGTTGTGTACTGATGGGACACCTACTTAGTCTAGTCTTTGTGTGGTGGGATCCGGATACCCAATAATATATGTTGCAACACTTTGAATACTCCCGAATGGAGGATCCCGATGTTATATGGATACAAGCCTCATTCAAAGATGTTAAAATGATCGAGTCAAATGCTTTTATAATGTAATTTTTAAAAGGAGCTCTATTGTATATGTTTCAAGTATTAATTATGCCATTGTTTTGGATCAAAATCAAATGGGTTTTGGAAATTGTTCATGGATTGGGCTAAACAAGGTCAAAATTTTATGGCTGGGTTTCGGGCTTGAGGCCTAAATGTGACATCCGGGTCGAAGATATTACATAGAGGTTTTACCCTAACCCGCTATTCTAAATTGCTATTTATTAGACATCTAAATTAGCAGATTTGACCAGTCAAATCTCTAATTTTGGCTCAAACCTCTATTTACCAAATATGGTCAATAATATTTTTTCTATTTTTATGAAAGAATAAATGGGTAAAAGGAAAAAAATATAAGAGAGGTATTTATAGTAATTATCCCTATTATTTATTCAATAAAATTAATGATGCAATTGAAAAAATATATAAAGAAAAGGAAATTATAGTAATTACTCATAAATATATGGAAACTTATATAAATATTTCGGGTTATGTCGAATTTTTTTCACTCTAAACCCGAAAATGATCCGGCCGACGTTTAATAATTTTTTTCACTCAATTCAAACTTATTTGAAAAAAACCAATCTTACATGAATAAGTCGAAACCTGTTGAGTCTGAGTCCATGGATGATGCAATCAAATTCTTTTGAAAACGTGCTTTCAAGTTTACAAGAATCAACTGACAGTTTCAAACAAAAGAACAATTGGAGTGATGGATATAGGTTTCAAGTGACATTTTTTGTGGAAATTTTTTATATAGGCAGATTTATATATATGAATTCCTTCAACTACTATCTTGTTTGTCATGTTTGTCATGGTACTTAGGTTTTTGGTAACATTGTTAAAAAACTATATTTTATATGGAAAAACATTTTGGTCTCCTTGAGAGAAATGGTAGAAGGTTCAAACTTGTGTTTTGTTATAAAATCTTACATCTTGATTATCATGATATTCAATCAATGAAAGAAAAATTATTATGTCATCTTGATTATCATTTCAAGCTTTCCCTGACCAAAATTACATGATAAACCCAAAATCTGAACTTGTCAAAATAAACCTTAAGCACCAACACCTACATCAACCTTAAACCCTAAATTTTAACCTTCATAATCCAAATAACTTAACCTAACCAAATCAAGTACAACAAAAACCCTACGAAAACACCCAAATGATTCGCTCGCATCTTCTTCCCCTCTCTATGGCATTTAATTTTCTTAATAAACCAACTATAATAACTCTTGAATGTGGATTCAAAGAGGGATCATACCACCTAAAAAATAACAGTTTCTTCCAAAACAACGTTCATGATTCATGCACCCAAATAATCTTCTTCCAGTATTATTATCCGTCCAAGTAGTGCGTCAGATATTTAGAGTTTTAAACAAAAAAATTGGGGAAATATTTTCAAGTATTTTAATTAGCAGTAAATGGATAAATAATATTATTTTAATAAGAAAAATAAAAATTAACGGCCACTTCAACTTTTTGTAACGGAAGGTAACGAGAGAGACTGAAATGAAATCGAAATAAAAGTTGGGTGATCCAATGAAAGTTTAAAAAGTTCGGTGACCAAAATGAACGCGCCCTAAAAGCTCAGTGACCATTTGTGACTTTACGTAAAAGTAATTTTGAATAAAGTCACTCATTTATACTTGTTTATATCACCAGTCCTTCTATATTTTCAAAAAGAATATCTAAAATAGTATTTTATCTACTTAAAAGCACTTTTTGAAAGTAATATCAAACAATATAAAACTACTTTTTAAAAATAATGTTCGGGTCAGTTTGACATTGCTTTTAAAAAGTGATTTTAAAAAGTTTAATTTTATATTTGAGTGTTTTGGATTGCTGTCAAAAAGTGTTTTTGAGAAAATAAAATATTCATTTTAGACACTATGCGACAAACTAAAAAATAAATAAATAAATAAAAACAACATTTTCATATATAATTGACAAATATACTTGTAATAAAATATACAATCATTTATATATAATGTATTAACTTATAATAAATAAGTAAAATTTATGCACTATTAATATTTTAATATATAAATTATAATTTTTAATTATTTTAAGCAATTAATATAAATTATTAGACATTAGTTAAAAACCCTAATGTCCTCTGAAGAAGCTATCGAGCCTTTGGGTATGGTGGATCAGTCTTATCCCGGTGGGAGACCGCCGGATGGAGTCCTGGACATAACTGGTGGACCGACAAGGGAACGTCCGACATCGCTCTCTCATCTGGACCGGTTCCGGCAGTCGAAGAAGGTACGTAGCGATGGAGTCGTGGTTGTGGTTGTCGAGGATTAAACTATGGATGAGAATACTGGTTCAGTGCTGGCTGTGTCGGCGAAGATGGTAGCGGATAAAGCGGTGCAGCAACAGGGCACGGAATCGTTAAATCAAGATAGAGACGAGAAACCTTCATATGCAAGAAAGGTTGCCAGGATGAAGGATAAAATCGCGTCTCGTCCAGGTTTTCTTAAGGATGAAGTTACGATACTGGCAGAGGATATCATCACTAATCGGGATGGGAAAATACCATCAATTCAATTCTCTAACAGAATTCATGATCAGATTGATAATAATTTGCGCAACTCAATAATTGTGCGGCTTTTGGGACGTGCGATAGGCTATAGGGTTTTGGTTAATAGGGTACATGCTCTTTGGAAACCCGTAAGGGAATTGTATATTATTGATCTTGATAATGATTACTTTTTAGTGCGGTTTTTGGACCCGTGTGATTACACGAAGGTGTTAACTGAGGGGCCATGGACTATTTATGGGAGTTACTTAACGGTGAAACCATGGAGTAAAGGGTTTTCGACTATAGAAAAGCATCATTCGTAGGTGATTGTGTGGGTTAGGTTACCGGGGTTGCCATATCGATATTACACAAAGACTGTGTTTCGGCATATCGTTGTATTTATTAGAAAGGTTGTTTGAATTGATTATAATACTGATGTTGGTGGGAGAGGAATGTTTGCTCGCTTGGCAATACTGGTGGACCTTAACAAGCCTTTGTTGTCCTGCATTTGGATTGATGGTTGACTGCAAAAGTTAGAGTATGAGGGATTACAACAGATTTTTTACGAGTGTGATGTTTACGACCATACTAAAGAGAAGTGTAGAGTTAATGTGCTGCAAAAAGTAGGTTCAGAGGGTTGTGCATCGGAGGGGGTTGGTGGTAGTAAGCCGGCTATAGATCATGTATCAGATTCAAACTTGTTTGGTCCTTGGAAGGTAGTCATGGAAAGGATACGCAGAGGGGTGCCACCTCGATCGAATAAAAATCATGGTTCCATTGGTCCAGTTGGTTCGCGGTTTGCTGGGCTTGAGATTGAGGAATCGAATGGTGTGGCAGAAACGAGTAATGAACGCAATAGAGTGGTTAATGTGAATGCAGTGGTTGATGTACCGGCTAAAGTAAATAATGTAAAAGGGAAAGAGCAAGTATGTGAGAAACTGAAGAACGCGACTTATAAGGAGTCTAACCCGAATAAAATGAGCAAGGCAAAGAAAAGAAATGCTATGACTGAAGTGGTTACAGTAGGGAGTCAAGAGGATGTTCCGATTGTAGTGCATAATGTGAATGCAAGGTCTGGGGAACATAGGGTGGTTATTATTAGGGAAAGTGGCAATGTCGGAGTGTCCAAAGGTAGGCGGGGAAGTCAGCGAGAAAGATCAAATTTAGGGAGAGGTAAGGTTGACGTTAGTAGTAGAAGCCTCCAAGTTCGGCGTCCACAGGAAGTGAAAGGTACAGGCTGCATGACGGCATCTAATCTGGTACGATAATTAACATCAAAATTGGACGGGGTTGCTGAAGGAGTTAGGCCCGGTAGCAGTCGGGATCCATTGATCAATGGTGATTCATCTCCTATGGTGCAATCATCTGATGAGGATGAGTATTATTTGTCAGATTCTCCAGAGGCTCTTCCTGAGGGTGCCAAATTTGCTGACGATCAGTAAGGTTAGTTTATTTGATTATTTTAATGATGATGACATTCATGTTATGGAATTGTTAGGGTGCTGCTAGTCTGAAGTTCCATGGATATTTCAAGTCCTTTGTATGTGAGCATCATCCGTCTGTTGTGGCATTATTCGAACCGCGTATTAGTGGTAGTATTACTGATGGGGTCGTGTCATGGTTAGGTTTTCATCATTCTTTTCGCGTTGAGTCGCATGGTTTTAGTGGCGGTATTTGGATATTTTGGAATAAAAGTGTGGAGGTGGATATTCTTAAAGTAGCAAACCAGTTTATTCATATTAAAGCTAATTCTTGTGATGAGAAAGCGACGTTTTTCCTCACAGTTGTGTATGCTAGTCCGAACTCATCCAAGCCTAAGCATCTTTGGCCTCAGCTTGCAGATCTTAATCCTGGTAATGGTGTTCCATGGCTTCTATGGGGTGAGTTTAATGTTCTTTTATCCGGTGATGAGAGAATAAGAGGGGCTCCGACTCAGAATTGTTGGAGTAAATTATTTTTAAAATTGTTTTGCAAGGCTTATCAGATATGGGTTTCCAGGGTCTGTCATTTACTTGGTCAAGAGGGAATTTGTATCAACGATTGGACTGTTGTGTGGTTAATTTTATGTGGACGGCTACTTTTGTTGATTCCCATGTTCTTCATTTAGATATGTTGGGGTCTGATCATAGGCCTCTTCTTGTCTCGTTGGGTGAGGATCAGAGTACCAGTCATAATCGTCCTTTTCGGTTCATAGAGAGAGGCTTGGCAATCGCATCCGAATTTTGTAGAGTTTTTATCTTCGGTCTAGTCTAAGGAAATGGCCTGGGAGGATAATGTTAGTAAATTTTGCGATGAGGTGGGTGTATAAAATCGCGAGGTGTTCGGCCATATTGGAGAGAAGAAGCAAAGATTACGTGCGCGACTTCGTGGGATCGATCGTGCTATGATGAGGCGTCATTCAGATAAGTTAGTGGATTTGGTTTCCAAATTAAAGAGTGAGTTGGAATCTATCATGGATCAGAAAAAATAATTTTGACGACAAAAAAGGTGTTACAAGGAGACCATAATACTAAATTTTTCCATACTTCAGTGATTGCTAGAAGACGTGCCAATCGAATATCTGTACTTAAACGAGACGATGGAGTATGGTGTTCTGAGGGTTTTGATTTGAGGAAATTAGTAAGGGATTTCTATCAGGATTTATTTACTAGTTCCTTGACGCCTCGGCCACCATATACAATCAGGGGTAATTTTCCGGCTCCATCCATCCAACTTCAGATCTGCTACAATAAAAAATTTTAGGGGTTAGTGTGTAGGATTTGGTTAAAAAACCAAAATCAAAGATTTTAAAAGGGTGTCTCTTTTTAGTTTTAAAAAATCCTTGTAACAGAAAAGGGGAAAGATCGAAAAAAGGAATTTTGTCAGGGATTTCAGAACAAAAAATGTAAAATTTTAAACAATTTCGGAATCAAAAAAATTCAGAGTCCATCATGTTATTTAGAATCAAAAGCAAAGTTTGTTTAGTTTTTTAAATCGAAATACACTTTCGTTTTCAAAAATCAAAATCTTTTTATTTGTAAAACTCAAAACAAAAAGGGGAGAAAGTCAAGCTTACCTGTTATCGTCCTTTGAGCTTCGCCGTGAGGCCGTTGAGGCCGGAGAACGATGGTGGAACCAAGAGCGCCGCCGCTCTGGTTCGAGTTGAGAGAAAGGAATATTTGAAACTTGTTTTTAGGGTTTTTTGTTAGTCCAAAATGAAACAAAATAACATAGTTATGCTTTAACCGGCCAAAGTTAAAACGATGGCGTATTGAACAGCCCCGACCCGCGTGTGACCAAACTTGTTTTTAGGGCTTTTAAATTTTACTCGCACTTATGACCAAATTTTAATTTAATCGTCATTTTAATCCGAAAAGTTTAATATTAATAAAGCGGTAATTATTAAAGTACCAATTTTGGGCAGTGTGGGGGTGCTAATCCTTCTCCATTCGTAACCGACTCCCGAACTCGACATTTTAAAATCTCTGGTTTTTACGGTGGCGACTCCATTTTTAAATAAAACACGGGTTTTATAAAACTCCACGCGGAAGACATTATTTTCAAAATAAAGTAAAACAAAATAAAAACCACACCTTTTTAGCGAAAGGGACATCGCTACAGATGGCGACTCCGCTGGGGGTATTTTTGTTTTTTCAAAAAAATAAGAGAGTCAAGCTTTTTTCAAATAATTACCGCTTTATTAATATCGGAAATTCTAGATTAAAGTGACTATTAAACTACCATTCGGTTATAATTGTGCGTTTATTTTAACGCATTTAAAATTTGGCATATAAACTCGTCCTTTTTAAGTGGGGGAAAACGCTAATGCTTTCGTGAGGATATCGTTCCTCCGTGTAGGCCTAGCAATTACCTTCGGGGCTCGAGTACCTTATGCTTTCGTAAGGATATCGTTCTTCGTGTAGGCATAAGCGAATGGGTCCCCCTGAATTGAACCCGGTTGAAATGAGCCTATAATGGGTGATGATCGGGGGCTTTGCTACTCTTAGTAGAGGATAGCAAGGACAATTCGGGTACCTCCTAGAACCAACACTGCATGTAGAGAACATATAGAAGCCCACCCTTTTAGAGCCATGCGGATAACCTAGGTGTTTTAGACGGGATGTAAATAGGGTTATTTTATTTGTTTATCGTATTTGCCTTTATTTGTTTATTTATTTTATCCGATACTAACTTGTTTTCTTTTTTGTTTTGCTTTCTCTTCGCATACATCATTGCATTTGCATTACATAAAGATATTGGTTCAATTGGTTTGCCCGATCAGAAATCTTTCATTTTTACCTTATTTGCTATTTAATTTATTCATCTGATTATTTTAATTCCAAACTGGCCTATTTTTTTGTGTGATCACATCATAATTAAATCTATTCATCTTTGCATTAACTACATAAAATATCATAACATTTTAATTTTTGCATTCTACTAGCATGAAATGCTGATTCACGATTGGTTCTCAATTTGAAAAATTATCATCGGGAGAAAATCTAGCACTCTAGATATCAAGGCAATATTCAAAGTTGCAAATGAATCTTGTGAGTTTGGAAGTTGAGCCACGAGAACCATTTTTAAATCAGTACTTTCACATCTAAGACATGCATTTTGCATTTACATGCAAACATTTTGAAAATTTTAAAGTCAGTTCTCGGGTTACCCCATTAGATACAATAAAGTTGGTCGACCTAGCACCTTACAGAACCTTTTAAAAGAGCCTGATCTTGGGGCATGTCCACAAGTACCCTCCACATCTTTTACAAACATTGTGCCTCTAACAATGCCCTAATTTAGGGGCATTCTTTGCCAAAGTCCAGTCTTCGATGCCGAGTCGAACTTTTGTATCCCTGAAATGTCTGCATCGACCATAATCTGCAAAACTTCACCTGATCCAAAAAATGAGCTGCCATGAACCAACTTATGAACCCAACTTAGGGGGAAACAAAATGTGCTCTAGGGATTCAAATTTGCTACAAGAATATTCTTAGAGGATGGCATAAAACGAACAAAATTTTGGGGCGTTTATATTAACGCATTTAAAATTTGGCATATAAACCTGTCCTTTTTAAGTGGGGGGAAACGCTAATGCTTTCGTGAGGATATCGTTCCTCTGTGTAGGCCTAGCAAGTGCCTTCGGGGCTCGAGTACCTTATGCTTTCGTAAGGATATCGTTCCTTTATGTAAGCATAAGCGAATGGGTCCCCCTAAATTGAACCCGGTTGAAATGAGCCTATAATAGGTGATGATCGGGGGCCTTGCTACTCTTAGTAGAGGACAGCAAGGATAATTCGTGTACCTCCTAGAACCAGCACTGCATGTAGAGAACATATAGAAGCCCACCCTTTTAGAGCCATGCGGATAACCTAGGTGTTTTAGACGGGATGTAAATAGGGTTGTTTTGTTTGTTTATCGTATTTACCTTTTTATTTGTTTATTTATTTTATCCGGTACTGTAATCACTCATTTTTGTCCGGGTTTTAGTATTTTAAGTATTGTTGTAATAGTAATATTATTAATATAAAATTAATAAAAAACAAAAAAAATTAAAAAAAAAGGAAAAAAGCGTGGAGCAACATGCTCCACGTCACCCGAAATTCCCCCCACCCCTTTGATTTTGCCTATAAATAGGCAATGGAATTGAGCAATTGGGGAATGGCAGCAAGCATGAAAATCGGCAGGGGGCTTTGGCCAAATAAGGGAGCTTAGCTCCCGGCTAGCCCAGGACCGGGACAGTGTTCTCGGTCATAGTCGGTTCGATCGGGTCCTATTTTAGGTCTGATCTAGTTAATATTTTTGGAGAGGTCGTGGTAGATCTCGATGGGGTTCAGTCGGGGTTCGTCATTCGAACTCCTATTTAGGTATATTTTCTTTCCTTTTTATTTATGTTGTAATTTTTATGATTTAATGAATTAGTAGTTAATTTAAAATTGTGTTTTTAATTTGTATGTTTATCTATGTTTTAGATTAGTATGTTTTAAATTTATGTTTTATATTAATATTTTACTTATGTTAGATTTATTTTTATTTATGAGTTAAATTAATATTTATGCATGTATGTTTTAGATTAGTATTTTATTTATGTTAGATTTGTTTTTATTTATGTGTTAAATTAATAGTTATGTATGTATGTTTTAGATTAGTATTTTATTTATGTTATATTAGTATTTTATTATGTTAGTATTTATTTATATTTTTATCGCAATTTATAAGTTTGCATAACGAACATATATTTTGTCAATGCGGTGCCCTTTTATTCGAGCGTAAACGGGGCCAGTATCAGGCGCAGTGATAGTGGTGGGGCGTTTACTCTCGAATAACGGGGCCTTTAAAATCTACTCGCATTTATAACCGAATTTCAATCTAATCGTCACTTTAATCCGGAAAGTTTAATATTAATAAAGCGGTAATTATTAAAGTACCAATTTTGGGCGGTGTGGGGGTGCTAATCCTTCCCCATCCGTAACCGACTCCCGAACCCGATATTTCAAAATCTCTTGTTTTCTACGGTGTTCGGTCCACCTTGAGTGGCCGGTGGCGACTCCATTTTTAAATAAAACACGGGTTTTATAAAACCCCACGCGGAAGAAAATTTTTCCAAATAAAAAAAAAACACTTTCATTTTTAGCGAGAAAAAACATCGCTACAGGTACTGACTTGTTTTCTTTTTTGTTTTGCTTTCTCTTCGCATACATCATTGCATTTTCATTACATAAAGATATTGGTTCAAGTGGTTTGCCTGATCAGAAATCTTTCGTTTTTACCTTATTTGCTATTTAATTTATTCATCTGATTATTTTAATTCCAAACTGACCTATTTTTTGTGTGATCACATCATAATTAAATCTATTCATCTTTGCATTAACTACATGACATATCATAACATTTTAATTTTTGCATTCTACTAGCATGAAATATTGATTCATGATTGGTTCTCAATTTGAAAAATTATCATCGGGAGAAAATCTAGCACTCTAGATATCAAGGCAATATTCAAAGTTGCAAATGAATCCCGTGAGTTTGGAAGTTGAGCCACGAGAACCATTTTTAAATCAATACTTTCATATCTAAGACATGCATTTTGCATGTACATGCATACATTTTGAAAATTTTGAAATCGGTTCCCGGGTTACCCCATTAGATACAATAAAGTTGGTCAACCTAGAACCTTACAGAACCTTTTACAAGAGCCTGATCTTGGGGCATGTCCACAAGTACCCTCCACATCTTTTACAAACAGCGTGCCTCTAACAATGCCCCAATTTGGGGGCATTCTTTGCCAAAGTCTAGTATTCATTGCCGAGTCAAACTTTTGAATCCCTGAAATGTCTACATCGACCACAATCTATAAAACTTCACATGATCCAAAAATAAGCTGCCATGAACCAACTTATGAACCCAACTTAGGGGGAAACAAAATGTGCTCCAGGGATTCAAATTTGCTACAAGAATATTCTCAGACGATGGCATAAAACGAACAAAATTTTGGGGCATGCTCCCAGATGAAAGCTAATTCAAAAAAAAGTGATTGAACCCAGGACAAAGTCGGGGCACCGCCACATGAAAAAAAAAAACCAAGATCCTGATAGGACCAGTGAGGAGTCAGGGGCATCCTATTGAGGGCCAAAAAAAATCATGTCACATTCATGCATTTAGTTGCATTCATCTTGCATTGAATCATTTTTGCATACGTCATACATTTAGATTAAGTGCATACACCAAAATTATCATGCATTTAGGATAAAGACATGCATTTAGGCATAAAATTAGATGCATTCATGCATTTTTTCTTGTACGTATAAACAGATTCCCGAAAGAGAATTAACATCCTCAACATAGGGGGCAATCACGAAGGCCAACCTTAGTCATGGAGGAGGCCAAACAAAAGATGCTGAAACATCTAAATAAAAGGTATCAGTGACAAATCTTTTGAATATTTACTGACAAATGTTTTTTTTTCTTTTGTAGGATTTTATTCCTCCGACGATGGTGTGACGGACGTCAATATTCTCCCGATTTCTACTATTGCCAATAGAAATTCTTTTTAGACCCTGCCCTCTGTCGATAGAAAAGCAACGTAAATTTTTCCAGACATTGTCTCGCTGTCAGTGGCGCAGTCATCCAACATCTTGCAAATCATGCCTCTGTTAGTGGTGGTACGCCAACTTAATGTAGATCGTGCCTCCGTCGGTGGTGTTGCAAATCAAAATTTCCATCCGGATCCTGTCTCTCCGTCAGTGGTGTAGCGGGTCTCACATTTTGCTGATCTAGTCTCTCCGGCAGTGGTGTAGCAGATCAAATCCTATCCAGATCTTGCCTCTGTCGGTGGTGTTGCAGATCAGATTTTCCATTCGACCCTACCTCTCCGTCGGTGGTGTAGCGGGTTTCACATTTTGCTAATCTAGTCTCTCCGTCAGTGATGTAGCAGATCAAATCCTCTCCAGGTCTTGCCTCTTCGACGGTGTTACAGCTAGACCAAACTTTTCCTTGGAATTTGTTTTTTAGTTACAAGAAAAAGATCAAAAAATCAAGAAAAAATAAAAAAAAATGAAAAAAAAACGAACAAAAAGAAAAAAGAAAGAAAAAAAGAAGAAGAAAAAATAGAAAAAAAGGTCGAAAAAGAGAGAAAAAAGAAAAAAGAAGAAAGAAAAAATATCTAAGTGTTATCTGATCATGTCCCTCCGTTGATGGTGCGGCCGTGTTCAAATTGAAGTGAGCATAAATGTGAAAACATGTTAAATGAGGGGGTTCAAATACAAACAAACCATAGTTAAAGGGCTGAAAATTAAAACATAGTAACAATAACAAAAGTGGCCAAACTGAATAAAATGTAAATTAGAGATGTGTATTTGACCGAGCTACAACACTGACGAAGAGGCAAGGTCTGAAGATTTGATCCAGTTACGACACCGACGAAGAGGCAAGGTCGGATAGTTGATTTCTTTACGATCAAGCTACGACTCTGACGAAGAGGCATGATCAGAGTTTGGCAAATTTGGTTCAGCTACAACACCGACGAAGAGGCAGAACCGAAAGTTATATTTGACCAAGCTACAACACCGACGAAGATGCGAGGTCTGAAGATTTGATCCAGCTACGACACCGACGAAGAGGCAGGATCGGATAGTTGATTCCTTTTCGATCAAGCTACGACTCTGACGAAGAGGCATGATCGGAATTTGGCAAATTTGGTCCAGTTACATCACCAACGAAGAGGCAGAACCGAAGATTTATGTTTGTCGGATCTATCCACACTATCAACGGAGAGATAAGATCGTATTTCAGCTTTTGGACTCTACTAGACCCTCAACGGAAAAGCAAAACCGGATGACATCAATTTGAACACGGCCTCACCATCAACGGAGGGACATGATCAGATAACACTTGAATATTTTTTCTTTCTTCTTTTTTCTTTTTCTCTCTTTTTTCGACCTTTTTTTACTTTTTCTATTTTTTCTTCTTTTTTTGTTTTTGTTTGTTTTTTAGTTTTGGTCCGTATGCTTTAGCCTTTAATTTCCACCATATTATTTCTATTAGTTTACATTTATTTACTTACATTTCACATTTGTTTCATGTTAGTCCTTTTTATGTTGTTCTAGCCATGCATTTCAATATTTGTACATTTTAGCCCTTAACATCTAGTTTTATGATATATTTTATATTGTTTCATGCATCTTAATATGATTCATGCATATACTACTACTATTATTATTACTTATTATTATTATTATTATCATCATCATTATTATTGTTATTATTATCATATTTTATGTGTTAGATTAATATTCATGTTTGTATGTTTTAGAGTAGTATATTATTTATGTTAGGTTTGTTTTTTATGTGTTAGATTAGTATTTTATTAGTATTTATTTTATCGCGTTGTATATTTTTGCCATGTTTTAAGTTGCATTTCGGAATATAAGTTTGTCAATGTGGTGCCCTTTTATTCGAGTGTAAACATGGCCAGTATCAAGCGCAGTGATGGTGGTCTTTCGGTTTATTCTCGGATAACGGGGCTTTTAAATTTTACTCGCACTTATGACCAAATTTTAATTTAATCATCACTTTAATCCGAAAAGTTTAATATTAATAAAGCGGCAATTATTAAAGTACCAATTTTGGGCGGTGTAGGGGTGCTAACCCTTCCCCATCCGTAACCGACTCCCGAACCCGACATTTTGAAATCTCTGGTTTTTACGGTGTCCGACCCACCTTGAGTGGCCGGTGGCGACTCCATTTTTAATTAAAATACGGGTTTTCTAAAATCCCACGGAAGACATCATTTTTAAAATAAAAACACCTTTTTTAGCGAGAGGGACATCGCTACATATAGGGGCATCGAAAGCTTCCGGTGTGGATGGGTTGAATGCCGAGTTTTTTCATCAGAATTGGAGTGTTATTGGTGATTCCGTTTGTGAGCTTGTGAAATAGGTTTTCAGGTCATTGAGTATTCCTGCACATATAAATGAAATGTTGCTTGCCCTTTTGCCAAAAGTTCCAATGCCTGATCGAATGAGACAATTTCGACCTATCAACCTGTGTACAGTTATCTATAAGGTGATTTCTAAAATTTTTGTTCACAGATTAAAACCATTTTTGTCATCTAGAGTTTTTGAGAACCAGTCAAGTTTTGTTTCTGGGCGAGCGATTACGGATAATATTATTATAACCCTAGAAATTATCCATTCTATGTGCCGTAAGACTAGCAGGAAATGATGGATGGCTTTGAAGATTGACTTGGAGAAAGCTTACGATCGTCTAGAGTGAGGCTTTATATCTGACACATTGCAAGACATTGGCATTCCTGAGTTTATGGTATAGTTGATTATGCAGTGTGTTTCTACAGTTTCAACTAGAATATTATAGAATGGGGACATGTTGGATCTGTTTACTCCTTCTCGAGGTATCCGGCAAGGGGATCCTCTATCGCCTTATCTTTTTGTGCTGTGTATGGAAAGATTAACGCAAGCCATAAAGGCTTCGACTACGGCTGAGCATTGGAAACCGTTTAGGAATTTTGTTAATGGTTCAGGTATATCGCATCTATTTTTTGCAGATGATATGATTTTGTTTGCAAAGGCTTCCACTGAATGCGGAAAAGACAACGATGTTTTTTTTATGAATGTTCCGCTTGAGGTTAAGTTGTTGATCTCTAATGGGTTTGGGTTTAAGGAGGTCGATGATCTTGGCAAGTACTTAGGTGTTCCTATATTACATCGCCTGGTAACAGAGGCATCCTATCATTACCTAGTTTGAATGATGAAACGTAAACTTAGTGGATGGAAAGCAAAGTGTCTTTCGCTTGCAGGAAGAATTGTCTTAGCTAAGAGTATTGTTGCGGCAATCCCTATATATACTTTACAGACTGCGATGTTACCAAAGAAAACATGCATGGCTATTGAGAGATTGATACATCGATTTATCTAGGGTATTACTTCGGAACGAAGTGGTGTGCATCTAGTGAAATGGGCGGATATTTGTAAACCAATATCGCAAGGTGGGTTGGGGTTTCGTCTAGTAGAGACACTCAATGAGGCGTTCTTTATGAAGTTTGTGTTTAATCTTCTTGCACGTAAAGATACGCTTTTGGTGTGGTTTATTCGTGCGAAATATAAGTGTGGTAAGAGTGTCCCGAGGGTGCTACGTAACACAAATTGTTCTCGCCTTTGGAAGGGATTCAGTATGGTTTGGAATAATGTTCGTTCTAATATTATTTGGTCTGCGGGGTCAAGCACTACAACTAATTTTTGGCATGATTCCTAGCTTGATGATGTTGGGCCTTTGATCTATTATGTTGACCCTAGCATTGTGGCAAATATTGGACATAATCCGGTAGCAAGCATGGTAGACGGTTTGGGTTAGTGGCGATGGGATTGGATGAAACCATTACTTCCTTAGAAGATATTGTTGCGTCTAGCGGTAGTGAAGGTACCGGATCCAAGACTTTCGAAGGATACAATCAGTTGGCAAGGTTGTTGGGATCGTATTTTTACTTTGAAGTCTACCTGTAATCACTTATTTTGTTTAAGCTTTATTTTTCTAACTTGGGCTTATACTAATATATATATATATATATATATATATATATCTTATATACTATTAACGTTTACTTATTAATGTAAAAAAAATCAAAACAAAAACCAAAAAAATTGCACCACATTTATTATCTTTTTTAAGTATATTTATTACTATCTTATTATTATTATTACATTATTTTGTTATTACTATGATATTATTACTTAATTATTTTTGTTATCATCATCGCATTATTATTATACTGTTATTATTATCGTTGTTATTATTATTATTATTTATTATTATATATCATATTATTATTTTTTTATTATATAACAAAAAACAAAAATGTAAATAATATAAAATATAATAAGAGACCAAATTAGAATTCTAAAGTCCAATTTAGCCCCCCAAAAATTTAACAGTCCAATTACAACCATTTCAAATTTGCCAAACCGGTCCATTATCTATTTCCATTACAACTACACCCAAACAACAAACATTCCAGACCCAATACCTTAACCCAAATCTGCCAAACACCCTTCCCGGTTGACCCAAACGAGAATTCTAATTTTTTGTTCACCTTTGATTTTGGTATATAAGGGGATAGCTATGCGACGTCGTTTGAGGTAGCCCTCGACCCGCGCGTTGACCCGGATCCGGGGAGGATTCGCGGACTTGGTCGAGGGGATAATTACCGTTTTGACCCTCCGAATTTATGCCCGCATTTCAAATAGTCATGGGTAAATTACCTTTGTAACCCTCCCTTTATCTCGTTTTTTAATTTTCATCCTTTTTACACTGTTTTCTATTCGAATTCCACCCACATATTTTCTTTTGTTTCTTTTTTGATCCTTTTTAATATTACCCTATACTTTATATCATATGCTTATTGTATATTATGTTATATATATATATGTGTGTAATATTATTTTATTTAATAACTATATTGTAGTATATATTATGTATTATAATGTTATATTTTATTTATGTGTTATATTTATATATTATGTTATATATATATTTTATATATAGATTATAATATATTATATATGTATATACGTTACCTAGTACATATTGTATATTATAAGTATTAAATTGTACTTATATTATGTATATTATTATTATATATTAGAATATTATTAATATTGTAGTATATATATTATATGATATTATGTTATATAGTATTAGTATATTATCGTACATATTGCATGTTTGTATTTGTTTTGAGTTCTTTCTTTTTTAGTTATTTAATTTCTCACGTTTTACTTTTCTCGTATTTGATTTCTGCATTAATTTATCGCATTTTATTTTATGCTCTTCATTCGATTCGGTCCTTATTTCATATTTCTTTTCATTTGATCTGGTCCACTTTCCGGACTTTTATTTTCCCGCAATTTAATTTCCGCTATTTAATTCTCGTATTCCTCTTTTAGTTCGATCCGGTCTTTTTTCCGAATCCGGTCCTCTTTCAGATTTTCTTTAATTCCTGGGTTTATTTATTTCGCCCTTTAATTTTTCGTATTTATTTTATGCTTTTACCTTTTATTTGATCCGGTTCTTTTCCGGATATTTCTTTTTGTGTTCGATCCAATCTATTTTTTCGGATCTTTCTTTTACTTTATCTCAGCCTTTTATTTATGCTTTAATTTTGTATGTACGTATTTATTTGTTTTATTTTTCTTGCGTTCGACCTATATTAATTGTTAATGCGATGCTTTTTTATTCGATAATAAATGTGCCAGTATCAATCGTAGTGATGGTGGCTCTTTTGTTTATTATCGAATAACGGGGCCATTAAAATTTACTCGCATTTTTAAACAGATTTTAAATTAATTTAAAATTTGAACTCGCAAATTTCCAATCAAGGCAAACCGTATTCGACTATGTACCAATTTTTGGGCGGTGTGGGGTGCTAATCTTTCCCCATCCGTAACCGACTCCCGAACCCTTTTTCAAAAGAATCTCTGGTTTCATTTTTGGTGTCTGGTCTACCCATTTAAAATGACCGATGGCGACTCCAGTCTTTTATTATTTTTCAAATATTCCCCATTTTTTTAAAACTTTTCAAAAATACCCCAATTTCAAAATTCCCCTAAATTTTCAAAATTCAGAAAAATCCCCCTAAAATTTCAAAAACTTTTCATTCAAAAACTGCCGAGATTTTTAGCAACATTTTAAAAAAATTAAATTTTCAAAAGGGTCGCTACACGGCCTATGAGCTTAGGGCGGAACCGATGTGAGCAATCCAAATCCAGTTTGGGGGGGGGCTAATTCATAGATTTCGTGGAATAACTCGAGTTAAGTCCTTTCTTTGTATTGTACGTTGCCTAAAGCTTATGACCAATATGGAGCGTTATAATTGACATTTTACGGCTTGTAGTCGGTGCGCAATTTGTGGGGATGTGGTTGAGGATATTGAGCATATTCTTCGTCGGTGTCCTCTGGCGTTATATCGAAGTCTTTTGTACGGTATAGAGAGGAGTGAGATCTCATTTTTTGGTATACATTGTGGAATTTGTGGCTAAATCGGAATGCATATACTATTGGCAATCCAATTATGGGTTATGGTTACATGTTACAGAAGATTCGAACAATGGTTGAACATTTGATTCGAGCTAATGCTGTGAATCAATAGGCTAATGTAATTGTGGTGGGTTCGGTTTCACAAGCTGGTACAGGAAACAGAGCGAATGGCGTGGGGTAGTTGTTGAACGTTCAGCTGATGTAGGAAGATCTGAAACATCGGTCCGTGTCGGTGTAGCAAACGTGTCAAGCAGTAGCCTTGCCGAGACTTGGAGTCCTCCAGACACGCAGTGGATAAAGATTAATACAGACGGAGCTCGTCGATCAACGGACGGGTATGTGATGTGTGGTGGTGTTGGTCGGGAAAGCGCAAGGAATTGGTGTTTTGGATTTGTGAAATTCCTTGGGATATGTTCAGTGATTGATGCAGAGTTATGAGGAGTTTACTATGGTATGCTTTATGCTTGGGAGGCAGGATTTCGTCAGGGTGTTTTTGAGCTAGATAGTTTGAAGGTGATTCAAGTTCTTAAGGATAATTTTGTCGGGTTTCATGCGCTTAAATGACATTTGGATGAGCTTCGAAATCAGGACTGGATTGTGAAAGTCTAATATGTGAGGCGAACTCAGAATAAGGTGGCCGATGCTTTGGCCAAGTGCAGATATTCATAGCCTGGAAATGATATATCATGAGGATCCGCCGGATTGGATTCATTCGTTGTTAATTGCGGATGTTATGCTTGTTTAGTTGTTTTTAGTTTGATTTTGTTACTTTGCAGGATGTTTCCGATATTTTTATTTTATATATATATATATCAGTATAGGCACTCTTTTCCTCTATTTAGGTTTAGGGAGATTTTTAATGAGACATGTACTGATATCCCTTGTGTATGATGGTTCATGAATACAATTATACCGATTCACCAAAAAAATATAAATTATTAGACAAAAAATAATTGAAACAAAAGATATTATTCTTTTTAAGAATGTTAGTAGTAAACTATTAAAGTAAAATAATAAATAAATACATATAATATTAAAATCTAACATTGCACCAGCTTTTGAATAATGTTAAACTTGAAAAAATTGCAGAAAAAATTCAGAAGTAAAAATTAAAACGTAAATTACAGCAAAAAAAATGCACAAGAAATATGCAAATGAAGGTTGAAGAAGACAAAAGCATTTCTTCAACAAAGACAGAAGTATAATTTAACTTCAAAACGTTATTTGGAAACGTAAAAGCTGGAAGAAAAAAAACCCAACTTCTGCGGTTGGTTCAAAACTATATATAGTTTTAAAAGCTGTTTTACTTTTATTGTTGGGCTGTTTGAGATTGCTTTTGAGGTTAAAATCAGCTTTTTAGCCAAAAGTTCTTTTCAACTTCAATCTCAACACGCTTCCAGTGCCAAATCTAACAAAATAAAGGTGGCAAATATAAATTTTAATTTTTCTCAAATTATGGTTTTCGCTCAAATACTATGCTCAAATTCAAGATTTAGTCCTTGTATTTATATAGGGAAAAGGGTGAGATTTAGTCCTTGATAACAAGTTTTTCGTCACTCCATCACTGATTCATTCAGTTTTTACATTTTAATTTGACACAGATTAGTCTTCTATGTTTGTAATTTCGTTAGTCAGTCCAAATAGTTAATATTGTTATTTATTTTGATCAAAATACTGACATTATTTTTTCTTAAAAGCACTTCGTACTAATTATGATAATGTGTGTTGGAAGGGGTGTTTTTTAAGAAAAAATCATGTTTACATTTTAACTAAAAATAGGTAACCATGAATTATTTAGACCGATAGACGACATTATAAAACTAAAGAATCAAAATATACCAAAGAAAATTATATGTACTAAATCCCAAATTTTAAGTAAAATAAGACTAAAACTAGATTTTGACCCTATAAAAACACATCTTTATTATAAATTCATTAACATAAAATTCTACGTCTATCTCTTTTAACGGCGTCATATTGTCACGCCTGAGAAGAGGCGGGGACATTAATCCCACATTAGAAAGGAAAAGGGAAGTCTTAGGATATATAAACGGTGGCACTGCACATCCTATCAGACATGTCTTTTGGGAATAGCATAATAACCTTGTGACAAGTGGTATCAGAGTGTCCCTTTGACTGTCTGATTTCACGCCAAGTGCCCATGAACAACCGTGACGAGTGGGGAAAAATGGCACGCCTGAGAAGAGGCATGAAAATGCGTACGTATAGATAAGGTGTCTTTAGTTTGTTTGTACACGAAGCTTGAAAAAAGTGGCAATAAAATAATCATTAGTTTCACATAGAGATGCCAACTATCAGTTGATTTAGTACGATAAAATGTTAGATTTTTTGAATAAAATTAGGGTTTAAATCTTGATAGCGTAAACGGATAAAATAAGCTTTGAAACTCGTCCTCATAATACCTTTATGATACACAATTCAAATTAATCAATTGATAAATGAAACAACCGATTGAACTATCAGTGTTTTGACCCAATTTCAATTTTTAATAATTCCCAGTAGTTTATATAGTTTTTGATTTTTTGTTTAACCGCCGATATTCAATTTATTGATTAACTAATTCGGATAATGTACTGCAAAAACTCGTTATGGAAACAACTCGAAACTAGAATTCAAATCTCTAACTTTTTTAAATGATTTAGTGCCTCGTCCTGCTAAACTAACTTGTTGTGATGACCATGACAACATGAAAGTTTTTTCTTGCTTCTTACATTTACATCAAAAACAACCATTGCTCATCATTCACTCATCCAAGGTTTCATTATTACAGCAATTATTCCCTTCTATTTTTGTTGATAGTCAAAGTCAACAAGAATTGAAGACGGTGGTTTAGATGGTGGTTCTCAGCGAGAGGGTCTCTGTTGACCTTCTCTAGCGATTGATAGTGTATCTTGTGTCCTGGTTTTCACGTTTCTCTCGCTACATGTCCCCTTTATACTACGGAGACAGGTGTCACGACCAGGTAGTCGTGGCGCATTGATTGAAGTAGCTATGATGTGACGTCATAGGTTCATATTGTTATGCCCACCGATCTCATACATTGTCACATGATCGCTGGGATGTTGTTTGCGATCTTACTCGTTCGCAGTACTATGTAAGGTGCTACCGCATGCGACCGTTAGACATATTCTGTGTGAATTCGTTCGCAACCTCGTTTGTTCGTCTTGAGTTGTATAGTTTAAATTATTTTGAAGCTAAAGCAAGGGTGTTTTGGTGGTCACAACGACAAGATCAATCAAAAGCCTGGTGGTATTGGCGTCCAGTCTGTCTCTTTGACTATTGCATGCGGATCTAACATATAAAATTTCCACCTTTATTTCCAAAACACTGTAAAATTAACAACTACGGAACACAAAATATCACGTATTTAAAATACATGGTCATAACGAAAGAGCATCAAGTTTCTCTTCTCTTCTCTTCTCGTCTCTTCTTTTGGATCATTCTCCATCCTGTTTGATCCTAATCATACCCTTGTGTTCCTTTTATTCTGGGAGAAGTTTTAGTTTACATGTGGACTCCATTTAAAATTTATTTTCCAGTGCTTTTGTGACGATGGAAAAAGAAAAGTGAAGAAGCAGCAAAGAAAGAAAAAAAAGGCTTTGTTTTGTTGTGTTGTGTAAGCTGCTTCCATTTCACTGTTAATGTAAGGCATGTCTTTCCTCATTACCTACCTCTGACAACTCCACATCTTCTTCTTGTTACAAAACAGTCAACATTCCCATTTTCTCACATGGAAACTCTACAAAAATCCCTTCTTTTTTGTTAGTCCATCCCCCTTTTCTCGCCTCTCAATATGCTTTCCTCTGGGGTTTACCCTTTCATCTTTATAAATACCAACACTCCTAAATTTTGCGACTTTTTCATTTTTGTTTGCATTTCCCCTTCTTACTAGCACTGTCTCAACGATGTCTGTTGTGTTTCATTTGCTCTTCATTGCGTTTATTAATGCTCCAAGTTGTCATTTTTAGATTGGTTTTTGTCAAATATTGCCTGAAATTGTTATATTTTTTGTTGGGAAAAAGGGGGTTTTCTTTGTTAGTCGGTGGACTTCGATTTAAAGAGAAACTCTTTGCCTTCCTTCTAGCTTTTGGGGTTATTTTCTGGAAACTTGATTGTGGTTCAAGGTCTGTTTTTCTAATTCATATTTCTATTGTTGCTTTCACTCTGAACTTGTTTACTGTGAAGTAGATTTGATTGGTATAGTTTCTGTCATAAACCAATTGTTACATTGAAATATGCAAATATGTCTGATTATTAGATGTTGGTTTTGGTTTTAAGTTGTGTTTGTTAAACATGTTTCAGACATCTTGGTGTTGGGTGAAACATGGCCTCTGATCTGAACAAAACTCTGTCGAAAGTATACATTGGTCTGCAATTGTGGGTTCTTGTTGTAATTGGCTTAGGATTGGTGTTTTTAGTTATCCTTAGCATCTCCCTGTGGCTTAGTTTTCGGAAGAAATCGAGAAGGGCGGATGTCATGCTTCCTCTAAGCGAAGCGCCTTATGTGTCGGAGGAAATTAAAGAGATAAGAGTTGATAAAGCTTCGGCGAACAATGGTGGTCTGAGCACCCTTAATGAGAAATTGAGTGACATAGATTTGGAGAAGGTTTCGATTAATGTAGATAATGGAAATGATAGTGGCCAGTCTGGTCCTTTTAATCATGTGGAGAAAGATGTTAATGGATCTCAACAAGGAGAAGAGGGAGGTGCCCGGGCAGTATCCATATACAAGCCTTCTTCGCATCCGATGACTGCTCCTTCACCTTTGTCTGGCCTGCCTGAAATTTCGACCCTAGGATGGGGTCTTTGGTTCACTCTGAGAGACCTACACCTCGCGACTAACCGGTTTTCAAAGGATAATATTATTGGTGATGGTGGATATGGAGTTGTTTATAGAGGCAATCTGATTAACGGGACCCCTGTAGCTGTCAAAAAACTTCTTAACAATCCGTATGTTGCAGCGAAGCCAAAGCTTATTTATATGGAAGATTAATCCTTTTGTCTGCTTTATGCTGTCCTTAGCTTGTTAACATTGGCCGATAATGTTTCTATGTTTTCTTTAGGGGACAAGCTGACAAGGATTTCCGGGTGGAAGTTGAAGCAATTGGTCACGTGCGGCATAAAAACCTAGTTCGACTTCTTGGCTACTGCATTGAGGGCACGCAAAGGTACCATGTTATTGCTATGTCTATTGTCATTGTTATTTTAATATGTGGAATGGAAAGAAAAGAGATACTTACTATTGTTTTGTAAATTTTCTGTCATAAAATCCAGGATGTTGGTTTATGAATATGTCAATAACGGCAATTTAGAGCAATGGCTCCGTGGAGATATGTCTCACAAGGGATATCTTACCTGGGAGGCTCGCATAAAGATTCTTCTCGGCACTGCCAAGGCGTAAGTCTTCCTTTAACTAAAATCTCGGTTGTTAATGCTTACCTTGGTTTTAACCTTAATTGTTATCTGAATCGAATGGCCAGGCTGGCATATTTGCACGAAGCTATCGAACCAAAAGTCGTGCATAGAGACATCAAATCAAGTAATATACTGATTGATGACAACTTTGATGCGAAAATATCTGATTTTGGTCTGGCCAAATTGCTAGGTGATGGGAAAAGTTATATCACGACGAGAGTTATGGGTACCTTTGGGTGAGAATAATGCCCTTCCTCTACGATCAACTGTTACTAAATCGTTCATTCTCCATTTTATTTTTAGCATTTTTTTCACTTCTTTTTGTTTTTACTCCGATTAAGGAGCTATATCATTCGAGAAGCTAAAAGAAGTCGTTGGTTAATGTCATCTTTGTCCCATTGTTTGCACGGTCTTTCAGTTATGTTGCTCCGGAATATGCTAACTCAGGCCTCCTAAATGAGAAAAGTGATGTTTATAGCTTTGGTGTTGTGATCTTAGAAGCAATTACCGGAAGATACCCAGTAGATTATGGTCGTCCTCAGCCTGAGGTACTTTACGGCACTTAATTAGGCATAGGCTTCAAAAAGCCTTGGTATGGTGTTTTTCTTACATGACCAATTGTACTGTGAAATCTCAGATAAATATGGTTGAGTGGTTAAAGATGATGGTTCAACTCAGACGTTCGGAGGAAGTAGTTGACCCTAACATCGAGACTAGACCATCGACTAGTGCTCTTAAACGGGCTCTTTTGACTGCTTTGAGATGTGTTGATCCTGATGCCGCAAAAAGACCAAAGATGAGTCAGGTTGCTCGCATGCTCGAAGCAGAGGAGTATCCTATTCCTCGAGAGGTTTGATTCTGATACTTCACATGAATCAGTTCATCATAATTACTTAGCCTTGTCACTTAAACTGTATACGGAAGAAAATTGTGGAAGATGTATTTTAGAACCAGGCTAGCTTGCTTTTAGACGAACCGTCTTATGGGAAAATACCTAGTTTGCAGTTGTAACTATAGCTTGACTCGTTCCTAACACGAACCATGGACGAAATTTTCAGGACAGAAGACGCAGAAGGAATCAGCCAGTTAATTCAGATGATGATACACAGAGGAAAAACTCTGATGCCGATCGGAGTGATGATCCAGATTCGAGGTTGGAGAGCAGAATGCATGATCACCCCTAGACTCGGGGACAAAATGGGTTTTAGAAGCCGAGAACAAGGGAAGCCACCTCCATTTTATTCGTTTCTATTCCGATACCTTCAGATGCCCCTATAGTTGAGATTTCAAGCACATACAGGAAACTGGAGGGATTTTTTTTTCTTTAGTGGAGCTTCGAATTACGTGTCTTCGTCTACATTGTAGAGAAGATTAGTTTGTGTCTGGAAATGTCATTGCCGCTAGATTTTCTGTACAGGTCTATATGGATTCTATGTAATTTTGCCCGTTCGGATTAGGCATTTTTAGTTCGAAATTACGATTTTTTGTTACTGGGATGAAGAAAAATGAAAAGAGTAAGCAATGTGTAATGTGTACGGCCCTGAGATAGCAATAATTGAAGCTGAAAATTACGACCATGGCGGTGCATATGGAACCATATGTTGGACCGACATCATCTGGTCCAAACCTAAGCTTATCTATTGTCTGGTAAATCTGCCGTCCTTTGACCCTTACAGCTTAACAGACAGGTAAAGTCGATTTTGGCATCGCATTCCATGTGCCGCGGAGTGCGGGAAAAATGAAGTACGCCCACCACGACGTTGAGTGGCATCGGCATCTTTGCACGTGGTTTTAGGTCCAATGATAATGACAGCACAGTTTCTAAACTTGTCCAATCTGCAACACTTTCCTCAAATGTCACAATCTTATTCTTAGGAATGAAAGGAAGATCCGATGTAGAAATACAGACAGGTAATATGTTGAAAACACTTTTTGGCCTGCACTTATGAATTACTATGAAATTCCCTACAGATTATGCACAGCACCTATCTACAAAAGCAAATCATAATGACAGATTTTTTTGGACTTCAACTAGTCTCGACCCCGTAGCTCGTCTTTCAACACGAGTGTCGCCTTTCACTGTGGGCGCGGGAAGTTACGGGGCGACTCGTGTTCGAAAGAGGCTGAACGCATAGCACAGCAACAGCAGGTAGCTGTTGTCGACAAAACAAATACCAGAAAAGGCCATTGCTTGGAATCAAAGCTCCGTTATCTCTTATCAAATTCAACAATTAGCCTTTGCTAGTGCTTTGGGAGGGTATTGTTCATTTAGTCCAACCATCAACACACTGCTTCATGCAGTCCACAAATTTATACAAAGTGCGTTTGATTCACATAATGTAAGATTATTTGACACATTTCTAAAAAAAATATTATATTAATTTATTTAATTTATTTGACAGGAATCTAAGAAGAGTTTGTTGGAATTTGCTTTTTTTGTTGGCCTTGGGTGATGGAGTGGGCTATGTTAAATGTCCAAGTCCACATATCTACTTCAACCTTGGTCCTCGGTCCATGTCCTGGAATGGGCAAGGCCATGGTACAACGGTACCACTAGAGATTTTCTTGTGAAAGTAACCTTCGCATAGTTAAATAATCATTTGGGTCTTTATTTTTTTAAAGCAATTTAATTTTAATATTTTATTTGGAGTTAAAATAATTCCTCTACAGATGAAAATTGTTAGTCAATTGACGATAAATAACTTGAAATTACTTGACAGAATGACATGTCAGAAGAAAAAAATATTTTATATTTTATATAATATTTTAAAATTATTTTTTGACTCATGTGTCATTTTGTAAAGTCAACATATTTGTCTATATGGTACTGTTATTGCGGTGTGCACTGCCACATGTGTTTGCCACGTCATTTGTCGTTAGTCGACTAACAATTTTCATCCTCATAAAGGCCATTTTGACTCAAAATAAAACGTTAAGGATTAAATTACTTCAAAAAAGAATAGGGGCTAAAATGACTATTCAGTCAAACGTTAGGGGTATTTTTTGACATTATGCCTTTTATGTTGGGTGTTGAGGGTGTTTAGGGATTGAATTTAGAGAAATAGGGGACATTAAAACATATTTAAGAATTTACGGCAAATTCTACAGTGCAAGTCCAAGACGCCACATGCAGATGGCGACCTAATATTTTTTTAATTATTTTTTCTTTAAAGCTGTCATGCACTGAACATTTTACGTTATAAAAATTTTAAACAAACCTAAGACGCCACTTGCAAGTGGCATCTTCCACCTCCACTATTTAATTTACCGTAATTTTCAAAATAAAACTTAAATATCCCATTTCCCTATACTTAATTCTAATGAGCAGTATTTCCCTAATTTATCCGTTTTTAGCTTCTTGCTAGTAGCTAGGCAGAGAGGGGAAGGCGACTGGTATGTAATGTTACAACTTACCAATACAATACAAATCAACGCCAAGAACAAGATAGAATTTGTTAATAATATCACCCCAAGGATAATAATAATAATAGGTCAGGATTTTAAACATGTATGAGACGAATACAGGATCTTTAAAAAAAGTCTTAAATGAGTTAAATTAAATATTTACAAGGAAAGCAAAATATTTTAGTTTAATGAATTACAAAAAAAAAATTACTTTAAAGAAGATTTTATAATATATTTTTTAATAAAATAAAATATTTCATTTAAAAAATTATATACATATTTAGGACTATAAATTAAAGGATCTTGTTTTAATAAACTGCTCATAGCCCTGTAAATCTTTGAACCGCACTTCCCCACTAACTATTTATATATTGTTGATGAGAAAGTTGGATGGAGGATGGCACGGAGGTTCACACGACGGCTAGTTAATAAGTTGTCATGCAGAGAACTTTTGGTGGGAGGAAAAAAGGTTAAATGAAAGGCGAGTTTAACGTGCGACATGTTTAGAGTACGGTTAAAAGAATGGCGAGTTTAACGTGTGATATGTCTAGAGTACGGCTAAAAGATGGTAAGTTTTAAAATTTGTTTTCAGACTGAAAATATTAGACTTCTTGATAATATTTTTGGTTGATTATTTAAGTTTTTTCTACAAGTACCGTTACTTATTTTGTAAGTTTCGATAATTTTTTCCCAAACTGAAAATTTATCAAAAAAATTAAGTATCGATACTTTGTCCCAAACTGAAAATTTATCAAAAAAACTAAGTATCGATACTTACAAAATAAGTATCGATACTTGCAGAGAAACTAAAAAAACTGAAATTATTATCAAAAATGCTAATATTTTCAATTCAAAAATAAATTTTGAAACTTGTTATTTTTTAGTCGCACCCTAAACATGCCGTATCTCATACCTAACTAAAAGAAGAGATGAAACATCTGCGGTTCTTCCTTTGCTTTTCCACTTAAATATACTGATTTTTAATATTAATTACTAAAAGAGTAAATTACACTGATAGTTCCTAAACTTTTAGGGTGCATGTAATATGGTAACCAAAATTTTGAAACCTACAATACAATCATTGAACTTTTAATTCATTTTTATTATGGTCACTGAACGTCAATCACCGTTACAAAAAACTAACGTGATACGCTAAAGTATTTATTTTTAATTAATTTATTATGTCTTTTCTCCTTTACCCCCAATATATCTCTCTTCTTCCTTCCCTATATTTTTCCTCCATGGCTCACCCTCGACCATCTCCTTCTCCGATTATCTTTGGTTGCACCCCAATTTTTTAAAAATTTGTTGTACATATCGTCGGTGAGACAGTGACAGAGTCAGAATTATCATATAGTGGGATTATAGTAGACTTTGGGGTACGAAGGTTCTCATACCTCTATAATATAAATATTATTGACCCCATACCCAAACAAATTAAGTGGGGTCAATTATAATATTTTCATGAAAAATGACACACTAACTCCTTGAAAACCCTATTCAACTATTCAAAAATCCTATAACACAACAAATTAAGTGAGGTTAATTGAACCCCATAAATTACATATGGATTCGCCAATGCATATCGTCACCTTCCAACGAATAAAATTACCTATATTTATTTCATTATCAGAACCATCAGATTCATAATTAATTCCTTAGGTTGTTTTTACCACCTTCAAACTCACAAACTCAAACATCACTATTGCTACTACTAGGGGGTGTTCATTCTCGGGTACTCAATTTTTGAGTACCTCGTGTTCTGGCCTGTTTTAGTCGGGTACCCAGAAAATCAGGTAATGGGTACCTGATTTAAATTATTTATTTATTTTAAAATTTAAAAGTTTTAAAAAAATCACATAGTAAACACATAAAAATTTAAAAATTCATAATATATAATTCAAACACAAAAATTAGTGATTTTTAATATTAAATATTTGGAGATATATATACAGTAAAGTTTATCACTAAAAAGACATTAAAAATATTAATCTCATTTTTTTCTTTTGAATCTTATATTAACAAATTAATAAAAATATATTTAAAAATTTTAAAACTTAAAAGTACATAATACAAACATAGAAATAATTTAGAGATTTAAATTTAGTTTTATATAAAAATATTAAGGAACCAATAAACTAAAAAGAGAGAACTAAGTCTCAAATTCAAACAAGCAAAACAAAGAAACAGTAAATCATCATAATTAGTTATAAATAAATATTTTCACGTGTCGCATCAGATTTTTGTAACAACAATTGACGAGAATAACCGTAATAAAATCAAATTAAAAATTTAATAATTATATTGTAAATTTTTAAAGTTTATTTGAGTATCAAAAACATGTTCTGTCAGCAGTATCTTAAAAAAAAACACATTTAAGGTGATGAGCTTTTCTTATGTGGGATTTCAATAATATATTTTAAAAAATCATCTGATTTATGTTAAAAAAAAAAAACTTATCCTCAACCACACCTTTAAGAGATTTTAAAATTTTTCGTATCTCACCTGTGACAATTTTTACACCACATGAACCAAAATAAAAATTATATAATCAATAAAATTACACTATCAAATTCTTATTTATATATATTGGTACAAATAAATTAAAATTTTAAGTTTGAAAATAAAAAAAATGAAATCAAAGAATTAAAATCACTTAATAAATTACCAAAAATTAAAATTCAAGATCAAAATAAAGTATTTTAGGACAGCAAATCTCGAAAAATTATGTGAATTAAAAATCATCTCAATCAATTACTCGAGCACGAAATTACCACCTTTTAAAGTTGTACACTATATTTACTGTTCAAATAACAACATGATTTATTTTTTAAAAAATATTGTTTAACTTAAATATTTATTTTTAAACATTTAAAAATGTGACCGATAAAATACACATTTTATATAATTTGATGTGTTTTCTAGAATTTATTGACAGAATTGTCACGTAAGATAAAAATACATTATATTAAACACGCTTTTTAAAAGATGTGATTGATAAAGTACATATTTATTCTAGGTGTTAAAAGAAGACTTATTTTAAGAATTCATAAAAATGATTATTACTTAATAATTAATAAAAGAAATATATTTCAAAAGAAAATAGCTGATCGGTTGAGGTTTCTCTTATTTTTATAAGCATATAAAAAATAGAAGCATATAAGGTGTTTGACGAATATCCCCAGTGAAGATCAACTTGAAAGTAAGATGAATGGGTGATTTGGTGAAACAGCGTAGGGAGTGAAGCGAAGTAAACACTGAGGATAGACATACAGATACAATACATTCTTAGAAGGGAAAGTAATCTATGACGGCACAAAACTATGGGAAATGGATGACGGCGACGGGTAACCGTAAGGATTAAAGAGAGATAGGCGATGCTGAACAATATTCGCGGCTAATTTGCAACCTAAATTGCATTAGAAGAGCCTATGGCTTATTTTTGCGCGATATGAAAACGTGATTGATTCATTCATTCCAACAAAGAAGGCTATTGATGGGTCGCGTTTTGGCTTTATTAGTATAGAAAAGGAAAATGATGCAAGGTGGGTCATTCAACAATTAAATGGAAGATGGATATACGGATCAAAAATTCGAGTCTCCGTGACACAATATGGGGGTAGGAATTCGTATTGAAGACGGTCGAGAAAAGATAGAGTGGAAAAAAACATGGCAAATGAGAAGAAAATAAGAGATACATTTCAGGTGAATAGATCGATAATGAGAAGGTTTCATGGTATAGTGGATCAAGATAAAGTTGAGATATTGCAGCGTTGTGCAATTGGATAGTGTCGAAAACCGATATCAATAAAAGATTTAGCGGAGGAAGTGTCTATGGAAAACCTCAAGGATCTCTTGCTCATGAGAATTGGGGGTTCGAAAGTGTTGTTGATGTTTGATGATGTTGAGAAATGTATAGAGACAATGGCACTAGCAGCGTTAGAAAAATGGTTTGTGCAAGTTAAAGAATGGTCGACGAAAATAGAGAGTATTTCCCGACGAATATGGCTGGGGATCAGCGGTTATCCAATTCATGCGTGGACGAGAGGGTCATTTGAAAATTTGGCAAAGGGATGGGGATACCTTGTGAGGATTGATGACGCGACTAACACACCAACATCATTTAAAAGGGCAAGACTATTGATTGAAACAGAGTGTTAGCTGAATATAGATGAGGTGTTTGAGATAGAGATTGCAGGTAAGATTTTTCTTGTTCGAGTTAGGGAGACAGAAACCATACTAGAGGATAGTTTTAGATGTCCATGTATGGAGGAAGAGGACAATCTACCTGTGGACGTTAAAGGCAAAGAGGTAGCTGAGGGTTGCTATATAAAAGAAGACTTGATAAAACAAGTGAAGACAATCAATGATGTATAGATGAGTGAGGCCCCAAAAATACAAATAAGGGCAATTGAATGCAATGCCATTACAGTGTGGAGACAGAATCTAATGTGAAAATATGACATTAAGAATGAGGTAGGGGAAAATAATAGTGCTTAGGTTGGTGAGGGTTGGTTTCCAGATGAGGGGGTGAGTAAGGTCAATCGTGAAGAGGGATCACGATGTGAACTTGATATTTTGATGTATGAACTGAGTAAGGACGTACTCGAGAGCCCAATGTTGATGTTGGAAGGAAATTTATCGCTTCCAATATGTACAAAGTTTATCAATACTGTATCGACTGAAGAATATATAGCAACAGAGGTTAAGCAAAAAAAGAGAGGTCGTAAAAGACCTAAGAAAAATACGGAAGTAAAAAGGAGCATCATCTGAGGCGCTACATGACAGAAGATAAAAGATACTACATGAAGCAAAAGAGACTTTGGAGTTTAATAAACTCCTCATGGCGAGTACAAATGGCAGAGAAGAGGATGTCATAGAAGATATTACAAAGATTATCGAAGGAACGGATTGTAGTCGATAGTGTGAGTAGGATGCAGATGCTATCATGGAAGATACTAGAATTGAGTTTTCGGTTTAATTTTAGCACGACAACGTCATTGTGATATGGTATTCTTTTAGGAAACAAAAATAGATGAGGCATCAGTATAATTTAAGAAGTAAAATTTTATAAGTTTGGTTTTTTTATTGAGAACGTCACGTTGATGTCTACCAAATTCGGTATGATTATGAGTAAGTGGATTCTTGAAAATTGTTATTGTGGGTTATTGAATGTCTATGCACCGTGCTCAATTGAGGGATACCTATCTCTGGGAGTTGATTTGAGGGACTCTGGTTGTGATGAGATTGGAGATTTGATTGTGATTTCGTTACTGTGGGGGCAGTGGTAATAATATGTATCCTTTGGCATTGGGAATGGTAGATTCAAGCTGTGACACTAGTGTTAAGAGTATGTTGGGGCTTGTTGTGTGTTGGTGACGCTTGTCGAGTGTAGGACCGGTGTTTATTTTTTAAGGCTTTTTGGTGTTTTATTGTTGTACCGAATATATGTTTAGCACGAATACTCTTTTCCTCCAATTTAAATTATGGAGGTTTTTAATGAGGCATGTGACAATTAGTTTTATGTATGATTTTAGATCTAATAAAATCATACTATATTAATAATAAAAAAGAAAAACTTTTCCCTCCTCTAGAATGGAGCTGTATTGACACTAAAAGAGCTATTGTCTGAGAATTTTTTTATCTTTGTTTTATTTTCATTTCTCAAAATTTATGTTTTATTTTCACTCTCAAATCTTGATTTCGTCCCTGTCCTATTATATAGGATACGCATGCAGAAATTAGTTTCCATGTGTTAAGGTAGATCCTCCACAGTCATAATGGGTTCCATAGAATGATTTACTCCTCTTAGTCCCCTAATCATAATTAGGCGGTTATTTGATTGATAGCATCTTACCCGAATGATGGTCTAAGAGGATAAGAAGTGATCCCAAAGAGGGGCGGGCCACGAATATATTTATAGGGTGTTATTTTTTATTGGTATTTTAAAAAATTAATTAATTATAAATAAATATTATTTTATTTAAAAAAGAGTATTATTTTATTTATAAAAGGGTGTTATTTAGATTTTTTTTATTTTTATATATAAATTATATAAGAAAAAAAATTTAAAAAATTTTAGGTGTCTGTTAGTTGCTCCAACCATGCAACTATGTATCTATGGGCCGGGCCCGTTTCGTCCAAGGACAGGGGCAGATGCAGTGAGTTCGGATAGAGATCATATGTATCTTTGTTTTTACAAAAATAAGTCTAATTTAATATTATGTTTTGATAATTTTTTTATTTCAAAGTATAAAGCGAATTATTTTATGTATCTATTTGAAAAGAAAATTTTTTTTGGACATCATTCTTAAATTTCTAAATTTACTATTGGCCTGCGAAGCGGTTACATGCACACAAATTAATTGTTTTCAACTCAAAATGAGAATGAATGAGCACTGTTGTAATTTTGGTCGACTTACTTTGCTGCCATAAGCATGAACTGCATGGTAGTCTTGGAGCTTTAGATAAGTTTGGAATTATGTCCCAGTCCCTTTACCCATCTAAGTCTGCTAGGAACCGGTGGAAATTCTAGACATGTGCGAGATGAACGACCGCACAAGGCCCCCAAGGGAAGAAGGATCCCAAATGAGTAAAACAAAATGTTTATTTAGAGAAAACAAAAGATTTTAGTTTAATAAATTACAAGAAAAAAACTAAAAATGACTTTAAAGTGGGTTTCATAATATATTTTTTTTACTAAGATAACAATATCTTTTAAAAAAACCATATATATATATTTGAAATTATAGATTAAAAGACGTCGTTTTAATATACTGCACAGGGCCTCGTAAACTTTTGAACCACCCCTTCCGGAAACATACAGAATATAATGGTAATAACACTAGGGTTCACACTTCACAGTCACACCCACCATACCCACCCTTCCCTGTGGTCAAAAATACCAAGAATCAAATCCATGAAAAAGTGTGGATAGCCTCATTTTATTCACACAGCTCTCTGTCTTTAACCTTGTTGATGGTCTGAACTTTGAATTGGGAGATGCTGATAGATTTTTAAGCGGTTCACCCAAGACGGTCTGGACAGAGAATCTCGGTCTATTAGAATGATGAAAATGAAGGACGAGAGAAAATGGGGTCTGATGGACTTTTACACTAAGTTCAGATTGGGGTCTGAGAAAATGAGATATATATTTTGGGAGGTTTAACGACAATGTCAAGTCTAGTTCTTGAATAATATAATGAATGAAGTAGAGTAGTTTTGTTTGTCAGTCGATAGGCTTAATTGATAAGTCAGTAAATTTGACGTTTGTTTTGTTGAAGCCAGTATAAAAGTGGGATAAAATTACTCTTGAATTCTTTGATGTGTCCCATTCCAGAGACCCTCTTGACTAATGTTCACCATAACTGTAAAGAATTATTTAACAAAGATTATAACAGGTATAACAAATCTCATTTTCATTTCCATTGTTTCAGATATTTCAGCTTTGACAGATGCTTGCATTTATTTGAAAGCAACACCTGCTTTCCTATGACAATGTTACGTCACATGTACACATTTCTTTAATAGTCTGAAGGTAATTATAAGGTAGTATTTGTTTATAAATATTCTTAATTATTTAACAATGTACACACTTTACGAATAAAACGATTAAACTTAAGTCTATTAGGATGGACATCATGTAATTATTCTTTATGTGAAAGTATCATGTAATTATTCTTGGAATATGATATAGTGAATCAAAAACCCGAATGCCGCCCCAGTTGATCAAACACCATTAAAGTTTAAGGAAGGTCACAGCAGAATCAAACGAAGTCCACTGGTTCATTGGATGGTCTCCATCAACTTCTCTATATTCCTCTAGGATGCTACCTAATTGCATTTGCAGGGTGAATAAAATTCAACTAAAAATAAATAAATTTTATAATTTGATTTGACGTAAAAAGATTCGATTTGATTTAAATAGTAATTTTTTACATTCGATTTAATTTTAATTTTTAAGTTCGAGTCGAATTCTTTAACTGTGCATGATATGTATGACTTATATGAAAAGATATATATATATATCATATTTATTTATAGAAAGTCGTTTAAATTAAAAACTAATTAGTACTATTGTTGGTAATGCTCAAGTGTGAAGAGCATGTAATCATCCTACGTTGGGCGGCAAAGGCCCTTGAGATTTTGGTTTATATAGGCCCTTGCTTGTCCTTCTTGTGAATAGAAAGAAGACAAGGAAATCCTAAGTTAAGGTACCTTAGGGGTGTGGCTAAAATGCGACCATAAACAAAATCTTATTATTTCGGTAAGATTTTATGTAAGATTGGATCATAATTTAGGTAGTACTGAAATTCTTACAAACTAGGTAAGATTTTTTGTAACTACATAAATTCTTATCAACTGTATAAGAATTTGTGTTGATTTTGTCTTAAGTAAAAATTTGTATAACTACATCATTCTTATATTATAACCTAAATTATTATCATTTGGGTAAGAATTTGTGTAAATTGTAAGAGTTTGTGTAGTTACATAAATTCTTACCAACTGAGTAAGAATTTGTATATGGCAGCCTCATTTTAGCCGCACTCTAAGGGTGCCTCACAGCAGAATTTCTCAAGAAGACAAGACCCTCGCACGCATATATTATCGCTCGGTTAGTGTTCGAGTTAACACATATTTTCGGCACGTACCACATGCGAATTTTTTTTGAGAAAATTCACAATTTTTTTTCGAATTTTCCCTTGCATTTTTAAACTACAAAGAATTCGCAAAAGATTTTGGGTGTATCGAATTTTCCCACTATGATTAACATTATAAATGTTTATAATTAAATTTGAATAACTCTTAGACTAAAAAAATAAATAAAGTTTAAATTATAAAACAAGAATCAATAATTGACTAACTTTCTGGATCAAATGGTCACCTTTGTGCATTTGCATTAGCTGCCTACCGAGTTGAAAAATGGACATAGACAAAGATGGATTTAGAGGTGATTGGAGAAGGCACTTATAATTTGAAATCTATACATAATTTTAAAAAATTTAAAGTTTTAATGTATTTTATTTTTGTTCTTTTAAAATTTTATAAGTTTACCTTTTTAAATTTCCCCTCAACATAAAATTATACGTGGTCTCTAAACTACTCCATTCAAGCACACCAAAGCAAAGGATTAAATTTACAGAGGGATGTTATGTTGTACAAAGATGGGGTATGTATCCCAGGCTACGTTCTTGTCTACTAACATTTTCAGTTTCATTTCATTACAGTGTTTGAACTTTGAGTTGAACGGTTTGAGAGCGAAAGACACGGGGTGTGGGGCTTGGATTCCTCATAAAATAAATGCTCTACTTTTAATAAACAGAAAAAGGTCTCGTCTTCCTCTCTTTTCTCCACTCAACACAACTTTTACATCTTCCCAAACTCTCTCCTAACCTTTTCCTAAATTTCCTCAGCTTCTCCCTTTCACCTTCCTTCGCACCACTCCACTGTTTCTTCCCCTTGTTCTCCATGGAGTTTCACCTCTCCTCTTAACATTTCTGGGAAAGTTTATCTTTTAAAGTTGCCTGTTTTGGCCGTTGGTGATCAGCTCCAATTCAGAAACTTTTCTGAAGTTAAATGAAGAGATAATTTTGCTGGGTATTTTGAGGTAATTACTGTATGATTACATTAGTTTGGAGATGAGGGTATAAAGGATTATCATTTTTAGGGTTTTGTTTCTTTGGACAAATTCATCTGCTTTAAAGTTCCATCATTTGTCATACTGGATTCTTGTTTAATTTCTCAACTTGTCTTCAATTCAATTGGAATTGTGCAACTCGGTACTTTTTGGGGGGGTTTTGAGTAGATTAATGGAGGGTAAATTTGGGGGCAAGCTTCATAATTTACATGGTCCAATGGTTTCTGATTTGAAAGCAGCTGAAAAGAAGAGTGTAGAATGGGATTTGAATGACTGGAAATGGGACGGTGATCTTTTTACTGCTTCTCCTTTGAACTCGGTGCCATCGGATTGTAGGAGCAGTCAGTTGATTCCTGATGTACCCCGAACCGTGGCGAATGTGGGTTCCTCACCTAGATCATCTTCTTGTTCAGAACATAAAAACATTCCAGGAAATGAGAAAGGAAAGAGAAAGTTGCATAATAGGAAGAGGGTTGTTGATGATGATGATGGTGGTGGCGATGATGAAGTAAATGCTGAAGCTGGTGCCCTTAATTTACAACTTGGGGGACAAGTTTACCCTATCGTGGACGAAGATGCAAAGTGTGGGAAGAAAACTAAGGTTACCGGGACTGCCTCCAGTCGTGTTGTTTGTCAGGTGGAGGACTGTAGGGCTGATCTTAGCAAATCCAAGGATTATCATCGACGACATAAAGTTTGTGAAGTGCATTCTAAGGCCAGTAAAGCACTGGTCGGAAATGTTGTGCAGCGGTTCTGTCAACAATGTAGCAGGTGGGTTATTTTTGGGTGCGTGTGTGAAATATATACCATTAAAAATCTGCATCTTAGAGCATAGATTATGATCCCGATCTTGTCCATTATATGATTGCGTAGTGCATTTAACATATTATCATTTTTGACTTCGTGTTTACTTACGGGTCTAGTTTAGATGCTTTTAAAATTAGCCCATGTTGCAGAACACTCTTTGTCTCCATTTAGATGCAACTTGCTTAAACTTCTGGGCAGGTTTCATGTTCTTCAAGAGTTCGATGAAGGGAAGAGGAGCTGTCGTAGACGTTTGGCTGGTCATAACCGACGTAGGAGGAAGACACATCCTGATAATTTACCTACTTCCGGTTCTCTGAATGATGAAAGGAATAGTAGCTTTTTGTTGATGAGTCTTCTGAGGGTTCTCTCGAATATGCATAGTAAGTATCTGCTCCAAACCAAAATTAATGTTTTGCTGCTTAACTAGGACAGTTGTATTGGTTGATTTGCTTAGATTTTCTTCTTTATGCACATTGCCCTTTACTTGTCAATAAGCCTGTGACATTATTAGTATTTAGTGCCTACTTTCGTTTTTGACATGGTAAATGTCTAACTTGGTTTGTATTTCTCAAACCATATTCATATGCTTTTAGTTTAATAATGATAGGTTTTTCCTCGCTTCATCTCCGATTTCCTCCTTCATTCTCCTCCCTTAACTTGTAGATCTTTTGGCTTTTGTAAACTGTAGCTACCAACTCCGACCAAGCTCGGGATCAAGATCTGCTTTCTCATCTGTTGAGGAGCCTGGCCAATGCGACTTGTTTGACTAACGGAAGAAACTTATCTGGATTACTTCAAGGTTCTCTAGGTGTAGAGAATGCCGGGAGATTTCTCGGGAATCTTGAAAAGGCGACTGATGTGATTTCTGGTGGTACAACAGACGATTGTGCTAATCTCCCGGAAAGGAAGGGGGCTATGGGTTATTGTGGGACTGTACCTGCTTCTGATTTGGCAAATAGTAGAGCTAACAATGTTGCTCAAGATGGAATTTTGTCCAGTTCACCATCCAGAACACTGATTCCATCAGGAGCCAGCTTTCAATCCAGGGCAAATGAAGCAGATGCTGACGGGATTAGAATTAATAATATAGACTTGAATAACGTTTACGATGATTCACAAGACTACGTAGAGAACTTAGAAAGATCTCTGGTCCTTAAAAAACCTATAAATGGTTATTTGCGTAGCTCTATTGTTGTGTCGGAATCACACGGGTCAAGACCCCTTCTACCGAGTAAGATCTCGGATTCATCTCCTAGTCAGTCACCATCTACTTCCAGTGGAGAGGCTCAGGTGCTTTCCCATCTCTTTTCTTTTTCACGAGCTTGATTTTTCCTGAGCTTTAAAGAGCTTTGTCACCGTCTGACTATATATTTGGATAGATTTGTTAACATTATGGTTCAATTGAATATTGTTGGATCATATGATTATTTATCATTGACAAAAGGCTTTTAAGTCAAAGCAGAATTATGTGACGTTATCTTATAAATGTTTAAAGATTTTCTTACTTGGCGTTACCATCTTCAGAGTCGCACCGATCGGATCGTCTTTAAGCTCTTTGGAAAGAACCCAAAAGATTTTCCTACTGCTCTACGTAGACAGGTAATTTGAAGAAATTATTTAGGCTCAAAAGTCTTTTTTGATAATTCTTCATGGGGTTGAATTCATTCTGTGGAGATCATTGAACTTTCAGATCCTCGAGTGGCTATCCCACAGTCCTACCGACATTGAAAGCTACATAAGACCAGGCTGTATAATATTAACAATATACCTTCGTTTAGGAGAGTCTGCTTGGGAAGAGGTATGCTTTATCAGATATGGTAAAATCGGAGTTGCATCTCTTATTAGCAAAAAGCCTTACTGATCTTCTTTCTAACTGTTACGTGCAGCTATGCTGTGATCTCGGTTCCAGCTTGAGACGGCTAGTTGATGTGTCCGGTGACTCTTTCTGGAAAACAGGATGGGTGTATGTTAGGGTTCGGCACTCCGTAGCATTTATTTTTAATGGTTCTGCTCTCTCTCTCTCTATACACACACATACATATATATATATACATACATTTCCTTAGTTACGGTTTCTCCTTTTCATTTAATTACCAGCAAATATAGTACTTGTGTAGACATTGTCGAAAGAAAAGCCCATGTTCTTTCCGCCTATGCTGCAGGTAGAGTTGTATTGGATGCCCCTTTACCTCTGAAAAGCCACACAAATTGTAGGATCTCAAGCATTAAACCGATTGCTGTATCAGTAACAGAGAGAGCTCGGTTTGTTGTTAAAGGCTTTAACCTTAATCGATCCAGCACGAGGTATTTCTTCAGTCCCTTTGAATCCAGCTATACTTTCTTTTCATCCTTTTACAATAGGCTATTAGTTTGCCTGAACAAGTACTAAATCCGACTGCTTCTGGCTCAGGTTACTCTGTGCTGTCGAAGGAAAATATCTGGTGCAGGAAACTTGTAATGACTTGATGGAGGTTGTTAATCCCATCAATGAACAAGATAAACTCCAGCACCTTTGTTTCCCTTGCTCTATACCAAATGTTTCCGGAAGAGGATTTATCGAGGTGCGGCCCGTTGTATGGTGTTTTCCGATCATATTTTTTTCATCTTTTTTCACAGTGAAATTTGGTTAGATATAGTAAATCACTGTAGTGTCTATGATGAAGCATGGATTTTGGTCATCTGATTTTATCAGGTTGAAGACTTTGGACTCAGCAGCACTTTTTTTCCATTCATAGTTGCAGAGCAAGATGTGTGTTCCGAGATTTGTACTCTCGAGGATGTGATAGAAACAGCTCTACCTGCCGTTGACATTAACAAAAACGAGGAGAAAATGGAAACCAAGAATCAAGCACTGGACTTTATACATGAACTGGGATGGCTTCTTCACAGAAATCACTTGCACCGGAAGCTGAGCCACATGAACCCCAATCGAGATCTCTTTCCTTTCGGGCGGTTCAAGTGGCTTATGGAATTTTCCATGGACAATGACTGGTGTGCCGTAGTAAAAAAGCTTCTGGGAATTCTCTTCGATGGAACAGTTGATTTAGGGGACCATAGTTCTACGGAGCTTGCTTTGTTGGATATGTGCCTGCTCCACATAGCTGTCCGAAGAAACTGCAGACCCATGGTAGAGTTATTATTAAGATATGTTCCTAATAAATCATTGGATAAATCAGGATCCAAGCAGAAGCCTCAGGTGGATGCAAACGAATGTGGATTCATGTTTAAACCAAATGTTGCTGGGCCTGCGGGGTTGACTCCTCTTCACTTGGCAGCTAGTCGGGAAGGCTGTGAGAATGTTTTAGATGCATTAACCGATGATCCGGGATCAGTATCTCCTCATGCCTTTCTTTTTATTTTCAGCACAATGCATATATTTTTTGTCATCGGAAAGCATGCATTCTGGCATAAAATTATCTTAATTCACTGTGTTCCACTTCCGTACCGATCTAACTGTGTGCCGTGTCCAGGTTGCAATTGAAACATGGAAAACTGCCCAGGACAGCACAGGTCTAACACCTTACGACTACGCGTGCCTTCAAGGTCACTACTCCTACATCCACCTGGTTCAGAGAAAAATCAACAAAAGATCAGGATACGTTGTGCTGGATATCCCCAAGCCGAAACTATCAGATGGAACAAGATCGGCGAAGGCAGGCAGTCTGGAGACTGAAACGATGAAGACGAAAGCAAGGCACGAGGGTTGCAATGCATGTAAGAGGAAGCTGGCCTACGGAAACAGCAGATCATCTCTGGTGTATAGGCCGACAATGCTCTCCATGGTGGCTATTGCTGCTGTGTGTGTATGTGTGGCTCTGCTCTTCAAAAGCTCCCCCGAAGTTCTTTACGTATTCCAACCGTTCCGGTGGGAACTGTTGAAGTACGGGTCTAGCTGAGGTAGTTCTTCCATTGTTCAGAAACACTGCCGAACTGTATCGACATAGGGATGCGGAAAACACAGCATGTAATGTACTGATTATAGTTCACTTCAAGTATAGATATATAGAGAGTATTCAACCGTGGAGGTGTATTTGGTTGTATATTCAAGGTGTATTTGAGGAGAGAACAATCAGTTTGGATACGTCAAATACTTAAAAAAAATGTAAATTCGACTTATTTGATCCGATTGCCTTAAGACTTAATAATCTAATTAAATTGACTTGACTTGCATGAATTGGGGTTCAGTTTGGTAAGTCGTTCCGCCATGGTATATATGAAATTGACATGGACATTTTATTCTTGTACAAATAACTATCAAAGGGGTAAAAATGTATTATATTTTATGTTTATTTATTTATAAAATGATTATTTTCCTTTTAAAAGTTCAAATATTAAAAATAATTGACAAAAAAATTAAAGGCTCAAATGAAAAATCAGCCCTAAACTATACCATTTTTTTATTTTTAGTCCTTAAACTATTTTTTAGTAAAAAATACCTAAACTATTATGTTTGGTTACTTTAAGTCCAATAATTATTTAAATTAAAAAATTTATTTTTGGCCAATAAAATATTGACACGTCATATATTTTTTTGACCAAAAAATAGTTCAGGGGCTAAAAATAAAAAAAATGATATAATTTAGGTATTTATTTTGACCAAAAAATATTTTAAGTATTTAAAAAACCAAAAATAATAATTTAAGTATTTATTTTAAAAAATTAAATAAATAAAATAGAGAAAACATAATTTAAGGATTGATTTTTTATTTAAGCAAGTAAAATGAAAATATCTAACATATGTAGTGATTTTCAAAATTACACTTATATAATACGACGAGACAAATGGTAGAACAATACATGTCATGAAACTCACTCCACTCTTTTAAATATGTTTGAGATTTTTGTATTATTTTAAAATTTAAAATTTAATTTTTATATTATTTCATTTTTATAAAATTAGCCTTCAGAAAATCATGTCTCTTTCTTAATTTTTATTTAATTTTATTGTTAATTATTTTTTATCGAACAATTATAAAAAATATTTTTTAGTTTTATATACGTTTTTAACATTTAGACTCTTAATCTGTAAAAATAAATGAAAAAATATTAATTAAACAATACAGACCTTAATCATCTATGTTTACAATTTTTTGAAATTGATAATAAAAATGTGGAGGACAAACAAATATTTACTCTTTTTTTTATAGTTATCATGTCAACAATTAATGGTAAAATGAAACTGAAATTAAGAGGGGAAAAATAAACCTTTTAAATAAAATAATAATAAAAATCAAACTATAAAAATTAAATTTTAAAATTTATATAATATAAAATTTTTACATGTGCTGATGTCATTTCTAGTGGTAATATCTAAGGGTGTTTAAAACTGGCCTAATGTACCCAGTGGCCCAATAAACTTATAATGTAAGTTAAGAAAAGTTGAATGGAGGATGAAACATAATAATAATAATATAGCAGTAATATTGGACTTATTGGGTATCTGGACATTCACTGTGTCGATTTTGAACACGAATATTCACATTCGGTTCATTTCCAGGAGCTGCAAGGTTGAGGCTGATTCGCTTGCCAAACTGGCTATTGGGTGTGGTGCAGTTACTAAGGTGTTCTGGGTGGCGTTGTATTTTCATCCTCTGTGCTTCATCAAGCTCGGTTATAGTTATTGTCGTGTAGGGGATAATGTTGGATGGTTGGGGGTTTATTTCTATGGCTCTGTTGGGTACGTTAGAATCGATAGACTTTTTGCAGTTGGTTTATTATGGATAAATTTTTTTGGGTTTTTTTTTTCTTTTTTTTGTCGTCCGATTTCGAGCTTTAGCTTAATATAAGTTATGAATAAGGTTTTTAATAAGGCCATTCCTATTATCAAAAAAAAAATATATATATATATATATATATATATATATATATATATTGCTTGATAAATAGCAGTTTGAGTCAAAATTAGAAATTTAAGCTAACATTAAAAGTTTGACTGGTCAAATTTACTAATATGAATATTTGGTGAATAGTGATTATAATAGTGGATTAAAGTAAAATTTCTAATTTTGAAAAAACTGCTAATATGAGTCTTTTCAAAGTAAAGTTTTTGACATAATAATTATAAAGACTCTTTTACCCTTAACAATTATAAAAAATCTCCAAATAACCTAAATTTAATCTTTTTTATTTTAATTCTTCACCCTCACCTATTTATATTGTGATATTTGTAAACTAATATTTTTTTCTTTTTATTTTCACACATTTATATTTATATTTAATAATTAATTAAATTATAATAAAAATTTATTAAATAATCAAACGGCTATCAGTTAATTTTACCGAATATTTTTATATAATCAACTAATATAATCCGCTTATTAAAACAACCAATATAATTAATTATCAGTTAATGTAATCTGTCATCAGCTATTAGTTATTGCTAATTACTAAACAGAGTCATAATCTTTACATATTTAAATTTTGTAGGAAAAAAAATAGAGGATTGACCGTGGGCCTGTCATTAGGCAGCTCTTGATCTCAGGGGATAAGCACACCAACTCGCATGATTCCTTGGTTCACACACCGAACAATCCCTACCGACACAATTTATATGATCTAACAGGCACAGCATTAACCTAAGTCATTGCCCTGTTTCTGAAATTCACACCATCATACTTGTTAATAGGGGTATTCAAAAATATTCGATCTGATAAATTTGATCCAATTATCTATTGATTCGATCCGAAAATACATATATCCGATATGATTTTTATTTTCAGATCTGATATCTGATCTAATTTTTTATTTTCCGGATCGGATACGGATGACAATATATCAAGTTTCGGATTATCCAAAAATCCGAAATTTCCGAAAATTTAAATTTTTATAGATATAAATCTTGTAATATTTAGTAATTTAATTTTTGTTATATCCGTAAATTCGAAAAATAAAAATTTTCATAGATGTTAATCTTGTTATATTTGACAACTTGTTAATTTTTATATTCGAAAATCTGAAATTTTCATAGACACGACCGTCAAATTTGAGAAAATACTTAAATTAAATTATATATTCGGATATCCGAATATCCGATCTGAGTATCCGATATCCGAATATCCGATTCGAGTATTTCCGGATCGGATACAGATCGCTATTTTACTGATATTCGGATATCTGAAATTTTTGAATCGGATCAGATCCGAATCCGAAAATGAACACCCCTACTTGTTAAGAGGCATTGTGACTGTATAAATAAATAGAACGTTCGATAAATAATTTATTTATTAAATGATTGTTTATATTAATGAACAAATTCATATATTATCCTTTATTAGTTAGTTTATAAGTTCATCTATTTAAAATTGATATCTTTAAAAGAAATACTAATGATATTTATGTCTATTCTATTTTTTCAAGATATAATTATTAATATTTGTGTTTAATTATTTCATATAAAAATAAATAAAAGTATTCATTTACAATGTGTTTGTTTATTATTTATAAATATATTTTTAATTGTTCATGAATTTATGAATATATTGATTAAAATATAAAATATTTGTTTAATACTTCGTTTCGTATTCTTGAACATATTAAAAAACACAAAACGAACATATTTATGAATATTAAATAAATAAACATATTAAAGTTCTTCATGAACACGAATCGAATATATGACAAATATTTGTTTGTTCAAATTTAATTCTTTTACAGCGGAAAACACAGTACGATGAAAGTCGTTGGGAGCAAGGGCGGAATATAAGCATGACTAATGGGACACGACCCCTTAAAATTTGAAAAATTATCAAATAACCCTTGAACTTTAATTATTTTTATTTACCCCTCAAAATTTTTAAAAAATCATATTAAGTTTAAAGGTTTTAAATATTTTAAACTAAATCCCCTCTCATACTCTAATTTTTTTAAAAAAATTTAAATTATCCCAAATTCTTACACCATGTTCTGCCATTGGCTGAGAGGGTTCTATCGCTGACCTCTATAATAAAATTAGTTAGGCGTCTGAGAGGATAATCATTAACTTGTGAACTTTTCCGAAACAAAATTATTTATGATTGTGACCTTTCCTTCTCTCAATATTTGATCTTAGCTCTATTCTGAGTGGTTGAATTTAGGTTTTATATCTTTGGGTGTTAAAATTAAAAATGTAGGTTTTAAATTTTATAATTTAAATATAAAAATTTGTGTAATTTTACACAATTTGTAAATTAAAATACAAAATATAAATTATAATATAATCTATTTTCTGTTATTCTTATCTTTAAAGAATAAGAAATTACATTACATCTTTTCCCATTATTTCACTCATTATCTCTCATATCATATTATAAATTTAATTTAATCAAATTCCAAACAAAACAAAAAAAACAAATGAAGCAAATCAAAAAAAGAGCCGACCAGCAGGACTCATAGGGTAACTAAAGTGAACTCCACTCATGCCTGGACCTTGTCCCACTTGAGCGGCTTGACCACCTCCCAAGTGAAATCCGCATCATCCCGACCGAAATGTCCATACGCAGCCGTCTTCAAGAACCTGCCATTCCCCCCTCTCTTCAGATCAAGGTTGATAGCAATCATTCCAGGCCTGAAATCGAAGCTCTCCTTCACAATCTCCAGAATTTCCTTGTCCGGAATCTTTCCGGTGCCGTAAGTGTCCACGAATACCGACAACGGCTCCGGCACACCAAAGGCATACGAAACCTGGACGATGCACCTCCGAGCGAGTCCATTAGCAACAATACTCTTGGCAGCCTGTCTCACGATGTAAGCGCCGCTTCTATCGTTGGATCCTTACCGGAGAACGCGCCACCACCGTGAGCTCCCCACCCTCCGTAGGTATCGATGATGATCTTTCGACCAGTTAGACCGGCATCACCGTGGGGGCCTCCGATGACGAAACGACCCGAAGGGTTGAGGTGGAATATGGTTTTCTCATCAAGGTACTTCTCGGGGATGACCGGTTTGATTACGTGCTCCTTCAAATCGGCTGCGATCTGGTCGTTGGTCACCGTCTCGTCGTGCTGGGTGGAGATGAGGACGGTGTGGACACGAACGGGAACCATGGCGCCCTTATCGTTGTAATACTCGACGGCGACTTGAGTCTTGCCGTCGGGTCTGAGCCAAGTGCAAGTTCCGTTTTTGCGGACTTCGGTGAGACGAGCACCGAGCTTGGTGGCCAAAACGTGGCTCAAGGGCATCAATTCAGGAGTCTCGTCGGTGGCGTAGCCAAACATGTGGCCCTGGTCACCGGCACCGATCTCCTCGGGACGTTTACTGAGATGACCGTGGACACCCTGAGCGATATCGGGACTCTGTTGCTCGATATTAACCAACACTCTGAAGTTGTCGGCATCGAGACCGACATCATCGGAGGTGAAACCGATGTTCCGGCAGGTGTCCCGGACGATCTTCTCGTAGTCCACATCGGCTTTTGTGGTGATCTCGCCAAAGACCATCACCATGTTGGTCTTGGTGCAGGTCTCGCAAGTCGCAAGCGACCTTGCTGTCGGGATATCCTGCGCCAAGCAGGCGTCGAGGACGGCATCGGAGACCTGATCGCAGAGCTTGTCGGGATGTCCCTCGTTGACGGACTCCGAGGTAAATAGGAAGGTCTCCATTCCTTAAATTCTGCAAACAAAATCCAAATCAACATGTTAACTAAACAAATATGGTAAAACAATTTAAAAAACAACCAGATCAGCAACTTAAAAAACATCTCCAAATCCCAGATGAAAAGGGGACAAAACCCAAAACCAGAAACACCAAAGTTTCATAGTATTTCGTATGAAAAAAAAAATGAAACCAAAACCGAAAGCAATGAGTTTTCCAGAACATAAAAGAAAAAGAGAAGAGTGGGGGTACCCTCTGATGTAAAATTGGAACTGGGCTAAAGAGATGAGAGGAGATGGGGTTTGAGGCAAGTTGAAATGGTGGGGAAAACAGAGTATATATAGGGGAGAATGTAAGAGAAAACAAGGTACCAGGAAGCAGCCAGCCCCTAAGAAACCAAATTTAGACTAGATTCATTGAGGTGTGCTGGGTAGGAATGGACGAAACTAGACTCGAAAAATAAAGGCTTAATGTACATTTTGCCCTAACGTTTATTATTTTTCTCAACTTTATAACGTATTTTTTTAGTTTATGTGCTCCTAATATTTGTACCGTTACTTACATCTCCCCAAATGTTTGACGTCGTTAACTAAAAAAGTTAGACAAATAATATAACACCACATCATCAATCTTATATATTTTTTTATTTTCCAACTAACATTTAATAAATAATATTAAAATAAGACACGCGATAGTATGTGTTTGTATGATTCTCTTAATATAATCATACTATTGCACACACAAAAAAATGTTAAAAAATTAAATAATAATATATAACTGGCTTTAATAAAATTAAATAAATTATATTTCAAGTCATTTAAGTTTTCTTATTTGTTCGATTTAGTCTTTATAGGTTTTTACTTTTAAAGTTTTTCTCGCCAAATCAACCCTAACAGTCACCGCTTTCTTCCCCTTCTCCGACCACGACCACCATCACCACCGTCAAAATTACTCGATATTCACTCTAACAGTTGTGATTCTTGCTTCAATCAATAATCATTTCACCTTTTTCTTTGCTTCAACCAATCCATGGGTTCGCTTATTCATCAGATTTTTTCACGATTCTCAGTTTAAAACTTTCCGAATCTATATGTTTCTCCATTTTCGCACTTTCTCCTCAGCCCTACAAACTCACTTCTCTCTACTAAAAGTTCATTCACAACACCATCCAATTCTCAAGTACTGATTTTTAGAGAAAATTATCCCTGCAAAAACAACCGCACCATCAAATTCGGAAACAAAAAAACAATCCATCATCATCATCACTATTCATTCGAAAAGTGTATCATGTTTTTGGAAAAAATTAGTATCCACAAAGAAGCTGAGGAGTCGTTGAGATTGGGATTATCACCAGCAGTCAAAATCGAAATCAACAGCTCATCTAGTTGCAACAAAAGAGGGCTTTCTTGATGATAGTCGGAGGATGTTGGCAACGATTTTTAAGAGAAACAGACAGTTATAGTGGCGTCGGTTGGAGAAGGAAAAAGGAGTGGCGACGACTGAGGTTGGCAGCGGTATGAAAGACAATTGTTAGGGTTAATTTGAGAGAAAAGAAGACTTTAAAAGTAAAAAAGCAAATAGAGACAACTTTATTTTATTGTTAACATTATTTATTAAATTTCAACTGAATATATATATATATGGGTGATGACGTGGTGTCATATTATTGTTTTAATTTTTTAATTAACCGCGTTAAATATTTGGGGCGATTTGGGTAACGGTACAAACGTTAGGGGGCACATGAGCCCAAAAAATACGTTAGGTACTAAGTTGGGGAAAATGGTAAACGTTAAGGGGCAAAACGTGCATTAAGCCAAAATTAAACTATTTGAAGGTTTAAAAATATTCGATTCGTAATTTTATAAATTTAACTAGATTTAAAAAAAATTAAATAAAGTTTGAGTTATAAAATGAAAATTCGAATAACTCGTAATTCCATAAATTTAACTCGGCTTGAAATTTTTTTAAATAAAGTTTAAGTTATAAAATGAAAATCCGAATAACTCAACATTTTTTTAATTAGTGGATTAATTTTTAAGTTCGAGTCTAGAATCTCAATTATGCCTAATATATATATATATATATATATATATATCAATTTTAAAGTTTACACAAGCCATTCAATTTTAGGGTTTAGGGTTTAAGGTTAGAGTTTAGGTGTTTAGTGTGTAGCGTAAAAAATTTAAGGTTTATGGTTAGAATTTAGGGTTTAAGGTTTAGGTTTTAGGATGGTAGGATTTGGGATTTATGTTTTAAATTTTATAGAAGGGTTGTGTAAATTTTTTTACGCAGCTTGTGTATAAAAAATAACCATATATAAAGAGAGATATGATCATCTTACACTATGTAAAATTTGAAAGTTTTACACATTTTTTGACCATTGGATGAAGGTAGATGGATGGTTGAGATTAACAGTAGAAAATTTGAAGATTATTACTTGAAAAATATGTAAGGAAATAATCTTAGCCATTTATTATTCTCATCCGACAGTCCAAAAAAGTGTAAAAGTAATTGAGTTTTGTATAATATAAGTGGAACCTAACCCATATATATTGTAGTATATGGTTATAGGAAACAATTTAAATTAGAACTAGTTAATATCATAATATTATAAATGTTTACAAATAAACTATAACATAAACTCGAACAGTTCAACTTTAGTCAATTCAAAAATAAATAAATAAAGTTTGAGTTATAAAATAATAATATTTAAACAACTAATTCAAATTTTTTTGACTTGAGTGGATCGAATGCTCACCTTTAAATTATTTGGTGAGATCTTAATCTGACGGCGGGGATGAAGCCTATCAAAGCCTATATGAGAATCAAGCAGGTGGTGTGAACCTGTTTGGATTATGGAAAATATAAATATCCATCCATTACCGAGATAAATATAAATTTCCATCGGTGTCTTACACTTATAATTAAAAATTAATAACGTTGTTCGACTTGAGAGGGATGAACCCCGACGCGTTTATAACTTTGGGGGTATGGCCTTCAAAGTCCAAATCCTAGTTGTAAATATCTAATTCCCAGATGCAAATCCCACAATAAACCCAGCCTGTCCTTTGATGTATATTTCCTTTGACTTTCTACTCTCAAATAATTATAAAATTGTAATAATAAGTTATAAGTAATTATTTATATGATCATTTTAATTTTAGAGTTTAGGGGTTGTGGAATTTAAGTTTTTTAAGTTAAAACTTAAATTTCTAACTATATTTTCCTAAACCTAAACACTAATTTTAGATTCTAGCTACAAACCTTAAATTATAAACCTCTAAAACTAAAATAATAAACCCTAAAAATAAAACTTTTGTATAAACTTTTTATTTTCACCATCATTATATTGAATATAGGGTTATATTTTAATACACAAGCTGCATAAAAAAATTTACACAACCCTTTATATTTAAGCTATAAAATCTAAAACCTAAATCTCTAACCCTAACTCCCTAACACCTAAACCCTAAACCCTAAACTCCAAACTAACCATAAACCTTAAATTCCACACCATACAACATAAACCCTAAACTACAACCTAAATCTCTACACCTAAAATTAGTATAAACTTTAATTTTTTTTTTGAAAAAGTGTAAACTTTAGTTTACACAAACTTGTGTATCAAATTATTTTCCTTAAATATAAATCCATAAATTATTATTATTATTATTATTACGGTTCTATCAATTATCAACCCACTTGGAATTAAAGCTCAATATTTTTTTGACAAATCTTAAATCTATTCCTACTTTGAAAGGAAAAAGGAAGGGGAACTCTAGGAAAAGGAAGGAGAGTGTTCCTAGTGGATCTCAAACGCATGACCTATGAAAATATAAAAGAACAAATATTAGGAGCTTGACCAACCGGCCGGATATGTAAAAGGACGATCAAGAAAGCCGTGGATGATATATGCCACTCATATTATCGTAATAACATGTAACCCTTTATTTGGAGAGAAATCCTAATTACGTAGACTAGAATAAGTTCAGGCGATTTTTAAAATTAAATTAATTAATTTTAAATTAAATAATAATGATATCAACCATTATAAATTTTTTGTCTTGCACATTTATTTTGGGGCAAATAATAGTTTGGTTTGGGTATGTCATGGTGGGTAGGTGAGAAAATGACACCGCTTCAACTTTCTCAAGTAATGTAGTCGATGTCTAGTAGTGGTGTTCAAAATCGGTGTAATAGGTATCCAGAAGTTTAATAAAGCCAATAATACTATTATATTATTATGTTTCATCATCTCTTTCACATTTTTAACTTGCATTATAAACTTATTGGGCCACTAGGTACCGATTTTGAACACCCTTAATTTTTAATATTTAAAATTTTCTAGTAGCAGTGTTCAAAATCGGTGTAATAAGTATTCAACGGTTCAATAATGATGTCAACCATTATAAATTTTTGTATTGCACATTTATTTTGGGGCAAATAATAGTTTGGTTTGAGTATGTCATGTGGGTAGGTGAGAAAATGACACCGCTTCAACTTTCTCAAGCAATGTAGTCAATTTCTAGTAGTGGTGTTCAAAATCGGTGTAATAGGTATCCAGCGGTTCAATAAATCCAATACTACTATATTATTATTATTATGTTTTATCATCTCTTTCACATTTTTAACTTGCATTATAAACTTATTGGGCCACTAGGTACCGTGTAACGACCCGAGTTTTGAAACCCAAGCGTCGGGCTAAACCGAGGCATAGGCCTCGCGTTTGGGTTATGTTGTTGGGCCTATTAAACCTTGGTGGGCTTGGTTTGGTTTTGGGCTTGAGTTATGGGGTTTTTGAGAGGGGCACCATGGTAAAAACATAATTGAAAGAAAGATAAGAGTGGAGAAGTAATGCAGGGCTGCAGAATTTTGTAAGGCTTGAGGTCATTTTTGTCTCCAAAAAGCTTCTCCCATCATCTTTATCTTCTCTTCATTTGGGTTAGAAGAAAAACTTTATCTTTGTTAGTTTTGAGTTGAAATCCCGGATTGGTGTAGAAGGGAAAGTTGTTAGGCATCCAATGATCTACAATCCAATGTAAGTTTTGTTGGAAATGGTAGAGAAAGGGGTTTTAGTGAGAGTTTTAGAGTGAGAATGAGAATGAGAATGGTGTTTTTAATCCCACTTCTTGTTGTTGAATTGTCCTTTAAGCTTCTTTCAATCTCTTAACCATGTTGTAATTCGTTTGCAATATCTCCTTATAGTTAAAGAGGTTGGAGAACATTTAAAGGCCCAAGGAAAGTTGAAAGCTTGAGGTGGAGGTTGAGGTTCCTTTTTAGCTTGAAATCCGAGGTTAGTACACTTCTAACTTCTGTGTGTTCATGTGCATCATCATTTTGCAATGTTTGCTTAAATTATGATGTTTTGGATAAGTTAGAGCTTGGTTGGTCATCCATGGCAAAACTTGTAATGGTTGATAATTAAGGGTAAAAATGGTTAGAAATTCACCTAATAACTCTTTATAATTGGTAGGAACGTTTTGGGACTTAACTATGGAAGTTAAGGAAGGGTTTGGTGAATTCTCGAGCTTCAGGTTTCGAAATCGGGGCTCGAGTACTGGTACGGGGTGGCTGCATATCGGTACTCAGTTGTGTTTTGGAGGGCGAGTTTCAAGGGGCGTACCAGTATGTCTTCCCGTGTATCGGTACCTCTCGCTTGATTATGATTCCAATAGCTCTTTGGCATACTGGTACGCTAAGGGCGTATCGATACCCACTATTACATTGCTTGAAAAGGCTTTGAGTACCGATACGCTAGGGTAGGCGTATCGGTACGGGTAAGGATCGGTACGGGGTGATCCCAGTACCGATATAGGGTACTGATATGGCACTGGGCGTATCGGTATGGCACGGGGGTCAATTCTTTCGAATCTAAATGGAGTATCGGTACTCACTATAGAGTATCGATACCTAGAGGGGAGTACCGATACTCACTTTAGAGTATCGGTACTCGCTGGACAATCTGCCCAGGTTTTTATGTTTTGAGTTCGGGGTTCTATAAATTGTGCCTAAGGTTCTAATGGGTCCCTTATGATATAAAATGACTGCTAAAACCAAGAATGTGTGTTTCTTCTTGCTTATATGGATTGATTGGTTAATTGAGTATCGAAATTAAAGTAAATTGCTTGGGTTAGCAAATTTTAGAGATCCTTAGTGGATCATTTGAGGTTGTGCCAGGTAAGGGCACTTGTTTGGTTCGAGTCTTTGTTTGGTGACGAAATGAAAGCCATCCGATGTGAGATTTCGGGTGATGACATTTGCTTGATGCGAGATTTCGAGCCTCGCTCGATGTGAGATTTCGAGCCTCGCTCGATGTGAGATTCCGAGCATATGTGGGTTTTCCAGTGTCGGGTGACATTGGGCCTCACTCCTGGTTTGTTTATTTATATGTTGATATTGTTGAGGTGTTGTTTGTTCTATAGCATGTGTTTAGGCAGTTATGGTAGCGTCATTGCTTTATCTTATCTTGACATCATATTTCATAACATGCTCTTAATTACGATTCACCTGAAGTACGGTCGAGTGGTTGTGTATCCGCTGAGCTTCGTTAGCTCAGCCTTCGAAATTGTTGTTTTCGTTCGTAGGTTAATAGGTAGTTCGAGCGTAGCGGAGCACCATCGAAGCAAGGATCCAACATTGGCCTTTTGGTATAGTACAAGTACTTAGATGTAGTGGGCTATGTATTCGTATGACCCTGTGTATTTGTAACAATCAGGTTAATAAGTCGTCCTAGTGACAGCTGAATGATCAATCTTGACTATAATTTATAATGATGCTTTCTAACAATCAGTTATATACCATAGAGCAAATACGACGGCCTGCATCTCCATCCTACAAGATTGATCGCTCTTCCCAAGATTTGAACTCGAGACCTCAAATTGAAAATCTCGAGTGCAGATTGCCGAGTTATCCCAAGAACATACAGTTATTTAGTTGATCTGAATGAAAAGGGTGAAATTCGAATTATGTAGTTGACATTTAAGCTGCATATAACCACACATTTTCTCATCCTTCCTATGAAATGTATGTTGCTAAAGAAAGAACAGTCACTGCCACATGTGGAAGACTAGAGACGGAAGCTAGGTTTAGAACAGCAAATGTTTCGAAGTTTTCTTACCTTACAGCATAAATCACTCCGGAACTAGAACAGGATCCGTTAGATTAACTCGATCCTTGAAGCCTATAAAATGAGTTTCATCCTCCACATATGGTAGCCTGGCATGTATGATGTGCTTTTAATCTAGTTCTTTATCATGCAGCGAAATTTGGACCAGAAGGAAGTTCTGAACAGCCAATGAGGGGATTGACAGACCTGATTCCGTTGGACAAGAGTGGAAGCTCAGTGGAAGATGTACTCGGGAAGAACCCCGAGGTCCATTACATCTATGTTTGTACCAAGGTGAGAAAATCTTCTACTCAAAAAAACTCCAGTGGCTAAAACTTGGAACCGTTTTGGCTGATAAGTCGTGCTTTTAAAAGGAACCCAAGGCTAAGGAATGAAGCGGACGTGACGAGAACGAGGTTATACCGTTTGTGCAATTCTTTTTTGATGTACCTGATTGTAACAGGCTTTAGTTTCTGCGGTGCCCTGAACTTATTCAAATTTAATCTGCCCATAACATGTTTAAGAACATATGTAATAACTGAACCCCTTAAGAGCAGTTTTTATTGCTTTCAGTCATTTGCCTCTGATGGTAGTTTGATTGGTACTCGTGTAGGTGAAAGGTCTTGACCAAGATCGAATCATAAGGCGTAAAGGAGAGATCTTTGGTTCGAACCGAAACAGCCAACGGTTGGCCACCAAACGGGCGTTTGTACACTATTTTTAGTGCTAAAACGGGCGTTTACTGGCAGCTAAAATTTTCAGTTTCTGAAAATGGGCGTTGCAGTCCCAACTGAAGTTTTTGTGCGCTGCAATGAAAAACGAAGCCTAAAAATGAGTAAACAACCTTTGTCAACTACACCGAGGCCCCTCGCATCGGTAGTTCTATCTCTACTGATATAATTTAAAGAAGTGATAGTACATTGTTGGTTAACTGAATTTTTATAGTGAAATGTTTCGACACAATTCTTTGTAGATGGGTTGTTGAGACTGTTTCGAGTTCGTATCAATAAGCATGAAAGCACAAGTTAGGTCTTCAGCCTGAAGCCAAATACTAGAACAATAGAAAAGCTTGTGCTTCGTTAACATATATCTTCGACACGACATGAATACAGGAGAATAACCTTTCAAGTATCAAGGTTGAAAATATACATTTCCCGACCTTCTTTTCTGTAAGGTACTATCACTTCTCTGAATCGCACTGTCGTGTTCCAAGGCCGAATTTGTCTTGTCGTTTGAAGATGTGTCTCTCGGACTTGTATTATGCAAAGAGTGATACAAATATCATGTGTAAACATTGCAGTTATTAGAAAATGGTATAAACAGTAATATATTCTGATGGTGCTTAGAAGCCTTGTTTCGGATTGTACGAAGATATGGTAGACCAGGGAGATCTATCTCAATAATATTTTGAAAAATCGCGAGAGCCGGATCATGAATTGTCAGTTGACTGATAATTTTTATCTATCGAAGGATTATTTTAACCAAAATAAAACATTAATGGTTAAAACATTTCAAAAAAAAAAAGAGCCAAAATAACTATTCAACCAAAATTATTTTTTGATATTATGCCTAAAAATTATCCATAGTTCAATAGAGAGAGTTGATGTACCTCTTACTAGTTTAGTTGAGTTCCATTATAGTCTTTTAGAACATATTAATGATAAAGTTTGAGTTAGAATTGAAAAATTAAAATTAATTAAATTAAATATATAAATTAATTTATAATTTATAGATAAAACAAGGACTAATGATATAATTTTACCTTTTCATTTTTATAAGAACCTACTCTCTGATATCGAATCGGATTCGATTCGGTTTTTTCGGATATCCATTTTTTCGGATCGACGATATAGTGATCTGTATTCGATTCAAAAAAATTTGATATCCGTATATTCGGATAATCAGATCGAATATTCGAATATCTGATTACCCGAAAATATATTTTGATTCAATTATTTTTTTAATTTAAAGGTCGTATTTATGAAAATTTTGGAATTTCAAATATAACAAACCAACAAATTACTAAATATAACAAGATTCACATTTATGAAAATTTTAATTTTTTTAATTTCGGATATAACAAGCATCAAATTGTTAAAAGTAACAAAATTAATATTTATGAAAATTTAAATTTTCAAATAATCTAAAACTTGAAATATTGTGATTCGTATTCGATTTAAAAAAAATTAAAATTAAATTAAATATTCGATCCTAAAATAAAAACCGAATCGAATATTTAAATTTTTAAATTTGATATTTTTGAACACAAGGTGAGACAGTGAAGCAAAAGCAGCCTTACAGATTACCCATTATCTACCCAAAACTTAACTTTTCCCGCCTTCTTCTTTCCCGCACCCCTCTATCAACATTTTAGGGTTTTGAACACCAAAAAAGAAAAAAAAATCGAAGCAGCCATGGACCTCACTCAGATTGCTCAGCTGCTCGACCAAACGCTCAACCCCGATGGCGACGTTGTCCGTACATCAACCGACGCTCTCGATGGCCTCTCTTCGCTACCTCAATTCCCTTTCGCTCTCCTCTCCATCGCCGCCGGTAAACTAAATCCGCTGTTCTTCTTCTGCTTCCAATCAGTGTTCCTTTGATTTCATTCCGAATTACCTCACTCTCGACTGAATTTCAATTTTTTTTTTGAATCATTTCACATTACTTGTAAAGTTGTATTTCTTTTTGAATGATTTTTATAGGAGGTCAAAGCCAAGGTCAAAGAGTCGCTGCTTCAACTTATCTTAAAAACTTAGCCAGGCGAATCATCGAGGTCCGTGACGGATCGTCTTCAAAAGTCAGCAAGGAGTTCAAGGCCCAGCTGGTGCGAACTTTGCTTCAAGCCGAAGCGTCAGTTCTAAAAGTTCTAGTGGAAGCGGTATCAATTTTCTGCAATCTTTATATTGTTATATATGATATTACTCTTTCACTTTAAAATTAATTACAATAACATATGAACACCGTTGTCTCCCTCTCGGCAGTTCCGAATCATTGTCGTTGCTGAGTTTGTTAAGCAGAATTCTTGGCCAGAACTTGTGCCTGAGCTGCGATCTGCTATTCAAAGCAGTAATGCCATAAGCAATGGTGCAAACAGTGAATGGAGTACCATCAATGCCCTTACGGTTCTTCATGCCCTTGTTAGACCTTTCCAGGTACTTTTTTGTTGCTTTTTATTTTTCTCAATACTATGAAAATTTAGTACAAGTATGATTTAGTGCTTAAGGTTTCTAATCATGAGTTTTTTTATTGAAGTAAATGTGGCATAAGCTCAAAGATAGATTGAAGTAACATGAAATATTTAATTTATTTTTGTTTCTTTTTAATGGCAGTACTTTTTGAATCCTAAAGTTGCTAAGGAGCCAGTACCGCCGCAACTGGAACTAATAGCGAAAGAAATTCTTGCACCTTTGCTGACTGTGTTCCATTACCTCGTTGAAAAGGTTGTGGTCTTCAACCTCTCTCTTTTTTTTCCAACCTAATTCTCTCGTATCTGTTCAAGGACAGATATTTGAATCTCCATCATAAAAGATATCGCTCTGTAATACAGGCTATAGCTACCCATAGTAGAAAAGACCTGGAAACAGAGAAGATCCTTCTCCTTATATGCAAATGCCTACATTTTGCGGTGAGTCATATCTTTATCCCTCTAACTCAGGCAGCATTGGATGGATCTCTTAAGTCTTTTAAAAAACTAGTTTCAGCACTATGTAGCCGTACAGACTTCAGAAGTTCAGTGACCTGATTAAGAATCTGCATGCATTTTAACACTGTTTACCTATTGGCATGTTAGTTATCTCCTGAGTTAGCACCTCTGGTAGCTGTAAAGCCCCAAATGGTAACAGTTGTTTTTGGTTTCTATTAATTGAAAAGGCCCCATGAGTATATTTTGCATTTTATGTTATTTTCCTCTTTCTACTGGAATCTCTTTTGAAATTATGACTGGATTTATAGGTGAGGTCTTATATGCCGTCTGCTGTGGCTCCACTTTTGTCTTCCTTCTGTCATGATCTAATTCGCATTCTGGGTTCATTGAGTTTGGATCATGGTGATACTTCAGAAGATGTGTACTTGCTAACGTTAAAGACCGGAAAGAGGGCTTTGCAAATTTTCTGTTCTTTGACAACACGTCACCGCAAGTATTGTGACAAGTAATAACCATATATTTCTTGTCTGATTTTCTAATGTTAATGTATCTTGCATTCTTTCATGTTGTGCCCTTATTTTTCAGGTTAATGCCCGACATTATAAACTGCGTTCTGAATATTGTCAAATTTAGCGCAAATGTCAGTGTAAGTTAGACATGTAATTCATCAGCTATCATTTCCTTGGCTGTTTGGGTACCATTCTTGTGGTAACATATAATCAAGATGCTGCAGAGTTATACAGTACCATAGCTCCATGACTACTTTGTTTACATGAATTTCTGCTGCTATGTATTTTGATGCTTTAATGACTGTTAAAACTAAAAAAATCAATTTTCCTTTTATAGAATCTTGATTTTCTAGCTGAGAGGATTGTTTCTCTAGCTTTCGATGTGATTTCACACATCCTGGAGACAGGCCCTGTAAGTAAACTGCTAGGTGCTTTGAACTTTATATCCAACAATTTATTTCTTTAACCTTTTTGTTTTCTTTGGAAATAGGGATGGAGATTAGTTTCACCTCATTTTTCATTTTTGTTGGAATCTTCAATCTTACCAGCATTGATGTTGAATGAGAAGGTATTTTTGAAAATTTTAAGGAAAAGCGTCGTCATCAACAATTTAAAAATTGAATAGAAGTTTAGTTAATTGATGGATTTTTGGTGTTTGATTTCTACCAAGTAGGATATATCAGAGTGGGAAGAAGATCCAGAGGAGTACATTCGGAAGAATCTTCCATCTGAACTTGTGTGTTCATTAGTTCTTTCTTTCTGTTATTGCCTCTGTTTTCCTGCCCATATTGGGTCATAAGCAAATGTGTCATGACTATATCAAGTGATGTATTCACCAATTTGATTGGCTTTTATATCAATTTGTAACTAGGAAGAAATTTCTGGATGGAGGGAGGATTTATTTACAGCCAGAAAAAGTGCAATAAACTTACTTGGTGTTGTTTCAATGTCAAAGGTGGGTGCTAGATAGTCCTTTATAAATGTTTTCAAGATGCTTTTATCTTGATAGAATTACTATTTGTTTTATGCATACAGGGGCCTCCAACTGGGAGTTCTAATAATGGACCCTCACCTTCATCCAAGCGCAAGAAAGGCGAAAAGAATAAGAAAAATAATCACCGATCTGTCGGGGAGTTGTTGGTGCTTCCATGTCTATCGAAATTTTCCATTCCTTCAAATTCTACTGCTTCTGATCCTATAATTTTGAAAGAGTGAGTCAATAAACATATTTCACATATTTGTCTTGTTAATATTGTATTTTTGTTAACAGCTGTTTCCCCCTTTAGAACTCCATGTTCTCTCTCTCTCTTATATTTATCTGTTATCTTTTTCCCTTTTCATCGTTAATTGTCTTCTACTTTTCACATCCTTCCCCATCAGTAGTTCTTGGCATAAATTTAATTTTTTCCTTTCTATTTTATCGTGTTTGTCAACCATGGCAGTTATTTTGGTGTTCTGATGGCATATGGTGGCCTGCAAGATGTAAGCAAATCTAGCCTCTGTGTTACATTATTGAAAAATCTTACCCTTAATCTTTTTAGTAACAAAATCTACCATTAATTTTTGTAATACAAAACAGTTTCTGAGGGAGCAAAAACCTGCATATACAACAACTTTGGTTCAAACTCGGGTGCTGCCATTGTACTCACTTTCCTTCTGCCCACCATACTTGGTTGCTGCTGCGAGTTGGGTGCTTGGAGAGCTTGCGTCATGTCTTCCAGAAGTGAGACATTTTTGTATTAATTTCATCTCTTGTTCTTTCTTTAGGTGAAAGTTTTTTATTAGCTTAAGCATTCGATTATTGTACTGATTTGCTTCAGTATGCTGATTTTTTACTTGCTTCTACACTATGTATAAAATGCATTGAGTCAATAAATCTCATTTCCCTAGTTTGTAATCTTTTTCAGGAGATGAGTGCAGACATCTATTCTTCCTTGTTGAAGGCATTGGCAATGCCTGATAAAGAGGATACTTCTTGTTACCCTGTGCGAGTAGCTGCTGCAGGAGCAATTGCTGGGCTTCTTGAAGTAGGGTCCCCTAACCAATCCTTGGTGTTGCTAGGCATTCTCATTTTGGTGATAATGTCTAACCTATCTTTTGTCTGTTCTTTTCAGAATGAGTATCTTCCACCTGAGTGGTTACCTCTTCTTCAAGTTGTAATTAGTAGGATTGGCAATGAAGATGAAGAAAACATCATTCTGTTTCAGCTTCTCAATTCTATTGTAGAGGCTGGAAATGAGAACACAGCAATCCATATTCCTCATATTATTTCATCATTGGTTGATGTGATCTCAAAGTCCATACAGCCTAGCCTGGAGCCATGGTCTCATGTAAGTATGAACTCCTGTACATCTTACACTTCTGTTCTCCTCAAAAATTTAAATTTCTGCAAGTTTCGTGTTTGCTTGCATGGTCGCCAAGAAGCTGCATGTCGTGTCAAACATGGGTTTTTGTCAGGAAGTTAAATTCCAAAAGTGTTTGCTTTTATTTTGGAATGTTGAATACATTACCTCTGACAGATTGTGGTTGGAAATGGACTGTAATGTAAATTGTCATTTGGGCATTCCTGATTTGGTTGATTAGTGAAAAGCATTGCATTTATTATAGGTGGTTGTACGGGGCTTTGAAGCATTAGCAGTTATGGCTCAATCTTGGGAAAGCTTCATGGACGAAGAGGTTGAACAGAATGACTCAAGTGAAAAAAAGGCATCTGGTCAGGCTGCCATCGGTAGAGCTTTATCGGCTCTCTTGCAACAGGCTTGGCTCACGGTTCCACTGGTTAGTTTTCTTCTCCTTGTAATATGAGTTTTCAACAGTTCTCTGATACTTGACCAGTTAAGCAAATCGTGCCTATTATTGACTAATAGAATTAACATGTTTAACTGCTGATGGTAAAATTTGTATGCAAGAGCATATAAAATTTCAGGATTTTCTTAGAACAGAAAAGATCTTGATACATGGAATCTTTATGCTTTGGGTTTTACTTACTATGTACCTGCTGCAAACTTGGCATTCAATTAAATTTGTTTGTTCATCTGCTTCGTAATTTACATTATTTGTTGCTCTACTTCGTGTTCTTTTATTCATCAGATGATAATACCCTGCAATTAGAAGGTACCTGATTAACTTCTTGTTTTTCTGGCATATTTACTTTCTCCTTAAATTATTGCAATGATCAGGAAGCTGAGGCATCACCCCCTCCATCATGTATAGATCATTCATCAACGTTGCTTCGGTCCATTATACTCTCTGTTACCCGAAGCAATGTAGTCAGAGAGCTTAAACTATCAGAATTACTACTAGTTTGGGCGGACTTGATTTCAGATTGGCATGCATGGGAAGAATCAGAAGATATGTCTGTCTTTGATTGCATCAAGGAAGTAGTTAGTTTGCACAGTAAATATGGGCTGGAGAATTTTATTGTTAGACAGACCCCGCCTGCACCTGCTCCACCTGTGCCACAGAGATCCATTATTGAAGCAATAAGTGCATTTGTCAGTGAGGCCATTTTACAATACCCGTCTGCAACTTGGAGAGCTTGCTCATGTGTTCACATTCTATTACATGTCCCAGCTTATTCAGGTGAAACAGAAAGTGTGCGGCTATCATTAGCAGTTGTCTTCTGCCGGGCAGCATTTTCTCGTTTCAAAGGAGTAAGAAGCAAGCCTTCTTCGTTGTGGAAGCCTCTCTTGCTTGCTATTGCATCGTGCTATTTATGTCATCCCGATACAGTGGAGGCAGTACTGGAGAAGGAGGGCGATGGAGGCTTTGCGACCTGGGCATCTGCACTGGCTTTTGCTTGCACTCGTTCTTCTGAAGTCGGTCTGTCTGCAAAGTCAGAGATAAAGTTGACGGGTAAGTATATCTTTTATGGCTCTTGTAGAACATGGAAAAATCAGACGCTTATTTTATGTTCTCATTAGTGAGTATGATCTTTATAGTTGCTTTCATCTATTTGTTTCTTAGTGTGATGGAGAAGTGGTAGGTCTTATATTTGATAATGCCATTAGAAAGATATTTGTTGGCCCCAACCAGACACCCTCCTCCTGCTCATCCTCCTTCCCCTGGTAAAATTACTGACAGAAACTTTCGTGTTTTATTTATCACAGTAATGACACTGATAAAGATGATTGAAAGGATGTTGGGAGTACGTAATCCAAATGGTGACTTATTGCGAGATTGCTTTTCTTCGTTGATTGAGACATCTATACAATTGAAGGAACTGGATGAAGAAATGGAAGATGAAGAAGATGGTGAAGAATCTGAAGATGATAATAATGAAGAGGACGATGATGAAATCGAAATTGATGATGAGGTCCGATTCTTGAGATACACCAATCTTTTTTAGAACATGCAGTTGCATATTTTTTGTAGGAAGTCAGCATTTTTGCACTGGCCAGAGTTTTGAGTCTTTGAATCTGAAAGCAAATATGTTCTGTTCTTTTTCTTTCTCTTGGGAGGGACAGGAATCTGAAAGTGAACTTGAAGAAACTGAAGAACAGTTTCTAGAAAGGTATGCGCAAGCAGCTTCGGCATTGGAGAATGGTATTGTTGAAGAAGGGGATGCAGAAGATCAAGATCTTGAGATCGAATTAGGTAAGCCTTCTATATAAATGACTACTTGTAGATCTATCAATTTTAACCTGAATTTGGAATCCCATCCAGCCTGTTTTGACTATAAAAAAGTCAATAATTCATACTCAATCAAACATGAAACCGAATGGCCCAACTAAAAAAACTCGAGCCTCGAACCGAAATGACTCCAACTCAAAACATCTCAAACCTGAAACTCGCCTGGATCAAAATGATGTAAAAAAAATCCGAATTGACCCAACCCAAAATCACTCTTGGTCTGGCCAGTTGACAGGTCTAATTACTTACATTTCAGTAACCATTACCATAAGAAAATCAAATTGCTATATCGAATTTATTTATTTGCATTCGTAAAAGTACTCGAATGATGTGCTGACGAACGGTGACAACAGGTAATTTGGAAGAAGTGAATGAAGAGAAAATGGTGGTATCATTGATAGGGAGATACCACCAGGTTCTTATCAAAGGACAAGCTTTGTCTTCTCAGCTTGTGTCCAGTTTCATCAATGCCTTCCCTGATTCTAATTCCTTCTTCCACCAATACATGTAAACTTCATTTACTTTATATGATGTTTGTATGGGGGTGGGAATTTGTAATTTGTTAAATCATTAATTTTGTTACTTTGGATGTGCTAGAGTTTGGTTTGTGTTATTGTGATTTGAGAGGAAATTAATTGGCTTGCGAGTGTGGAATATATGCTGATTGCAGTTGTGGTTTTCTTTTATGCACCATGCATATATTTTTTCTTTAACAGTTGCTCTATTTTCCCTGTTTTAGAAAGGTAATTTATAACAGTTCTATATCTATACTAAGATTAAATTAATAGTTAAGTTGGAGATATATTAATTAATCGAGCGGTTAAAGATGCTTATGTTGTTTCATCTTGTATGAGTTTGAATCTTCGCATTTGTGAAAAAAATTGAAAAACTCTAATTAATAAATTAATGGTTATATTTTGATATACAAGCTATATAAAAAAATTACACAACCTGACAACTTTTTATATTTAAGTTATAAAATTTAAAATTTAAATCTCTAATCCTAGTACCTTAAACTCTAAATTTTACATTTTAAATACTAAACCCTTAAGCTCTAAGCCTTAATTTAAATCTTCAAACCTTAAAATTGACAAGCCTGTGCATATAGGGTAATTATTCCATGTACAAGTGCTTATGAAAATTTTGTTTGCACATGTGTCTTAATTTTAGGGTTTTGAGATTTTGTTTAGGGTTTATGGGTTTAAGTGTAGTAATTTTGAATTTAGGGATTATTAATAGAATTTTGGATTTAGGGTTTATAGGTTTAAACTTAAATCCCTAACCATATTACCTTAAAACCTAAACCCTAAATTCTAAACATCTACACTAAAACCCCTAAACTCTAAACCTTAAACTAAAACCATAAACCTTAAAATTAAGGTGTTTGTAGAAATAAAAAAAAAATTCCACCTCCTGTGTATGAGATAATAATCCCTTATAATAAGGTAAATTATAGAAAAAATTTACATATGCTTCGGAATAGTAATAAAGTGGCTGATGAATTGGCGAAGTTTGCAAGTACCGAGGATTTGGAGGCTTATTACTTTTCTCTAGGGGTGTCCATGGTCATTTAACCGTACTGTTTAGCTTAAACAGTCAGTTAACTGTTATAATAGTTATTGAATTTTGCTAACCATAACCTAACCGTTAAGAATCGGTTAACCGCTAACAGTTAATTGTTAAAATACGGTTAACCGATTGTTCGATTACAGGTTAACTTGTAACCTATCACAATTTTTTACATATTCATTACTTCTTTTGAGAATAATGAAACTATATTTTCGATAAATATTATATTAAAATATACATAAAAATGCTTAAATAGATATTCTAAACATTAAGTCCATAATTAAAAAGTACGTACATACTACAAAATTTCAACACAACACAAAAACATAAATTCCACAGTTTAAAATTCCAAGTTTTAACAGTGTTCAACACATAGCAATACACCATCAAAGTTTTAAAGAAAAATCTTTAACGAACATAAAACAAACATAAGGTAAATGAAACTTTTATGAGTTAATATCACAAGCCATAAAATAACTTTATGACCAAATTACCCAAAGTCTTCATCGACTTTCTCTAAAATGAAATATGACTCATCAATCATAATTGTTACTTGATTAAGTGTTAAATCCTTCAATCCTATATTTAAAAATATGAAACAAGTTAATACAAGAAATACAATATAATATTAGCAAATCGTAGATAAAAAAATTATAAATTAGATTACAAAATAGGGTTTAGAAATTACAAAAATATGAAATAAGAGTTTTTTTAATTTTAACTCGGGTTCTAATCCTTCTAATGTCATTTTTTTTAAACTATGCTTTATTTATTCATATTTTATGTATTTAAATATTTTCTAACTTTTCATCCTATTAACCAAGCATGTTTTCTAATTTTTAAAAAATAAAAATTATTTTTTAAGAATAAAATTAGAAAATAAAATTAGAATTTTTTTAAAACCAAACGAACCCTAACTGTTTATGTTTTAGTGTTATGTAAAAAAATCACTGCATATGAATGCATCAGATATTAATTTAATAAAAATGTGATAATTGTTTTTTTTATTTTATTTTGAATTTCATTCCTAATAGAAACTGATAGCATATCAATTTTTTTGAATATGTTGATGTGATTATAAGATAGTATTTGTTTAATTTTTTTAGCTTTTTAATAACACACACCGTACACACATAGTGCTCGAACCCAGATCTCCTGGATAAAATACATCATCTTTTACCACTGGGACCACTCCACGGGATCACTAATATCATAACAATTAAAAGTTCAAAAGATTAGTTTATCTAATACACACAAATTTAGTCATTATGAAAATTTGATATTATTCAAATAATTATCATACTAGTAATAATTTAAATGTTATATTTTGATACGCAAGCTGTGTAAAAAAATTTACACAACCCTTCATATTTAAGCTATAAAAATCTAAAACCTAAATTCCTACCCCTAAAACCTAAATCTTAAACCCTAAACTCTAAATTCTAATCATAAATCCTAAATTCGACATCTTACAACCTAAACCCCTAAACTACAACTTAAATCTCTAAACCCTAAAACTGAAGGACATGTGTATCAAAATATTTTCTATAATTTAAATGTTATAAGGAAATTTAAAAAAAATAAAACATTTTGTCTGAAATAAGACTACTGTGATAAGATAATAAGGTGTCTTATTAGTGTTGTGCTGGATTCATTAAAAATAAAAATGTTGGAAAGAATTGAGTATCATCCTAATTGGTAGGGGTGTGCAAAACTGAGTTTGATTAACTTTTAAGAAATTATTTTAGATAACTGATTAATTTTGGTTGCTTAATTCTTGACCCTAAACTGTAACCATTAAATCGATTAATCGGTCAATTAATTAATCAAAATATTTGATTTGGATAACAATTTTTTACTTTCCTTGTTAAAAATATCAAATTTAAACACGATAAACAATAAACTGTAGTTTGAACTTTTGAAATCAAAGAAGAGAAAAAAAAAATGAATGTATGGGAATTGGGAAGAGTAAATAATTGACAATTGCGACTGAAATTTTACTTGCCAAAGTAATATAATTTTACTAATATTTGGGAGATATATATATATATATATTAAATATTGTCGCTAATTTTTCACTTCCTATGGCAATAAAAATATGAATATTTTATATATTATATAATCAGCCGGTTTAGTTATCCGTTTTTTGTTTAAAAGTATAATTCGTATTTGAACCGAACTAACATTTTAAAAAAATTACCGAAATTGATTTTTTCCGTTCAATTAACCGTATTTTCGGATCAATTTTTTATTTCAAATTCGATTTTCGAATTGTCAATTTTTTCACATCCATACTAATTGGAGTGGTGATGATATACCAACTCTAAAAAATAATAAAAGTCATTGACAGTTGAATTATTTGTCTATATAATCAACGATGAGTCAAACAAATGAAAGGTAAAAAAGAGGGGGGGAATGGTGAAACAAAAGAAAGATTGAAAAGAAAAAAAAAGGACAAAAAGTGGATGAAAGAAGAGAGAGTTGTTGGTGACTCTTAGAGAGACGATAGTAATAATTAATTAAAATTGTTGTTTGAAAGTTTGACAGAAAAAATAAAATTATGTAAAAAATTTAATATTTATTATTAAAAATATAAATTATAAGTCTTTTAATGGACTGGGTTGTAGACGTGGCAATCGGGTCGTTCAGTTCGGGTACAATTTGGTTCGGGTTGACTTTCGGTTCATGTTGCTTTCAGATCAGGTTGGATCAGTCTGAATCGGATTTAGCTCGGGTCTATGATATTTCGGGTCAGGGCGGGTCGATATCGAATCGGTTGATTTTTGGTTCGGGTTAATATGGGATCAGTTGACTTTTCAATTCGGGTCAAAATTGGGTTGGTTGACTTTTTAAATAGGGTCAATATCGGATCGGTCGAATTTCGGGTCAGGTCAGTATTGGATCGATTGATTTTTCGGATCAGTTGATTTTTAGGGTCGGGTCAATATCAGATCGGTTGAATTTTCGGGTCGGGTCAATCTTTAGATGTTCGGGGCAATTCAAGTTGATTTGGGTATTTGTCCAAAATGTATATATAATTATTAATATATATTTTTTCTAAAAATGTGTTTTTTGTCGATCTTATCATGTAGGCTCAATTTCAACTCTAAATTATTCAATGTTTCAAATTCAACCAACATTAAGCGATGTCATTTTGATCCAATTTAACCTATAAGACGTGTTAGAATTTATAACTTGAATTTCGTAATGCGACCATTATCGAGTTTTAACTAGCTATTTTTTATTTTTTAAATAAAATTTTATATTAATTCTATGACCAAATTAATTTAACAAAATTATAATTGGACTATGTAAAAATTATTTAATAAAAAATTAATTTTATCATATTTATTTATTTATCAATAAAATTAATTTAAATATATTTTAATTGTTAAACGTTTAATTGGGTATTTAAAATTTTTACTAGGTTAATTAATATCATAAACCAAATCAAATAAACAAATATATATATATATATATATATATTTATAAGTTGGCGTGGATTTCACATATATATATATATATTATTTTATTATAAATATATATGATGTACTTTATTTTTTACTTGGTTACATTAATACACTTTTTGGGTAGTAACTAGTGCGTAACTTTATTTTATAATTCTTAATATCAAATACTATCGTATTCGATATGAAGATGATCTTTAAAGGAGAAAATGTATAAAGAAGAATAAAATATACACATTTACTATTTATCATATTACTAAAATTATTCGTTTACTTCGACTCAATTATCAGGTCAAAATCGAGTTGATATTTGGTTCAGATCAGATTTCGGAAAATTAAATTTGAGATTTTTTATTCGGGTTGATTTTCGGTTCGCGTTACTTTCGTTCAGGTTAATTTTTGGTACGGTTTGCTTTCGGTTTGGGTTGCTTTCGGTTCGGGTTGGCTTTCGGTTAGGGTTATTTTCGGTTCTGGTTCCTTCGGTTTCGGTTACTTTCGGTTTGGGTTGATCTTCGGTTCAACTAACAACCGGGTCGTGTTTGGTTTGGTTCTATTCGGTTCGAGTCCGGATCATATTTGAACTATTATGTTCGGGTCCAAATCGGGTCTCTGATCGGATAAATCGGTTCAAGTCTCGAGTTTCGGGTCATATTTGCCATGTCTACTGAGTTGGTAAGGACACTCATTTATTTCTATATTTTAATCTCGACATTTATATTAAAAATTTGAATATCATTTTATTGTATAGAATAATATAATATTACGAATACATGTTTTTAAAAATTCTCATAAAGTAATTATCTACATCGTGTATATCTTTTTTTCTTTACGTCTAATTATGGTTTTAAATCTTTATTAAAATTTAAGTTTTATTGTTTGGAAGTCAAAAATTGGTAAGTCTAATGGGAAATTTTAGATTGATTCTTTCTTCAAGAGGATTGATTTTGGTTAAAAAAAAATCAAGAGGATCGATTTTGGTAAAAAAAAAAACAAGAGGATCGACCATTTAACGAATGGATTGATTCTTTATGTAAGTCTAGAACATAGCACTTTGCTAAAAAATTGATCAAATTGAACCTGAAATTTAAATTTGACGTTTCAATAAAATAAGATTTAAAGATGCAGTTTAATTTAAACAAAATAAAAGATCAAAGAGAAAATTTCATAGCAAAAATGAATTTCATAGCAAGATGATCGCAAGACCAATTTTTTCCTCAAAGCCTTAAAGCAAAAAGTTAAAAAATACCACTCAACGTTTTACTGAATAGTCATTTTGAACCTTATTTTTTTAAACAATTCAACCCTCAACGTTTTATTTTAAGTCAAAGTGACCCCTTTGCAGATAAAAATTATTAAAAAAACTCGGTAAACAATTTGAAAAGACTTGACAGAATGATAAGTCGGCATAAAAATTATTTTATATTTTATATAATTTTATAAAATTATTTTTGACTAATGTAACATTTTTTAAGTAAACACATTTGTCTATATGGTACTGTCATGTCAGCGTGCATTACCATATAAGTTTTTTCTGTCATTTCAAGCCATTTATCGTCAATCAACTGACAGCTTTCATCCGCATAGGGATCATTTAAACCCAAAATAAAACGTTGAGGGTTGAATTGCTTCAAAAAAAATAAGAGCCAAAGTGATTATTCAGTCAAACATTAATTATTTTTTAATTTTATGCTTTTTGTTTTCTTTATAAGTAATAAAACACAAATTATTTATTTTTTAAAAAAATAATGATTATACCGGCGGGAAAAATTGTGTAAGCAAGAAAAAATGAGTTATTTTTTTTCACACTTTTGTTTCAATAGCTTAAACCTTTAGTTCATTTCGTTCATTTCTTTTTTCGATAAAAGAAAAACCTTTTTCTTCCGATTCCTTCATTTCTTCCATAGTTTCTCTAATATTAAAATTTCCATGCTTTAGTATTATAAGGACAAACTTTTATATAAGTCCAAGAATCATATTTACACTGAATACCATAATAATTTTAAAATTTCTCAAAGAATCTAACGTTATAATCACAATCTTGTAATCATTAGTTATAATTATATCCAAAATTAATATTTTCCTCATAATCAAAGGTTGGTTTTGGTATATAATTAGTTTTCTTGTTCAAAAGATTCCATAAATCGTACACTTTATTTTAATCAAAAACTGCAAATATGCCATTGCATTAACCAAAAATTTTGAAATTAAAATACTCGCTTCCGTAGCTTAAAGGGAAGGGACGTCAGACTTCCTCCAATTTTGCTAAGGAGTCCAAGTCTACCAAATATGTATTATCATCATATTCACTTTTATTGTTTAGAACTAATCTCATGTTTGTTTTAACTTCTATATAATGTTGAAGATGACGCTTCGCAAAACTTCATCCATCAATAAGATAAAACCGTTACTTCTCCACAGATTTGAAGCATATAGGAGTCTTCGTTGGGAGGCGATAAATAATTTAAACTTTTATCTTGGGCTTGAAATGTTTGAGGAGGTTCACTTGAATGAGATTTTTTGTTGAAAAAATGTTAAAAGTAAGGATGAGCAACTGGGTATTCTAGGAGAAAAAGTAAACTTGTTAGTTACTCGGATACACATGGCCACTTGCAATCATCTTCATTCTCAATTGATGAAATTGATAAAATAAAGAGATAATGAGTTTTGAACTAAAATAATTCAAATAAATGGTGAGCAACTCCTAAATACACGGAGCCCTGTTTTAAATACACCAAAAAACTACTCTAAATGAAGTCTTAATGAAGCACCAACACATTTGCATAATATCACGGAGCTAATTTTTTAGCCTAGTGAACCACACAACATTAAGCATTATTCTCGAGATAAATGCCTAAGTAAGCATGATTTCTCACTCCAGAAGATTAAAATCTTTCTAAACACTAAAACGCAAAAACGTTCTAAGCGAAAGCAAACTTAATAGAATGGCTACGAAGAACAAAAGAAAAATATTAAAGAACAAACAAGAACGCAAGAGAGAATTTAGAGTAAACGCCTTGATTACTAAAGAGATAGATGATATAAATGAGGTAGAGAATGCATCTATTTATAGTTGAGTCTCCTTACATCTAACAGTCTTTACTAATTTACATCGAGAACTAAGATCGAAACCTACCAACCATAAAATGGTACAAAATCAGCATATTCCCTCGATTTTAATCTCTATCTAAGGAAAGTATCTTTTATGTTCACATAATGTGTTCATATATATGTGGATGGATAAACCTTTTAGAATTCTTCGTTGATCGGGCTAAGTCTGGTGGTCTCTTCAAGCTGAAAATCTTCTTCAGAACCTCTTGGGTAGCTATTAGTGCATGTGACTCAGACTCGAACTCGCGACCCGTGCCATTCTCCCCCATCAAACTTAACGATTCCCTCATCGTGTCTCCGAACTGAAGTTGGACTAGGTGACCTTAGATTCGCTTTCGTACCTTGGCTTGCTCTCAAATCAAAATCGAGCTTTGTTTCCCCATAATGACCGCTTCCCACATAAAAAGCACTCGACTCTGGCTAGGTTATCCCTCCATATAGACTACTCATGTTGGTACTTATCGTTATGTAACATCATACGTCGCCCCACCATATAAATCTCGATCGTAGAAGCTTCTTTATGCCAATTGTGACTTGCCTTGATTCATATCCTTGAGTAAAGACTTGGACGCCACCGTGTTGAACATTGAACGGACTCTTAGGATCGTTGATAAGTATGGCTTGAGTCTCAAAACTCTAAAAGGTTGCTTGTGTCTTGGCCAAGTCTTGACAACTCAACTGTCTGATGGGTTAGGTTCCCCCCTTCATACACCCAAAAAATAGGTAAATCAAACTGAAAAACACTAGAATTGTGTTTGAGATGTACCTCCCTAGGTCTACTTCGATTGGCATTCACTCTAACTCACATCAACCCTTCTTCCCTCGTGAAGTTTGATGCACCATCTACCTTGCTCCTAGATGGTAAGATCTTTGACAACTCTTCGCAGATCGATCTTTCTCCTTATTTAAACTTTGATGCCTCATCCACCTTGTCGATGTCTCTCTTGTAACTCAGTAGGTGTCATGTCTTTGGAAGGCATTGGCTCCTTTAGTCATTCCAATGTAGTCTCCTCAATGGCAGCTACCAATTCGATGTTTTTTCTCCACTGAAACATCTTTGGCTAGTTGAATAGCGGTCAACACCTTGGTCTTTACCCTCACATCTCGATGAACCAGAATAATGTTTATTTGCGAGGATTCAAAATACAAACACAATTGGCAAATAGTACTAGGAGTGTATTAATCCGGTTAAGGAAATTTAAACCAATGACAAAGTCACAGTCATCCAAGTGTATTACCTCGAATCTTTTCTTGCATTTTCATTATCCAACTTGCAACTCCATGCCTCATATCACTCACACGGCTGGAACACATTTGAAATTGACGATCTTGATCGCCCAAATTTACTCTTCAACCTTTAGACCGAGTTTGTTGGTACCTTTCTTTCACATGAGCAAGTGAGATGATCCCGTGTCCACAAGATCACTTCTCTTCTGACCCGTAACATTGATGTTCAAGTATATCAACCTTTTTTACTTTTGGCTCTTCCTCACATTGGTAGAACTCAACAACATCGAACCATGCTTCAAAGCCTCGCTACTCTCAGTCTTGTCCTCATCCTTGAACTGCTTGACTTGATCTGGGCAATCTCGCAACATATACGACCTCTTGCATCGGCAACACTTCAATTGCTTCTCTTCTACCTCGGCTTGATTACTTTGATGCTAGCAATCGTACCAAGTCTTGTTCCCTCATCTTCTTGCTCGTCATCTCCATCTATGATAGCATCAAGGTGGGTCTTCTAGGGACAGTCTTTGACCATGTGTGGACCATCAAAATGGTAGCACCTTACGGGTCTTCAATTATTTTTTTCTATGGTATGATGAACTTGTTGGGCTTGTCGTCGCCTTTAGTGGAATGATGCTCATCCTCGTCTCCTCCATCTTTGCCCTTGTCACGGGGCTTGGAAGACTTGGACCTCCCAACTTCAAATTCTACGATGGATTAGGTTGCGGTCATTATTTTGTAAAGTTCTTAGACTCTCTTTCGCTCTAACTCTATTTTGGCTCATCGTTGAAGTCCATCCGTGAAGAAAATAAAGCATTATTCTTCACCCAAGTTCAACATTTGGAGCTTGAGCTCGATGAACCGCTTTACATAGTCTTGGATGAAACTATCATGTTTAAGTTGTCACAGCTTCCTTTGAGCTATTTGTTGAGCGTTCGTTGGGTAGAATTGTTCTTTGAACTCAACTTGAAACTCTTTCCATGTCTCAATGGGGAATGTCTTTGCTCTTCTTCTCAAAGCATCTGCATTGCTACCGTAAAAAGGTGATGCCACTCAAATACATAGAATCAATGTTTACCTTTTAGGCATCGTCCGTAATGCCCATGACCCCGAAAGTATTGCTCCATGCTCCAAACAAAGTCTCTACATCTTGTGTCGACCTATTTCCCTTGAACTCCTTCGGTTTTGAGATATCCTTTGTAGGTTTGGATACGACAGGCACTACTCCATTCTTCATGGTGACACGTGTCACCACCTTACTGGTTATAAAAATTAAAAAATAATACAAGGAGGAGAGAGAAAATTAAAAAATAAAAAATATTTAAAAAATTCACGTCAGTATCACCATGAACTTTTTAACGGTTAGTGACCAAAATAGGAAAGGAACATAATGTTTAATGATCAATGCTGGTGTTTACCCTAATATATATACATAATACACTACATCGTAACAAAAGACTAAAGTATAAGGTTTTTTTACAAATCCTAAATTTAATCCTAATCCTACCTAGAAGGGAGGGGAAGAGGAAACTCTATGGGAAGGAAGATGAGTGCTCCTAGTGGGTCTAGAACCCATGACCTAAGGGAATTTGATGGAGCAAAGATGAGCAGCTTGACCAACCGACCAAATGTGCTTACTCGACTAAATTATAAATCTTAATTCAATATACGTTAGTAAGCACACATAAAATGGTACTCACTTAAAGATTAAGCTTATAATACTTCACACAAAACGAATGATTCAACCACCTTGCTTCACCAATTTGTTCTTTTTCCTACTCTTGAAGGAATTCTCTTGGATTTCAAGTTTGAAAGCATAAATACAAAATATAAAATGCATAAAGCTAAAAAATGTCCCTAACGTTTGACTAAATAGTTACTTTGGCCTATGTTCTTTTTAAAGCAATTTAACCCTCAACGTTTTATTTTGGATCAAAATAACCTTTTTGCGGATGAAAATTGTTAGTCAACGGTAAATGACTTTAAATGACGTGTCAAACCTACATGGCAGTGCGCATTGACATGATAATGTCATAAAGATAAAGGTGTTGACTTGAAAGAATGACACATCAGTCAAAAAATAATTTCACAAAATTATTTTTCTGATGATGTGTCATTCTGTCAAGCCATTTTAAGTTGTTTACTGTTAGTTGATTAATAATTTTCATCCGTAGAGGGGTCATTTTGACCCAAAATGAAATATTGCGGGTTAATTTGCTTCAAAAAAGAATATGAGCCAAAGTAATTGTTCAATCAAACTTTAGGAGGCATTTTTTTGCATTATGCCAATATAAAACAATAACTATTACTCTATCGGTCCCAATAGAATTGTCACTTTGAAAAACTCAACCAACTTTTATAAGACACGTTTACTTTTCTATCTTTTTTAATTTCCCAACAAAATTTCCCAACAAAAAACAAAAGTTAACTTTCTAAGGCAAACTTGCTATCTAAATTAATTTACACCACGCAATTTTTTCTTCCTAAAATTTCGTAAAAAGTCAACATGTGACAAAATAAGTGGGACAAAGGGAATATTAAATATTAATAACACTTCAACTAAACATTTAGAATAACATGAAATATGCTTGGATGTCTTGAAATTTCTCTCATTCAATATCTTAAACAAACCTCTAACTTATCTTAATTTAGAGTTTCATCAAATAAAGCTATTCAAGCTCACTATTAATTTCTTTTGATAGTTTTAAGGGAATTACAAACTTGTATATATTCATATATTTTTAAAATTTTTAATAAATATATATACCTTACAGATAAAATTAATCGAATTTAAATTTTTTAAAATAAAAATTATTTTTCTTTTTTATTAAACCGCTCGTTAAGTTATCGCGAACGATTTATATGAAAAAGTTGATGTCCTTTTCCTTCTTCATTCTTATCGTTTTGTTCTTGTAAATAAGGACAAAAGTCTAATAAATAAAAAATCTATTAATAATCCAATTTTCACCACTAAAAAATCCAAACTATTTTTAAATAGTCAAACAAAAATATTGACAGCCTACATTTGAAAAAAACATAATTTTGTTTATGATTTACAAATTGATCCTTAAATCCAGTTTCTAAACTTTCCATTATTTACAAATTGATCCTTAAATAATCTGAAATCATTTATTAAGCTAATGATCAGATATGAATTAAAATCTCCTTTAATACAATTTAAGCTTATTTTGGCAAAATTAATATTACACCTTAAGTTTGCAAAATTTGCAATCTAGTCCGAAAATTCACTTTTGAAATTTTCCTCACTACAAACCAACTAGACTACTTCATTAGTTCAAAATAAATCCTGAATTTAATAATACACTCGATTATCAATATTTAATATTATTTAAATATCAAATCATTTCAGAATCTGATACCAAAACTTTTAGGATATTACATTAATTTCGGTCACATAATAGTATAAAAATAAATGTCATCACTTTAATTGTAATAATTAAAGGTATTATCGATATGAATCTATCAATAGCATTATAAAAATTAAGTGATTAAATTATACTAAAATAAAAATTATAGATTAAACATTAAACTTTAGCATAGTAGAGGGACTAAAATTTAGAATTGGGCATTTTATTTATTTCCCTCTTTCTATAGGTGCATCTTCGACCAAGCTCAAATCAGTTTAGAGTATAAAGTGTTCGACAATTTGTCTCAAAGAAACTCAGTCTATTCATCCGACTTTGGTCTATCTTCTCTATTGCACTGCTTACTATTTTTAGTATCTTATTTCTGAAATTATTGAAGCTGCAAAGCATGATTAAGGAATTGAATAAAGCTCTCCATTTTGCCGCGTCCGTCAGTTTTTGGAGAATGGCCGTGTTTTGGACGATCTCACTCTTGATTTCTTACTTCCAGTTGCTCACCAAGAGAATGTTTTCTCGCCAAGCTCAATCCTACCCACGATGTTTTCCTCCAATCTCTGAGTCTCTAACCCCTGTTTGCGTCATTACAGGCGTAAGTCTTCTTTCTTTTCACCATATGTTTTCACTTGCCTGGTTAATTATATTAGTTTGTAGTGCTATTTTTTTTCATTTTTGTTTCATTCCCTGATGCAGGCTACATCAGGATTGGGAGCTGCTGCTGCGTTCGCTCTTTCACGGGAAGGTTTCTATGTTGTTCTTGGTACTCTGCTCTGCCCACAACTTGTTTCATTTACTTTCAATTTGCCTTCAATTGAGTGCATCTCGTTCTATTCTGGGGTTTGCTGATTGTCATTGCCAGTAAACTATCTTGTGTCTTTGAATGGACAAATTATGTCATTAGTCCCTTTTTTAATGAAGTTTGAGCTTTAGTATTTGTACTTTTACTTTTTCGATTGAAAAGTCTTCATTGACACCGATAGTCTATTGTTGTTAAAATTTGTCGTCGATTCACTTATGCAAACATAACAACTTGATAGGACAATAGGCATACCTTATAGTCAAAACACTAATGGTGTCGATGATCGGATTAGAATTTTTAAATAGAAAAAGTAAGATGGCTTAACTTTTAAGTACAGAGCTAAACTTCGAACTTTGCCGAAGTACAAGAACTGACGGCCTATTTTGAGTTTTTTAAAGTGGACATCTCGCTTTGACATTCTTTTTGTGTTTGTTTCTGCAGTTGGACGATCGTCCCATTTGTTATCAAAGGTATATGATACATATGCAATAAGTTTCTTATTGCATGTGGCATCTCATGGGATAATGCTCTTTATCGTTTTTTTTTACTTCTTGTTGTTTATAGATTATGTCAGAGATAAAAACCCAGAATAAGGATGCCCATGTCAAAGCTTTTGTGGTCGACCTGTCGTCATTCCAATCAATTTTGGAATTCAAAAGCTCACTTCAGCAGTGGCTTTTGGATTGCAAAATGCATTCTTCTGTGCAGCTCTTGATTAATAATGCTGGGATATTGGCAACGGTATCTCGAGTCACACCTGAAGGCTATGATCGGTAATTTACCACTCTATCTTTGATTATGCATATTGGTACAAGCTTCTTTACCAGTTGGTAAATGTGTGACCTGTATCTCCCAAATTACAGAAGGTCCAATATGCTACATTTTCTTCAAGTAAAATTTAACCTAAGCTAAAAACACTTAGCACTTCCTAGTACATCAAATTGCTGTTGCTTACAATGACCCTTTTCCGTCCTCGAATGCTTTATAATTTAGCTCATGTTTCTCAGGATGATGGGTACAAATTACATAGGAGCATTCTGTCTGACCAAAATACTACTACCTCTTCTGAAAAGAAGCCCTGTTCCTTCTCGGATAGTAAATGTCACATCCTTTACGCATCGAAGTGGTGAGTATCATTCTAAATGCTGTGTATGAAATATTCTCTTGACAAGCATAGTGTTTAAAAAATACGGGAAAAAAACCCGGCAAATAACTGCATTAGTGCACTTTGCTTCAGTTTTTGATGTACAGGTTGACAAGGAATCTGTTTCTGGGATACATTTTTTGAGATCAGAACAATATCCGTTTGCTTCTATCTACGAGTATTCAAAACGTAATTAATTTATCAAGGAAGATTATTGTGATTTCCTTTCATGTCCATTCTCTAATTGATGCATGATTTTGTTTGAACTTTGAACAGTATTCCTGATTTTCTTCTCATATGAGCTCCACCAGCAACTCAGCTTAACGGATCAACCTAGTCATGTCTCTGTAAAGTATATTTTTAAACGATTTTTATTGTACTTATTCTCTCAAAGAAAAATAGAAACATTTGAAAGTTGGAACTATCATTTCTCTTTTGACGGATTTCATAACACTTTAGTTATAGAACATCTTTACTATGTTTTAGCTAGAACACCATTCCTATTAGTGCATCTATGCTTCAGTTTATGATATGTAATATGGTTTGTTTTGTTTTTGAAGTGCTGCTGATCCTGGATTTGTAAAAACGAACATCATGAGGGAATTCCCTCCGTGTCTTTCGAATTTGGCATTTCAAGTTTTGAGATTTGTGGGACTTTTGCAATCACCTGAGGATGGGGTTAGCTCTATTCTTGATGCAGCCCTTGCCCCACCTGTAAGTTGTATTTGAGATAATATGATCATAGTTTCTTCTTTCTTAAGTCTTAACATCAACTAGTCATAGACGATAAATTCAATTATATTGTTAGTTTCCCATGCTGAAGTTTGAACTTATTTCGAGTATCATCTGATGGAAACATAGCATCATATCTCGAGAAAAAAGTATACGTCTCTGGTGCTTTAGTGAACCTATTGATTTCTGAATCTGTTAATTTCAGGAAGTATCTGGAGTATACTTTTTTGGTGGAGAGGGCAGGTATGTGAATTCTTCGGTACTTTCACACAATGCCAAACTTGCAAAAGAACTTTGGAATATATCTTATAATCTGTTTATGGAAGCAAGCCTTGCTTCCAAAGAAACATCGAGTTCTGTGTCGGAGAATTCGTCATAAAATAAGGACGTGAAGAAGATGAGACAGAAATGTGAAGGTGGTTTCCAGGGAAAAAAAAAGGTTTCCCCTCATCTACTTTGATTGATATTTGAATCAGAAACGGCTTAATATGTAAATGAGCCCTTGTATATTAGGGAATTGATCATTTTCCGGTCAATTCGATATCTTTACTTTCATTCTGTCAAGCATGTCATTCTATTTTTCTGTTAATAATATGATCGGTGCGGCTATAAACAACTAATGAATGCATGACTCGTAATTAATGCCAAGTCATGGCAAAAAGGAAACACATAGTTGTAGCTCATTGACATGGCACTTGTTACTTTAAGGTTACATTCTAATGAAAATTATCAAAATTTTAGTTGTCCATCCTGATCATATATAACTTGGTGTTTTTTTTTAATAAAAACAAGTGTCTGGTTTCATGGAGGATAAACTGAATCTCCTTTACCCTCTCCAAAGCATGTATTATCGAATGAAATTTGTGAAGAGAACACTTGACAAATTTAATAAAGATAATTTAATATTTATGGTTGAATGAGATGGATCAGTTGTTCCCTCATTAAAACTCACATGAAGGTCGAGGTGGTATGAGGGATGGGGGCTTTACTGGCCGTGATGGAATGAGGGATGGTGGCTTTGGTGGACGTGGTGGTATCAGAGATGGCGGTTTTGGTGTTTGGTGGTCCTGGAGGGAGAGGTGACCCATTTTCTCGATGTGGAAACTGAGGACGTGGATTTGGTGGCCCTGCTAGTGCTGGTGGTCAAGTTGGTTGGTGCAGGAATGAAAGAAGCTTGCATGATCAATATGATAGTTTTGATGGGCAATGATGTGGTCGGGAACGGGGACGATTTGATAACAGAAGAGGCCTTGCTGATAGAAATAGAGGCGGAAGCTATAGGCTATAGCCGAAGTCCTAACATGGTTAGGACATGGTGCCATAGCCGCAGCCATAGTTGTAGCCCACGTCGTAGCTACAGCCGCAGTCCTGGTCGAGGTCGAAGCCATAATTGAACTAGTCGAATCGAATTAAAATTTTTTTGAGTTAGTCTAGTTGAAGAATCTTATTTTATAACTTGAACTTTATTTGATTTTTTTTTCGAGTCGAGTTTATGAAATTCGAGGTGAGATAAATCGAGTCTAGTTGTTCGAGTTTCTGTTTAAATTTAATTGTAAACATTTATAATGTTATAGTACTAATTAGTTTCAATTTAATTGACTTTTTATAATCATATATATATTTATATTTTTTTCATATGCGACACCAAATACAAGTTCGAATTCCAAGATACCAAATGCAAGGAAATGTGTCTCATAAAAATATGGAACCTTGGTGAGGGATAATCCAACACTCTGTGCATGCACGGGAAATTGGCTGAAATAAACACTCCAACCTCCCTCAAATACACTGCCGAACTCGACCAATACCACATTTGGCCAAAGAATTTGCATCACAATTCCTTTCTCTCCAAGAGTAACGTTTGCAATAATTATAACATTGAGTAAATACGTCTTTAAAGGACGAGAGAGCCACAGCGGGATTGTTTACCGATACACTATTATTGGATTCAATAAGAAGAGGAGGAGAGTTGACCCATTTAGACATAGAAAAATAGCTTACAAGCTTCTAGAATGGCAGCTAATTCGGCCCCGGTTGGATCTAAAATACCGATGGATTTTGAGAAACGGATTAGAACACTCAAATGATTTCAGAGGATGCCCCCAATACCGGCTTCGCCATAATTATCCTTAACCGCCGCATCAACCTTGAATTTAAGGGTTCCTAAAGGAGGTTCAATCCAACCAATCTTAGGCCTTCAGTTTTGTGTATGTCATTGCTTTCCTTTTCATTTGTTTTTCTCTACTGATTTATTCTTCTACTTTTTTGTTTTCCTAATCAAGGGATTTCACGGGGGGCTTTTGGTTTGACCGACTAAGATAGAAAAGTCTCTTTCTTGACCATGTGGTTTGCTTGTAGGATTCCCTTTTTGGATTATCTTCTCGTCTCTTTTTAATTGACTGTTGTAATAAAGGAATTGTTGTTCTGATTATGTGCTACTGAATTTATTATGAGTTGTTTCTCCCCTTCCATGTAGGTATGGGAAGGGAAAAGTGTTTTGCTTTAGATTTGTTACTTAATACTAGGCTTGTCCAATTTCACTTTCTCTTGTTGGTATAATTGTATTTATCAATGACATTTGTGGTGTATTGTATTTCAGATTCGAAATTCTCTGTTAAACCCGCAAGACAAGTCCACTTCTTGAGCAAGTAGAAGCTGTGTATCAGGAAGGAGCCCCTGAGCTTGTTATTGATCAGGGAATGTACTACCCTTCAGCCACCAACTCATGGATATTATTCTGCTGCTGCTCTCATTCAACGGGTGATTCAAAACCTATCCGATTGCAATTAACAGTGTACTTGAGATTCTAAAAGTAATCGCTTCACCATGTACAGTACAAGTGAAGCATTTATATTTTTATCTTCTCATCTCCTTTTAATTGACTGTTGTAATAAAGGAATTGTTGTTCTGATTATGTGCTATTGACTTTACTCTCCCCTTCCATGTTGGTATGGGAAGGGGAAAGTGTTCTGCTTGAGATTTGTTACTTAATACTAGGCTTGTCCATTTTCTCTCTCTTGTTGGTATAATTGTATTATCAATGACATTTGTGGTGTATTGGATTTCAGATTCGAAATTCTCTGCTAGACCTGCAAAGACAAGTCCGCTTCTTGAGCTAGGAGAAGCTATGTATCAGGAAGGAGCCCCTGAGCTTGTTATTGATCAGGGAATGTACTACCCTTCAGCCACCATGGATATTATTGTACAGGTAATATAAATGCTTCAATTGTATTACATGGTGAAAAGCGATTACTTTTAGAATCTCAAGTACACTGTTGATTGCAATTGGATAGGTTTTGAATCACTAGTTGAATGGGAGGACCACCAGAATATTTTAGTTGCTGATGGTCCAGAAGTCCAATATGTGGTGGGTAAACTAATCTTTTTAACTCTATAATTGATACATTTTCATAGTCAGACTCAGATGTGCATCCAAGATGAGTTGCTTCTTAGTAATTTATTGTTTCAAATTTGGTTAAGGCCTACTTTTTCTTCTTCAGGGTGCTCAAAATGAACCTTTGTCTTATGTATATTACACACCTAGTCATGGATATGTGCAGTCTCCATACAATCCTTACATATCTGGTGCTGTGATTGGTGATGGCCATTCGTAGGAGCACAACAATATTACACCATTCCCCCTTATCAAAGCGCTGTATCTCTAACTGCTTATGTTCCTGTTTTCACTCAACCAGATGGCATTCCAAATAGTTCAACATACTCTTTGTTAGTAGATACCCGTGCATCGATTGGTACTAGACTGGTGGACTAGGAGCTAAATCTAACCTGGCTTCAGAATCTGCAGCCTTTTCCAGAAAATCTGCTCCAAATCAGGCAGATTCCTGGAGCAGGGTGACAAATGGACAAAGTAAGCATTATGCAATCCAGGGAAGCATTCCCAATAGTTCTGGGTCAGCTTCAGCACAGACTCATCAGGTACATAAGTTTCTATTTTACATTTATATGGAATTGGATTTTCTTGAATTTTGATGGAAATGCCATGGCATTTCACTGGATGCCCTATTTGAAGGTTCTCCTTACTAATTACCTTTGTAGGTTAGAGTTGCTTCTGGTTCCATTCAGCAGGGATTTAAAAAGCGGACCGCGATATCGGCCGCGATATAGCGGTTGCGCCGCCGTCCGAAACCGCGATTGGGGTAGAAAGCGGTCCGAGATCGCCGCAATTCAGATGCTTTTGTCCGAAACCGCGATATAACACCGCAACCGCGGTTTAAAACCCTGCCATTCAGCCCATTGGCAACATTCCTGGTGGGAAACTCCAATCTTACCGTAATCAGTTAAAAATGGACCTACCAGTTGGTAATGCCATTTCTGACTACAGAGTAAGTGCACCTGGACGTGGTGCTCTGGATAAACTTCAATCCAAGATCCATGTTGGCAGGGTTATGAATGATGCTCATGGCTTCCCAGATACATGGGCTGAACATAATCGAGGTCCTAGAACCAACAGATCAAAAACCAACTTGTGGTTAAAGCCTACACAAGTAAACAGGAAATAATGACGCCGAAGGAAGCATCATTATCTATACTGACCAATATAACAAGGATGTTTTTCCAGTTGACTATGTCGACGGAAAGTTTTTTGTAATAAAATCATATGGTGAGGATGATGTACACAAGAGCATTAAATACAATCTTTGGTCTTCAACACCCCATGGGAACAAGAAACTGGAGAGTGCTTTTGAATATGGACAGAAAATAGCTGCAGGGAAACCTAGCAGCTGCTCAATCTTCCTCTTCTTTTCTGTGAGTTCTGCACCTGTTTGGCTATTAAGGGACTTGTATTCATTTTGACCCATTTTAGATTTGTGTTTATCAGAAGTGCTCTTTGTGATTTTCTGATATTTATTAACTACATGGTACTTTGTCCACGCAGGTTAATGCCAGTGGACAATTTTGTGGTGTTGCAGATATGATTGGTCCAGTTGACTTCCGAAAGGATATGAATTTTTGGCAGCAAGATAAGTGGAGCGGAAGCTTCCCTGTCAAGTGGCACATCATTAATGATGTGCCAAACAGCCATTTTAGACACATCATATTAGGTAACAACGAAAACAAGCCTGTAACTAATAGCAGGGATACACAAGAGGTATGTGTGTTCAGAGCTTCAGCTTTCTCTAATAAAAAGGTAAACAATAAAAATCAGACTTGGTTTACTGTTTGCTTAAAAACTTTGTTTCTCCTATGACCTAACATTCCTTTGTGCGCTTGTGGAGTTTGAATTGTTACCCCAGGATTATGATCTTGATGATATCATGTTATTTTGTTTCTTATAATATGTTACGTCTAATGCCAGAATGTACGAGCAAGGCACGGAGGTGCTGAAAGTATTCAAAAATTGTGCGATGAAGACCTCTCTACTTGACGACTTTATGTACTATGAAAATCGTCAAAGACTCGTGCAGGAAGAGAGCCATGCAGCTAATTAAAAGTTTGGAGAGCCCAGTCCTAGAACCTGTTGGTGCAATCGATCCTTCCAATAAGCTAAAACATTTTGAGCTACTTCTGAATGAAAATGAGAGAAGTACCAAGCAAAGGGATCCTGAACTGTCGAGGACAATTGTTCCTTCATCTGGTCAGCAGGTTCCTTTGGATTTCAATATGACAATGCAAGATCGATGAATGAAAGTTTAGAGTGAGTTGCAGCTGAAGCTAAAGATGCATCTAATTTAAAGATTAGCTTTCTCAGCATAAATCCAAAGCAGGGTGAGTATAAATTTTCTGCAGACGCAGCTGCAAAACTGATGCTGTTGAGGTGATAAAAGTAGGATCACTGACGGTAAAAGTAAATAGATTTACCGAATCACCTGGTGTTCTAACTGTTGGTACTATTCCTCTTAATTCCAAGACCCTACAGCTTGATGAAGGGGTTATTTCAGAATCTTGCTGAGGCTTATGATTTTGAGGGTGTTATTTTCTGCTGGAACATACTGAAACCTGGTGTAGTGATGGTGGCAGTGTTGACTGTTATAAACCTGAGTGTATCATCATTGTTCATTGTTACAGGCTGGTTAATCTATAAAAATACATGTTCAGGTCAGCTTTTGCTTGCTGGTTTTTTTAGCCATTTAAATTACCCAAGCTGGCTTCAAATCCATCTATACTAAAATACAGTGTTTTTTCTTTTTATTTGGGGAGGAAGTGCTTGCCTTTTGTCTCTGGACAAGTACGACGAAACCAGTGAGACTTTTGAGTACAATGCCACCTGCTGCTCATCATGGTGCCACTGCCGTTGCCTGGTACAACTACGTTTACTTCCTCGGGGGATCATGCTTCAAGGACCTCACTTGTTCCGATGGCATAACTCTTGAAATCCACTTCCATGACATGGAAGATTTACATCTTCGGCCGGAGGTGGAACTAGTCAAAGATTAGTAGAAGCTATGATCCCATAATTTTTTTTTCATATTCTGCTTCGATTCCGATCAACCTCGAACATGGGTGGAGAACTGCTCTTTCCCGTTGTTGTTGCTTGCTACACAAGGGAAGATTTACATCTTCGGCCGGAGGTGGAACTAATCAGAGATTAATAGAAGCTATGATCCCATAATTTTTTTTTCTTCTTTTCATTTTGGTCCCTAACAATTTTCAGTTTGCTTGTGTTTTTATATGAAATCCAACAGAGACGCTTCATCAGTCGCATCTTTTAATGATGGTGTTATACAAGTGTGTCCAGTCAGTCATGTTTTTGTTCTACATATAAAAATATATGTCATTTTGTTAAATAATCTCGAGAGAATATTAATTCGGTAAAAAAAAATAACGTGTGACCTTAACCCTATGTCCGTTCCGTACCACCTGGTCCTGAAGTGATCTGAGGAAGGTATCTAATGTTACACACCTCTTTCTAGATCTTCTCGTCTGTTCAACCTGTTTCAGATTCCTACCCTCTTTAATTTGTTTTTAGTACAATTTTGAAATAAATCGTTTATTCTGTCCCAACTACGAAATAATGTGGATTATATTGATAATGAAATTTCCATTGAATCTAATTTCAACAAATTGTTAATAATAATACAACTTTTAAATAATTTCAACTAATTAGAGATTTATCCCTATAATCTAATTTAGAAAAAAATTTGATACACATGCGTGCAAATTTTAGTTTACACGTGCCTTTTAGTTTTAGGGGTTAAGGTTTTAGTCTAGTGTTTAAGGTTTAGGGGTTTAGGTTGTAGGGTTTAGAATTTAAGGTTAGTGTTTAGAACGTAGGGTTTAGGGTTTAGTTTTTTAGGGTTAAGGTTAGAAATTTAGAATTTGAGTTTTTATAGTGTAAATACAGGTTACACAAGTCTGTGTATCAAAGTTTTACCCATCTAATTTATCTCATTTGTACGCATTTTTAATTTCATCTTCCTCCTCAGGCTTTCTCCCGCTCCCGGCCATCGGCTCAGCTATGCTGGAACCAACCTCAGCTCATCACTCATCTTTTACTTTTTACAGTTAAGTCCCCCTCTTTTAAACCATTTGTTAGGAGGTTTTGCTTTGTTTTTTTTTTTTTAAATTCTGTTTAGTCCAATGACCGATCGTGTCAAAAGATTTGAACTTTTTAAATTATTTTCTTAAAAAGGGGAAATTTTGAGACGCTGATGGTTTTTGCATTGATTTGCACTCCTTTTTCCCCCTATTAATTTTGAATTCTGATCTACTACTGCATGTATTCCTTAGCAGCATTTGATGAATACCCAAAGCTCTAATTTTGTTTTAAGAGACATCGCCATGTTGAGATATATAAATGGGAAAGGTTCCTCGAGTCAGGAAGGGCAAAAGCAGCCAATAGTGCCTAAGCCTGAAATGTTGGATTTTGATTTCCCTGAGGATGCACTCTATTCTCAGCATGTTGGGGCCTGGGGGTATGATTTCACTTTGACTCTCCTTTTTTTAAAGTAATTTCCTTGTATTCTCTGTTACAGTTGCATTAAAAAATAGAAAATATTTTATGCACGGGCGGTGAAAAACTTGTAGTTAGGATTTAGGGTTTAGAGTTATAGTTTTAGTGTTTGTGGTTATATTTTTAAGGTTTGTGAATAAATTTTATGGTTTAAAGAATGATTTAGAATTTAGGGTTAAGAATTAAGACAGTAAAAGTAAAAGGGGTACGTAACAGCTTTAGAAATCCGCTTGTGAAAAAAAAAACTTCCCACTGGCGGTATATCAAATAATTACAAAAAAAATTCCCCATCTTCATTTTCAGGTGTTGATTCTCTTCCCTTGCTGTTTTCTTTGCATATCTTTAGTTCTGAGTCTGATGTAATGGATGTTTAGATTGGTAGCTAAAATGGGGTTAATTCAACAGAGTTCTTTACCTTATCTGACATTCCCTTGTCGTCTTAAAGCTTCAGTTTCGTTTCTCTTTTGTCACTTGATTTCAGGACAATGTTGCAAGTTCATCAGGAAGCAATGTGAGATCATTTTTCATTGGGATGGGATTTTCACCATCTCTTGTTGACAAAGTCATTGAAGAAAAGGGTATGTAAAGCATTAACATGCATCCTAAATAATGACATTAAAATCATAAAATTTCGTTGTCGAGAAAGGAAAATTCTTTTAAGCATCTTTTCTTAAACTAGGTGAAGATGACGCTGACTTGTTACTGGAGACTCTGACCGAATATTCTGTAAGTAATAAGACATTATACAGTGTACTGTCAGATTTTCTTTTGGCATTAGAAAAGAACCTTTCAAAGTAGTCCTCTGGAGTTTTTAGGGATTAAAATTAGAAAAATAGAATTTTTAAATTTTATTTTGGAAATTAGGCCAAAATTTACGGTGAAAGTGAAAAACGCCACCTGCATATGGCGAGTTGGGAGGAAGACGCCACCTGCAGGTGGCGTTTTTTTATTTATTATTATTATTATTTTCAAAATCTATCAAAAATGTTAATATAAAAATAAAAAAATAAAAAATAGGGGAACAACGCCATGTGCACATAACTTTTTGCCATGTGCACTGTAGAAATTGGCCTAGAATCCAAAATATAGGTAAAGATTCCCTATATTCCAAAATTTAAATTTGAATTGGATTATCTCCAAAATTTCCCCTCTACGTTGTTTCGATTAAATATATGAATTCCTTTTGATTTTAAAAATTAATATTTTTAGGAGTTCCTTTGAAAATCTTTCATCATCATCATCATTCTATGTCTCAGAGTTTCATTGTTGTTTGTGAATGCCGAGAACCAAGAAGTACATGAGATCATGAGCTCAACCATGTTGCTAGTGGCTAATTTGCAGTTTCAACGGAAATGTGGCCTTCTCTGGAATGAAATAGGATGCTCAAAAGGCAAATTCTCAGTCATCGAACCATCTCGACAACTCATTTGTTGGCAAGGACACAGGAAGTTATCCCCAGATTTACAATTATATTCAACCAAAAGAGGTAAGTTGCTGTTAATAGATCTTCTTGTTTTCCCCATCGGACAATATAGGTGCATATTCCCTGTCGACTCCCCTTTTCTTATATAGCATGAAAGATGAAAAGAAAGAAAGAGGTAGACCAGACTGTCACGATGAAGGATACCAATCACTCTCTTTCACGAGATGATTTGACTAGATATCTATGGAACTTTGAAATTTATGGCTTTGGAGACAATAGTAAATCTATCCAATTTAGACAATTTTCAGTATAAAATGTTTTGAAAAATGTACATTTTGGGGTATATGTGAAATTCTTAGGTGAGGCAACCATTGGCTTCGAGACCAAGACCAAATTATGAGTTCGCTACAATCCCTTCTTTCGAGACTAATTCTTTCCCTTTTTGTCTTCTGAGTTCTTATGGAGCCAGATTCTTTCCCTCTTCCTTCTTTCCTTTTTTGGCTCGGCTCGGCTCGAAAATAGTGTTATTTGGCTCGAGGCTCGGCGAGCTAAAAATTTTAGGCACGAGCTCGGCTCAGAAATAATACTATTGGGCTCGGCTCGGGCTCGGCAGGCTCGGCTCAACTCGAAATGGACAATTTTGCTATAATTATTTTTTTTATAAAAGATAGGGCCTCTTTAAAAACCTTTTTCATAACCAATACTGAAACGAAATTCAATATCGAGGAAGGGGAAAAGAGTGTCCAATTTGTTTTAGTTAATTTGTTTTTAGTGAATTTTCTCCTAATTTATTTTATTGATTTTCTTTTGCTAAATAGATTGCTTTTAATGTATATGTAGCATATATATAATATATAATTATTTCGAGCCTGTTTACGAGCTTTTCGAGCCGAGCTTGGGTCGGCTCGGCTTGTTAAGGTCTCGAGCCGAGCTTGAGTCCGAGTCGAGCTCACTGGAGCCGAGCTTTGACCAAACCGAGCCCGAGTAGCTCGCGAGCCGGTCAGGCTCATTATATCACCCCTAGTGTTGGTAATTTATTATTTGCTCCCAAGTGTTTTCGGTATTGTGTGTGTTAATCTTTATTATAATTTGTACTTTATACGTTTTTTTGATTATATTTAAACAAATATCTGACCTGTCATCTCTTATCTTCTTCTTTTAAAAAAAATCAGGAGCCAGATGTATTTGATGATGAAGATCTTATTGACAAAAGAGCATCTTTACTGATGATGCGTTTTTCTGTAGATGAAGTCGGGTTTGCATTGGATAAGCTTGGTTTGTAGAAATTTTATTGAAGCATTTTACCTATGTATTTATGAATGCTCTTTTTTCTATTTATGTTTTTGCACCTTGGTTCAATCGTTGTTGTCATTCAACACATTATTTTCTGTTCCTCGTATCGTTTTGAGAACTTTAATAAGGAAGTAGAGTGGATGTAGAAATCAGATAACCTTTTAGAGTGTTTCTCTGTTAAATCTTATTCACAAATGATGTACAAGAGTAGTCTTTTTATAGGCTTTACGAGTAGTTTACCTAGAGTAGTCTACCTAAGAGATATAACTCTTATCCTTTAATGAGATAGAGTTTATCTAGTCTTAAACTCTTAAATTCAAACTATTAGATGAGATAAGATAAGATTACAACACTTAATTTACACGCAACTAATCTATGCTCCCCCTCAAAGTGGTGTGTATATGTTGTTTACTCCCAATTTGGATGAGAACTCGCCAAATGTCACTCTCGAAAGTGCCTTTGTGAAGATATCCTGTAACACCCTTAACGTATACTTGTAGTACGAATACACATTAAGGATGTCACAATATTATTTAACAGAGTTCTAGACTTGTAATTTTTTTTAAACATTTGACATAAAACTTGTTTATAAAATAACCATTTCTCAACTTTCGAAGATTCATAGCCTATTTGCAGATTGCTAGTTTTGACCCTGAATTGGTTTATAAATTATATTAGTCAGTTATTAAAATAAGTATATAACTCAGGGTAAAAATTAAGTACACTGCCTAGGTTATTTCTTGAATTTAAAATCGTTACGCTATAAATGATAAATAAAATTTTACCCGATTAAATATCTTTACCGATAATTCTTTAACCATACGAATAATTCATATTTCCATGGTTAATCCTCTATACTATCTTAACTAATTTATCACATTACTAGTACCTTATCATGTTCTTATTTATTTACGGTTTATTTTTGAAATTGACTATTTATCTGGCTCTTAATCAAACTCATGCATTTAAAACAACTAACGAATAAATAGATACATGCCCACTAGAGAATATCATAAATTAGAATGTATTACTGATGTTTGACAAATTGCAGCTTGATTAACATGCTTGACTCCTCTTCCGGTAAGTTTCTAATAACCTACGTGTGAAACAACATACGCTAAGTATTCACTTTGTGATGCAAAACATATAAAGTTATCAAATAACTGACATGAACATAATTCAAGGCTTATTTTTATATTTAGCTTATCTAAGTATAACTGATAAATTACTTGTATTAAGTTCATCTTGTTTACTTGACATACTTCAAAATGTTTCTCATAGCATAATATAACCAGTTTCTATGATATTTCATGGCAAACTTTATCATAATTCTATTTCTTTGCCTAACATATCAAACAAAAAAATACAGATATTACTGAGCTTAACATAATAGGAAAAATACTGATTTTACAGAAAATACAGAGATATACAAAGAGCCTGTTATTTCTCGTACTTATCTGCAAAAAACTTAGTACATAACGGAATTTGCCAAGCTCACCAGCTCGATTACCTGTACTTTTGTTAATCTTTTAAATTTGCCCGAAGTATACTTTATGAGATCAAGGTACTCGAGTCACATGAATAAGACACCAGAGTGTCTAACGTGAACATGTAAATGAGTACGTACTTGAGGACGCTCTTTGCTCCTCATAAAAGCACCTCGTTAGTGCCATTAGCACTATGGGCGTGGATCCCCAGGGTGCATACCAAGGGCTTGGGCCCCCAAGGTGTATGTGACACCATTGTAGTCACAAAAACATGTAATCATATCATAACTTGAGTGATGCAGTTGCTAAGGACTCTATGGCATGCCAATTATACCATGAACTCTCATACTTATCTGCAAAAAACTTAGTACATAACGGAATTTGCCAAGCTCACCAGCTCGATTACCTGTACTTTTGTTAATCTTTTAAATTTGCCCAAAGTATACTTTATGAGATCAAGGTACTCGAGTCACATGAATAAGACACCAGAGTGTCTAACATGAACATGTAAATGAGTACGTACTTGAGGACGCTCTTTGCTCCTCATAAAAGCACCTCGTTAGTGCCATTAGCTCTATGGGCGTGGATCCCCAGGGTGCATACCAAGGGCTTGGGCCCCCAAGGTGTATGTGACACCATTGTAGTCACAAAAACATGTAATCATATCATAACTTGAGTGGTGCAGTTGCTAAGGACTCTATAGCATGCCAATTATACCATGGACTCTCATAAATAAATACTTGGGCATTTTATTTTACTATCAGTCAATCATAATCATAATTATTCATATGTACTTGCCATTACTGTATTATATATCACATCAATTATTCTAGTATATCATAATCAAAGTCTGTAACATGACTGAAATAGTTGTCATAGAGGTAACCATGTACTTTACATGGCACACGGTCTATCATGTTCAGAATAACATACCAACATACTTATTAGGTAATTTTTATCATACAATGTTAATAATTTTATCATGTCCATTATCTTGCCACTTGCAGACATAAATTATAATTTCTGATCAGTTTATAACTTTTAAACAATGCATTTTTATATTCAGATCAGGGTTGACTTATCGCAAGTCTTCCCTTTTATAATTAACATACATATAAATGTTGCACTCACCTTGGCCACTTAACACAATGTCTCACTAAGTCATAGTTCGATCATTTCTTTCATAGTACCTCTAACCTTCTTTGATTCGGACTTGACTTCATTAATCACATGAATACAATAAAATATTTGTTAGATTCAAATCTAACAATATCTTAAACATGTTGTTTAATGTAACCATTCAAATATAAATTTTTTAATTATTTTCCTTTCTTCCTTGTGCTGTTCAAAAACTCATTATGGTCCTTAGTGACCAATTAGAACTTCCAATAATTCTTCCGAGCTTGCTACTAACATTTAAATACAAAATGTTTCAAATTCCATTTTCTGACAGCTTGCGCTACCTTCAAATATTTACTTATACAGAGCATAATACATACTGGATCTTAATTTTCTTTATACCGTAAAAACTATATTCGATAATGGTTCTAACGGTATAAGACACATAAATTAATAAAATTTACAAAAATTATGAAAATTTCTTACATTTACGTCATAGAGCTGTCCAAGTAGAGACTGCTTTGTAATTTTTTTTACCTTCATTCGATTAAAAAATCATATCTTTCAACTCGGAACTCGAAATCAGTTTTTGTTTGTTGGAAAAGAAGCTAGACTAACAAATATTTACAACGGTATAAAATTCATCATCTAACCATTTTTGTAGAATATGACAAATTTTTAAACTTATTGCCATAATTCAAATTCTAACATAACTTTCCATAAATAACTTCTAATTTACACTAACTTTTCCTGATTTTTCTACTTGTCAATTTAGTCTCATCACCAAAATAAAGCTTGTATCCATATGTTCTCTTTATATCCTTCATCAAAATAGGCTTAAACATTTACTTCTCTAATTTTTTCTTGATTTGTCGAGATGGTTACCAAATTTCAAGTATAAGGATTCAAGCTTCTTAATTTTGCAAATTAATCATCAAATTAACATTACTACCTTAATTCCATTATTTTAACTAAAAAATCATATTTACTCTTTCTACATATTCTCTTTGCCAAATAGACCATTCAAGTTTGATAAATTGTCAAAATGGTCACTAATGCGATTAATCATCAGTTTAGCATTCTAACTTCATTTTCATGTCTTTAACATCATTAGTAACATAAATACACATCAAATTCATAAAAATCAGATATGGTCCCTTAATTTGAAGCTTGCCGGAATGGTCCATATGTATTTAACTTAGGGTTTTGCTTCCAAACAACAAATCAAGCTTACTAGATCATTAATCCAACATCACAAACCCTAAGTTAGACTTGAATCCATAAACCCTAATCTTTTCTATACAACCCGAAATATGTAGGGTTTAAATCCCAACTCAATAACATGATTCTAACATCATACAAGCATGATTCTAACTTAAAATCAACCGTGGATTCATAAAATCATAAAAGCCCCAATTTGTTCATAAACCCTAATTTCTTCCTCATATAAAATCTCATCAACCAAGCAAGTATTCTATGAATTATTTACATCAAAAGATAGAGCTCGAAGAGTAGAACAACTTTGTAGTTCGAAAAATTACCTAAAATTATTCCATCATCTAATAAAATTTCATGTATTTTCACTCATCCATACATATATGAGACATTCCCAGATGGTCATCCATCATAAGGCTTGAGCACGCTTAACTACGAAGTTCAATCAAAATTTGGTATCTTGAACTGCATTTTTCTTCCTGAAACTTTTATTAACTTTCGTATCATATCCTTTCTTATCCATATATAGAATAAACATAATTACCGAACAATTTTCTTTATTCGAGCTATATATCCTGGCATCACCTAATTATTCGACTGAGAATAACTTTTTACATAATTCTTGTACCAGAATCTGGGTGATGCCAAAATACGCATTCTAACCCGGTCTATCCATCTTTGGAATAAAAATTCTTAATGGTAAATTCTTCATTAGGGGCTCATATTTTTCCCATCTTTATACTCTAGACACCAACTTTTGAAAAGCTATTATTTTGGTCACTAAATTTAAACTTGGAAATTTAGTGACCAGGGTTTTGGAGAAAAAAATTAGTAACTAGGGTTTTAACTTTTGAAAAGCTATTATTCTGGTCACTTTTACTACGATTTGGGGCTTAAATCGAGCTTGGAAAAAAAATTCTTTCCTCTTCTTGTTCTTCTCTTCACCAGGGTTTTGGAGAGTACTTTGCTGATAATTCCTTCATATTTCATGTATTTAAGATACTTGTATTATGAAAAAATAAATTTTTAATTCAATAAAGTCCACTTTTCAAAAATACCCCCAACTAGATTTATATTTCTAATTTGCCATTTTATAACATTCCAACTAGACTTAGTTGAATTCTATTCATCCACTATTCATCAATAAAAGAAATCTCAAAATTCCTTCCATGTCCCTTTTGGGTGATAGGACCAAAATGCCCATTCCATTTCATTTCATTTCAATTGATTTAAATTTTTCCTGACCCTTTTAACATCTAAATATCCATAAAATGATATTTTATGACTCTTCTAAGGTTCATGGAACTATCTCTGAAATTTTAGCTCGATGCGATTTGCCGATAATTACTTAGGACTTTTACTACGATTTCTCGATAATCGAATTATCAGATTGAATCCGTGACTTCATATTTATAAATTTTAGGATCCGATATTAATATATTATCCCATCATCTAATAAAATTTCATCTATTTCCGCTCATCTATACATATATGGGACTTTCCCAGATGGTCATCCATCATCCTAAGGCCTGGGCACGCTTAACTATGAAGTTCGATCAAAATTCGGTAGTTTGAACTGCATTTTTCTTCCTGAAACTTTTATCAACTTTCGTATCATATCCTTTTTTATCCATATACAAAATAAAAATAATGACCGAATAATTTTCTTTATTCGAGTCATATATCCAGAATCACCTAATTATTCGACTGAGAATAACGTTTTACATAATTCTCGTACTAGAATCTAGGTGATGCCAAAATACGCATTCTAACCCGGTCTATCCATCCATGGAATAAAAATTCTTAATGGTAAAATTCTTCATTAGGGGCTTATACTTTTCCCATCTCTATACTCTAGACACCAACTTTTGAAAAGCTATTATTTTGGTCACTAAATTTTATACTTCAATTCCCATTCCAATTTTCCTCGGATTTCAACCAAAATTTGCAAGTACCCTAATTAGCTTGCCCTCTATAATCTGATGCTTTTAAATCTCAAAAATTCCTTTTCTATAACCCATAATCGAAGAAATCCTAACTTTTGCATTTTTTTGTCATTTTGGTCACTAAGTTAGCTTTTAAGCTACTAACTTAGTAACAAATGAACTTAATATTGTTTAATGAAATTTTGGGTGTTACATATCCGCCAGTTGACTCTTAGTAGGAACATAGTGCAGCTTTACGACACCACTGTTTACCTTCTAATAGATGAAATGTCTGTCAATTTCGATATGTTTAGTCCGGTCATGTTGTACTGGATTCCTAGCAATACTCATTGCTGATTGGCTATCACTCATTACCTCGAACTCCTGTTTTTCTCCAGCTCCAGCTTGGTGAGAAGTTTTTTAAGCCACATGCTTTCGCAAATTCCAAAGGCCATAGCCCTATATTCTGATTCTTCACTACTTCGAGACACCACAATTTGCTTTTTACTCCTCTATGTGACCAAGTTTCCCCACACAAATGAACAATAGCCACTCACAAATTTTCTATCTGTTAATTCTCCTGTCCAGCTAGAATCTGTGTAAATCTTCACATATCTGTCCTGATTTTTCCTGAAAATAAGTCCAAATCCTGGTGGAAATTTTAAGTATCGCAAGACTCTATTAGTTGCCTCCATATGTTCTTCTCTAGGATCACTCATGTGCTGGATGAGTATGCTCACTGGATAAGCTATATCAGGCCTTGTGAGTGATAAATAAATCAGTTTCCCAACCAGCCTTTGGTAGGATTCTTTGTTCACGGGAGTACTTGTGCCATTTTTTCCAAACTTCAAGCCTGCATCCATTGGAGTGTCTGCTGGTTTACATCCAAGCATTCCAGTTCCCGAGAGCATGTCCAAGATGTACTTCCTCTGATTTATGACTATCCCCTCATTTGATCTAGCCACCTCCATTCCGAGAAAGTACCTAAGACTTCCCAAGTCTTTAGTCTCAAACTCTGTTGCCAAAAAAACCTTTAGTTTCTCAATTTCCTTTGTGTCATCTCCTGTGATAATCATATCATCAACGTAAACAATAAGGAGGGTCTTTTTACCATCTGAAGCTAACAAACAACAGATTGCAAGCCAGTTTTAGTACATAAAGAACATTAGACAACACTAGATAATCATTTAACTTAATAGAACCACTTCCTGTTACAATGGAGAGAGATCCATCGGCAACTTTGATAGATGATGCAAACGAATGTGCCTTGTACTCATGAAAAATGTCAAGATTGCCTGTCATATGGTCAGAAGCTCCAGAATCCACTATCCAACTCAAGGAATTGACTGTGGCCAAGCAAGAAATTCTACCTTTTGTAGTAGGAACCACGGTAGAATCTGATTTGGATGACAGATGACCAAACATCTGTTGGAGCTCCTCTATCTGTTGCTTACTGAAGCTGCTGGAAGGACTATTTTTCTCATATTTCATGTCATGTGATATGTGGTCCTGACCGAGACGTCTCATATTTCAGACTTAATGTCCTACTGTTTTTCTCGGCTTGTGTTGTGGACTGTGTCCTGGACCCATGGTCAACGCTACTGTAAACTTGTGAACTGCCTTTTGGCCTATGTTTTCTTCATATTTCATGCAGTTGAGGAATTAACACTAATAATGCTTTTAATTAGTTGTTTTGTTTCTTGAGAAGGTAGCACGACTCGAAAATGCATCTGAGGCCGCAATTTCTTTTGTTTAATCATTGGTATTTGACTTACCGGCCGACTAACCAGGATCAAGTTTTGTAGAGGTCTAATATGGGACTACCCTCCCAACTCAGTTTTCTTCATTCACAATGTCAGGATTCGAACTTCTGACATTGCTTAAGGGACTTAACGTCTCATCCCACTAGACAAATTGATTATTAGTTTCATGACTGCAATTTAAATCCCCGTAGAATTTTGTTTGCATTGATCTTCATGTGAATCCATTTATGGCCCTATATTTCTCTTTTGAGAAATCTCTAAAGAGCTAGCTGGTGCCTGGTTTGGGTTTGGCCAATGTGGGATTGGAAAACACAAAAATGATAAATAAACAACAATTACAATCTGTTGATGAAAATGGGAGGTTTCTTTTTGGTTAATGTAAAAGCAACAAGTCTCGTGACGCTCTGTTGTTGTTTTGCTCTTTATGACCATATGTGGAGCAGTAGGAAAAATTGTACTAAGTGGACGACAACAGAATTAAACCAGTCACGGGTGAATCTAATATGGTCCGGTCCCTTCCAATAATCCAATGGAATTGAGTTATCTTTATGATTGTTATACACCCCAACAATGTTACTTTCGAATATGTATTTTCTCCTGAAGTGCAATGTGTCTTACCACTAGATACGAAACCGAGATCGAATACTGAGAGGGGTCAAATTCCCTGACTTCAACAAACCAATGACCTATTAAGTACTTGAACCCAAAAATGGTTCGGGAACAAGGCTAAATTGGTTAGGATTTAAACTAATAGGACCAAGACTCCATTATGTGTAGGTTCGTCGTGCTTATCACTGTACTCAACACTTGTTATTAACGAACTAATACTTTCGTATTTTGATGACACATCAAGAAAACGTAATAATAAAGGAAATTATATTGTCCCAAAGTCATAATCAAGTGTTAAATGAATTACCTGACACGGTCAAGGAATCAAACCACAAGTGTTGTTGACGAGCAGCAACATGCATGCATGGGTACTTGTTGAAGAGAAATGTGGATATGGAAGTGTTAGAAGAATAAGTGGCACTGGAGGTTGGGTTAAGCTAAAGATTGAGCTTGAAGAGGCTTTTTATAGAGGTTAGTTTTTGATGAAGGGAATGGAATTATGCATGCAAGGGTTCACGGGTGGGGTTTAAAGGGCTCAAAAGTTAGGAATTTAGTGAGGATGAGAGTGCAAATAGTGCAAATTTAATTTGCTTAGAGTAAAATATACAAATAATCACTAAACTATCTCTAAAAGTTAAACGTACACAAATGATCATTAACTTTAAAAAACAAATCATTGTAAACAAGGTATTTGTACTTAATCGTTAATAAATTTTGATGAAAAATATTAACAATGTCAACTGTTATATTAATATTTTTTAAATAAAAATGATTTAATAACTAATTTGACTATTGAGCTACACCCTAATTTCGAATTTGGTACTTTTAATATTTTTCATAGTTTAATACGTGAATTTTCATTCCAACCATCACAATAGTGCGGAGTCTAACGTACAACAGGTTATAGTATGATTATGGTACGATATTAACTGAAAATATCACAGATGTGGAACCTAAAATGTTACTCGACAACCTAAAATGTTACACTTTCTGATAACATTTTAGGTTGGTGATCTCACGACAAGTATCGATAATCGGAGTCAAGTTTTGGTACTTAACCATCAACCTAAAATGTTACCAAAAAGTATAACATTTCGGTTGGTAAGTAACATTTTAAGTTTTGTTTTGTAACATTTCGGTTGGTATCGCACCGTAGCCGTACTGTACCTTGCCGTACCTTAAAACTCGCCCTCACAATAGTACTTAACTAGGGATGTGCATTTTACCCAATCGGGTCATATTTTTATTAAAAAATTGGGTTCAGGTCGGGTTTTCTTTAAGGGTGGGTTCGGGTTTAGGGTGAAAAATATCCGACCCGACCCTGAACTAATAGTGTAATTTTTTCGTATAATTTTAGGAATGTTTGTAATAATACCACCTCTTTATTTATATTTTTATAATTAGGTCCTTAAAATTTAATTTCTTATTTACAATTTGGTCTTTCAAATTATTTTTTTTACAATTAGGTCTCTAAAATTATTTTTTATAATTAGGTCCCTAAAATTAAAAATTTTAATAGGTCCGATCAAGTTGGATTCTGGTTTAGGATAGTTATTTTTGGGTCGGGTTCGGGTGGGCCAAAAACCCGACCCGACTTGTGCCCATCCTTATACTTAACTAGTTCACCATTAAAGAAAATTGACTTAACACTAAGCAGCCAATAATAAAAATCATATATGAAAAAATTCAAATCATAAAATGCAAAAATAAAATCCTAAAAATTATATAATATAAAAATTATAAGAAATTTAACATTTTCAAAAACTATACAAATAATTTTGAAATTATAAATATGCGAAAATTTTTAAGAAAATACAAAATTCTTTAAACAGCCTAAAATTTCAATAATATATATTTTAAAAATGACAGAAGCACTTTCGGTGTCGATGTTGAGTTAAATTTTTAGATATAAAATAAAAAATTACTTTTTAACTTCTTAAATAAAATTTAATTTTTCCCTAAAGAAATTTTAAATTCTACGAAGCATATTTTTACCCTTTTTCCCCCTTATTCGACAGACGCAAAAGCGCTAAAAATTATAGTACGAGTTTGGCTTACCACATACTCCTATATTATTATCTCAACCAATAAAAATTACTTATTTTGCTATTTTTTTCTCTCATTGTTTTTTCTAACTAATAATTTATTATTATTTTTTTACATGTCATTAGAAAAATAATTTTTAGAAATTATTATAATTGGGTTCCGACCTGACCCAGTCTGATCGAGTCAAATATTTTTGGAGACAGTTCAGGTTGGGTCGGTTCAGATTTTATTAAGGGTGATTTCGGGTCGAGTTTAGGGTGGAAAATATTCGACCTGACTCGAGACTAATAGTGTAGTTTTCTCTTATATTTTTAGGAATATTCGCAGTAATGCTCCCTCTTTATATATTTTTTACAATTGGGTCATTAAAATTGATTTTTAATAATAAGGTCCCTAATTTTTTTTTTTACAATTAGGTCTTTAAATTTTATTTTTTTAATAGCTCGGGTCGAGTTTTTCCAAATATGAGGTCGAATTGGGTTCGAATTTAAGGTATACATTTTTAGGTTAGATTTAGGTGGGTCAAAAAACTGACTCGTGCTCATCTCTAATTGAGATCATAGCTTATGTGATAAGCCAAACGCATAATATAATTTTTCTAAAAGCAGTGGATTGCTGAGTTTGTGGTTGGGAGTTATGAGTTATGACACATAGGATCGTCGTAGCTTGCACAAGTGGCGGAGTCAGGATTATCATATAGTGGGGCTAGGGTAAACTTTGGGGTACGAGAATTCTCATACCTCTACAATATAAATATTGTTAACTCCATACCCAAATAAATTAAGTATGGTCAATTCTAACATTTCCATAAAAATGGTACACTAACTCTTTAAAAATCTCATTTAACTCTTTGAAAATCATATACTATAACAAATTAAATGGGGTCAATTGACCCCTAAATTACATGTGTCTCTGTCACCGGCTTGCACGCGCTTGAGCTATTGGGCCATTGCTTGTTGTGGTTGGTGCATTGGGCCACCCTCACCAACCAGGCCGGTCATTTTGGTTTATGGCTAGGAGCTCGTGGGGCCTCCCCTTTGGGTGGGAAAAAGCGAAAAAGCGAATTTTAAGGATGAGTTTGGTTCGTAAGATTACAACTGGGAAATTGTAAGGTTATAATATTTGATTAACGGATGAAAAATATTTTAATACATAAATTTATATAAATTTTAATTTATATAATTTTTTTAATTCTAATGTTTAGGTTGGAGTTGTTTAGGGGTTTAAGTTGTGGTTTAGAACTACTATATTTTCAAGATAATATGTATATGTGTCAGAGTTTACAACTACTATATTTTCAATTTAAAAAAACTCTAGTTTCAAAAGGAAATACTTACCTGATGATTTTGAAACAGATGGAGTCACCTGGTTCTTCTTCTATTTCTTTTCCCATGCTTTTTGAACTTGTCAACCCATTTGTTTCCACACTCATTCAGCACTGTATATCCAATACATATCCCAGCGACCAAACCACTAGCATAGCCTACCAAAGCAATTTGCCAAGTAGACATAGCATCTAACCATGAAGCTTCTTCGTCTTCCCCCGGAGGAGGTGGCATTGGAAGACCAACTTCATTGCATTTCCATGACAATGGTGGCCCACATAATTTTGGGTTCCCAATGTAAGAATCATTTGAAAAGGTATTGAATTGGTTGCCTTGTGGAATGCTCCCTTCAAGTTGGTTGTAAGACAAGTTGAATGCTTCAAGGAAAGTTAGAGTTGCAAGTTGTGGAGGAATCTTCCCCGAGAGCATATTCTGTGAGAGATCCAAGGACTCGAGATCTTTTATGTTGTCAAGCGCTGATGGGATTTCTTCGGAGAAGCTGTTATGTGACAAGTTTAGCACTTTAAGCGACATGAGAATTTGTATTTCTTCAGGTATTTTCCCATGGAAACTGTTGCTGGAGAGGTCAAGACAAGTAAGGATTGTCAAGACTTTCTCATATTTCATTTCAATCCCTTTGTTGACAATCGTCACAGAGTCTTGATAGTACTTCCCTTCTATGTTCCGCTCTCCAATGTATTCCAGCTTAGCTTTGTCACCATTAGTTATCTGCATCATTGCCTTCAAACTTCTTATAAATTCAATGGACAAATCACCTGAAAAGTTGTTGGAAGCAATGTCCAATATGCGTAGCATTGGAAAACCTCGTTCAGTGTCGAATTTTGTAATTGTACCATAAAATCTGTTGCCTCGTAGAATGAGAACTTTCAAGGAAGGCAACTTCTCCAATCGAAATGGGAAAGTATCATGAATCATATTGTTTCCGAGGTCCAGAACCTCAAGTTTTGTGCAATTGGCTAATGATGTTGGCAGCTCCCCTTCCAATTTATTCTCACCAATTTTGAGCGACCTTAGTTGAGTGGCATTAAGGAAATCAATGGATAGTTTACCAGAAAATTGGTTAGAAGCAATGTCTAACACATCCAAAGTAGGGAAACCAATTTCATGCTTCAAATGATCAATTTGACCATAAAATCTATTTTCCCGCAATATTAGAACTGCCAAAGAAGGCAATTTCTCCAACCAAATAGGGAATGTATCATTCATCATGTTGTTTCCCACGTCCAACACTTCAAGCTGAGTGCATTCCGCCAATGATCTTGGCAGCTGTCCTTCCAATGTATTCTCACCGACTTTGAGAATCCATAGTTGGTTTGCTTTTGAAAATTCTGGCATGATTCCACTCAACTTATTTCCATGAAAATCCAAATATCGGAGAGCACTCATATTACCCAGGCAATTTGGAATTGGGCCGCTTAAATTGTTATGAGATGCATAGAAATACAGGAGTTGACTCATATTACCCAAGCAATTTGGAATTGGGCCGCTTAAATTGTTATGAGATGCATCGAAATACTGGAGTTGACTCATATTGCCTAAGCAATTTGAAATTGGGCCGCTCAAATTGTTATGAGATGCATCGAAATACCAGAGTTGACTCATATTACCCAGGCAATTTGGAATTGGGCCGCTCAAATTGTTATGAGATACATCGAAATATTGGAGTTCACTCAAATTGCAAATAGGTGAAAGTAAAGAGGCTTGAGAAGAAGTTAAATTGTCCAAAGAGGAGAGATGGTTATTTGAAAGGTCTACCCACGAAAGAGAGCTGTTCCACAACCAATTAGGTACAACACCATGGATATGGTTGTTAGAAAGATCTAGTTCAGTCAACTTGTCTTGTGTTTTGATGAATTCTGGAAATTCAGTGAGGTTGCATGATCTTAGGTTTAGCCACTCTAATTTGGGAAAATCAGTAAGACTTGTGTTGTGGCTTTCAATTAACAAGCTCATATTGGATAGGTCAAGACGCCATAAGTTCTTGAGTTGAAGGATTGACTTTGGGATTGGTCCTGATAAATAATTACTCTCTAGACGTATTTCCTCAATCAATGAAGATGACGCATTCGGAAACTCATCAATTTTCCCAACCAATTGATTTTCTTCAAGTGACAGGATCCACAATGATGGAAGAGTAAATAAAGAAGAAGGTATTGATCCACTGAAATGGTTATTTGATAGATACAGGTTCACCAGGTGACTAAGATTTGCAATTGACGATGGAATAGGTCCAAAAAAATTACAATAACCAAGATCTAAATCCCTCAAGGACTTAAGATTCCCAATTGATTCATGCAGTTTTCCACTGAAATGGTTATATGATAGATCCAGGTTCACCAGGTGACTAAGATTTGCAATTGACTATGGAATAGGTCCAAAAAAATTACAACCCCGAAGATCTAAATCCCTCAAGAACTTAAGCTTACCGATTGATTCAGGAAGTTTTCCACTGAAATTTGTACCAGAAAGCGACAAACTCCTTAAAGCAATATTTGATGGAAATTCTGGTAGCTGACCCATTAATCGGTAATTTCTGAAATGTCAATGCTTTGAATTTTTGGTAAAAAAAGGATTTCGGTCGGAAAATGACCACTCAGATTGCAAGACGCCAGACTGAGAGAAACCAAATGAGAGGAAATTTCCAAGAAATTGGAAGGTAGATAAGAGATTGGGTTCTCATCAAGGATAAGTTTGGAAAGGAAAGGAAGTCTTGAAAAAGAAGGACATAATGGACCTTTTAAACCACAGTTTGACAGACTCAACACTTGTAGGTTGGAAAGTGCTAAAGATGTGGTTTCACACCATTTGCTACTTTGAGATAAAATGTTCACACCATCCAAATAAAGCTCCCCTCAGAGACCTCATATTCTTGATTAATGTCTTCATGTTTGGTTTCTCTAGTTTCAGTGTAGGGACATCATTTCTCCAATAGCAATCATCTTGATAAGAGAGATCAAGAGAGACTAACCTTGTTAAGTATGACATCTCCACTGGAATTTGGCCATGGAAACATGAGCTTGAAAGGTTGAGATGAGTTAGATTTGGGAGTTTATCAAACCCGTATGAAAGCAGAGTGGTGTTGAAGTTGTTTCCAGCAAGGTTAAGGTATTGAAGACGATGGAGATCGAAAGTGGAGTGAAAGCTGCCTGAAAGGTTTTTGTAGCTAAGATCAAGTCCAATGACATGACCAAGGGTATCACAAGTAACTCCTTCCCAAGAGCAACAATCTGTGTTGAGACCCCACAGCTCAAATTTTGAAGAGAATGTAAAATTCGGGGCATAATAGAGATCATGCTGCAATTGCAGCAGAGTGGATCTCTGGTCATCAAGACAATAGTGCTTTGGGAGATGAGTTTGAGGAAGAGAAAACACAAAAGAAATGAAACAAGAGAAGAGAAAGATGGGTGAAATTAGGAAATGGAGAGTCTTCATGTTTATTGGCTATGGCTTTTTGGTTGTGAAGGAAGATTGTTTCTACATACAACATATTTATACACAAATCTTTGTTAGTATATTGTTTTATTAATCTCCTAGCAAATGTCCAAATCTTTTGCCCCACCGTTTACATGCAGTGCAAAAGTGCAAGTCGTCTCTTGCAAATGTTCACGAGAATAACGTTGTGCCACTATTGACCACCTTTTTTATCATGGCCAACTTTAGATACAACGGCGAAACCAAAAATCAATACCAAGAGATGAAGTATAATTAAACAAAAAAATGGAGACAAAAATTAAAATAAATTGAAAATTAAGGGTTCTAGTAAAAAAATTAGAACACAGCCCAAGCCAAACTATGCCTCAATACCAGAATTTCCATCAAATATTGCTTTAAGGAGTTTGTCGCTTTCTGGTACAAATTTCAGTGGAAAATTTCCATCAAAAATTAGAACACAGCCCCTCCACGTCACCCCAAATACCCACCCCTTTGTGATTTTGCCTATAAATAGGCCATGGAATTGAAATTGGAAACGGGAATTGAGGAAGCAAATGGAATCGGCATAAGGGCTGGCCGAATAAGAGAGCAATGCTCTCGGCTAGCCCAGGGCCAAGGGGTAGTCCCCTCGGTCTTAACCGGTTTGATCGGGGTCCCATTTTAGGTCCGATCTAGTTAATATTTTTGGAGAGGTCGTGGTAGATCTCGGTGGGGTCCAGTCGGGGTTCGTCATTCGAACTCCTAGTTAGGTATATTTTCTTTCCTTTTTATTTATGTTGTAATTTTTATATTTTAATGAAGTAGTAGTTAATTTAAAATTGTGTTTTTAATTTGTATGTTTATCTATGTTTTAGATTAGTATGTTTTAAATTTATGTTTTATATTAGTGTTCTATTTATGTTAGATATGTTTTTATTTATGTGTTAAATTAATAGTTATGTATATATGTTTTAGATTAATATTTTATTTATGTTATGTTAGTATTTCATTATGTTAGTATTTATTTATATTTTTTATCGCAAGGTATTTATTTATATTTGTCATGTTTTTTAGTTTGCATAACGAACATATATTTTGTCAATGTGGTGCCCTTTTATTCGAGCGTAAACGGGGTCAGTATCAGGCGTAGTGATAGTGGTTGGACGTTTACTCTCGAATAACGGGGCCTTTAAAATTTACTCGCACTTATAATCAAATTTTAATTTAATCGTCACTTTAAATCCGGAAAATTTAATATTAATAAAGCGATAATTATTAAAATACCAATTTTGGGCGGTGTGGGGGTGCTAATCCTTCCCCATCCGTAACCGACTCCCGAACCCGATATTCTGAAATCTCTGGTTTTCTACGGTGTCCGGTCCACCTTGAGTGGCCGGTGGCGACTCCAATTTTAAATAAAATGCGGGTTTTCTAAAATCCCACGAAAGACAAATATTTTCAAAAAATAAAAACATCTTTTTTTAGCGAGAAAAAAACATCGATACAGATGGCGACTCCGCTGGGGAAATTTTTGTTTTTCAAAAACAAATGAGAGTCGAGCTTTTTTCAAATAATTACCGCTTTATTAATATCAGAAATTCTGGATTAAAGTGACTATTAAACTAACATCCGGTTATAATTGCGCGTTTGTTTTAACGCATTTAAAATATGGCATATAAACCCGTTTTTTTAAGTGGGGGGGGAAACGCTAATGCTTTCGTGGAGATATCGTTCTCTCGTATGGGCCTAGCAAGTACCTTCGGGGCTCGAGTACCTTATACTTTCGTGAGGATATCGTTCCTTCGTATGGGTATAAGCGAATGAGTCCCCCTGAATTGAACCCGGTTGAAAGGAGCCTATAATGGGTGATGACCGGGGGCCTTGCTACTCTTAGTAGGGGACAGCAAGGACAATTTGGGTACCTCTTAGCACCAAAACTGCATGTAGAGAACATATAGAAACCTACCCTTTTAGAGCCATGCGGATAACCTAGGTGTTTTAGACGGGATGTAAATAGGGTTGTTTTGTTTGTTTACCTTATCTAAATTATTCTTCTAATTATATGTTGTTGATCTTATTCGGTACTGACTCGTTTTCTTTCTTGTTTTTCCCTTTTTTGCATACATCATTGCATTTGCATTACAACGGGTATTGGTTCAAGTGGTTTACCCGATCAAATTTTTTTTTCATTTTTACCCTAATTTTAAATTGACCCATTTTTGTGATCACATCATATCGGTTCATTTTGGCATTCATTGTATGGCATATCATAACACTTTAATTTTTGCACTTTTACCAGCATGAAATGCTGATTCACGAATGGCTCTCAATTTGAAAAATTATCATCGGGAGAAAATCTAGCACTCTAGATATCAAGACAATATTCAAAGTTGCAAATAAATCCCGTGAGTTCGGAAGTTGAGCCACGAGAACCATTTTTGAATCAGTACTTTCGCATCTAATACATGCATTTTGCATTTACGCATATATTTTGAAAATTTTAAAGTCGGTCCCCGAGTTGCCCCATTAGATACAACAAAGTTGGTCAACGTAGCACTTTGCAGAACCTCTACAAGAGCCTGATCTTGGGGCATGTCTAAAAGCACCATCCATATCTTTTACAAACATTGTGCCTCTAACAAGGTCCAAGTCTAGGGGCATTCTTTGCCAAAGTCCAGCCTTCATTGCTGAGTCAAACCCTTGCACCCCTGAAATGTCTACATTGACCACAGTCTGTAAAATTGCACCCAATCCAAAAAAATAATAATAATGAACTGTCATGAACCAACACAATTTATAAACCCAACTTAGGGGAAACAAAATGTGCACCAGAGTTTCAAATTTGCTACAAGAATATTCTCAGACGATGGCATAAAACGAACAAAATTTTGGGGCATACACCCTAATGAAAATGAGTCTAAAGATGTTCGAAGCCGAATGAGGTTGGGGCACCGTCACATACAAAAGACCAAGATCCTGACAGGACCAGTGAGGAGTCAAGGGCATTTCATTGAGGGCAAAAAAAAATCATATCACATTCATGCATTTAGATTGCATTCATCTTGCATTAAACCACTTTTGCATACGTCATACATGTAGATTAAATGCATACACCAAAATCACCATGCATTTAGGGTAGACACATGCATTAGATACATTCATGCAATCTTGCTTGTACATAACAGGTCTAGGAAAAAGACCGAGTACCCTCGACATGGGGTCAATGACAAGAAGGCCAACCTAGTCTTGAAGGAGGCCAAACACGAAGAAGATGGAAACACCCAAAATAAAAGGTATCAGCGACAAAATCTTTGACAATTACTGACCAATGTTTTTTATTTTGTAGGATTTGATTCCTCCGACAATGGTGTGACGGATGCCAACAAAAATTCTTTCTAGATCATGCCCTCTGTCGATAGAAAAGCCGGGCAAAATTTTTCAAAAGAACTTATCTCGCTGTCAGTGGCGCAGTCACCCAACATCTTGCAAATCATGCCTCCGTCAGTGGTGGTACGCCAACTTAATGAAGATCTTGCCTCTGTCGGTGGTGTTGCAGATCAAATTTTCCATCCAGATCCTATCTCTCCGCCGGTGGTGTAATGGATCCCATATTCTGCTGATCTAGTCTCTCCGTCAATGGTGAAGTAGATCAAATCCAAACTAGATATTGCCTCTGTAGGTGGTGTTGCAGATCAAATTTTCCATCCAGATCCTATCTCTCCGCCGGTGGTGTAATGGATCTCACTTTTTGCTGATCTAGTCTCTCCGGCAGTGGTGTAGTAGATCAAATCCTATCCAGGTCTTGCCTCTTCGACGGTGTTGCAGTTAGACCTAAATTTTACTCGGAGTTTACCTTTTTATTTTAATGGTAGCTAAAAAAATCAATCCAAAAAGAAAAAAAACCAAAAAGAAAAAATCAAAAAGAAAAAAGAAAAAAGAGAAAAATTGAAAAAAATTGAAAAAAGAAGAAAAATGAAATGAAAAAAGCAAGAAAAAGAGAAGAAGAAAAAGAAAAAGAAAAAAAGAGAGAAAAAAGAAGAAAATCAGAAAAAAGAGAAAGAAAAAATGAAAAGAAAAATGAAAAATGAAAAATTCAAAAAATGTATCGCCCGATCTAGCCCTCCGCTGATGGAGTGGCTAGGTACAAGTTGCAGTCGTCCTCTGATCCTGCTCTCCGTTGATGGTGTAGCCGGTTCCAGGTCGTCATTATCCGATCCAGTCCTCCGCTGATGGAGTGGCTAGGTCCTAGTTGCTGTTGTCCTACTTATCCGCTGATGGTGTAGTAGGGTTCCAGTTAATGTTTCTGTTTCTCCGTTGATAGATCCAACTTTACTGATTTTCTAGTTTTCTTTATTAATGTTGTAGCTAGAAAAAAATCAAAAAAAGAAAAAAGAAGAAAAAATCAAAGAAAAATAGAAAAATAGAAAAATAGAAAAAATGAAGAAAAAGAAAAAGAAAAAGAAAAAGAAAAAATGAAAAATGAAAAAAATCAAAAAATGAAAAATGAGCTTTCAACCAAATTCTGATCATGCATCTTCGTCAGAGTCGTAGCTTGATCACAAAAAAAACAACTATCCGATCCTGCCTCTTCGTCGGTGTCGTAGCTGGATCAAATCTTCAGACCTTGCCTCTTCGTCGGTGTTGTAGCTTGGTCAAATCTAACTTTCGGTTCTGCCTATTCGTCGGTGTTGTAGCTGAACCTAATTCACTAACTTTCGGTCTTGCCTCTTCGTCTGTGTTGTAGCTGAACCAAATTCACTAACTTCCGGTCTTGCCTCTTCGTCGGTGTTGTAGCTAGACCAAATTCACCAACTCTTGATCCTGCCTCTTCGTCGGTGTTGTAGCTGGATCAATATTACTAACTTTAGACCATGCCTCCTCGTCGGTGTTGTAGCTTGGTCAAAATTTACTAACTTTCTAGTTGTATCAATGTTGTATCTCAAAAAGAAGAAAAAGAAAAAGAAAGAAAGAAAAAGAAAAAAGCAAAAAAGCAAAAAAAAAGAAGGAAAAAAGATAAGGAAAAAAGCAAGAAAAAAGGGGAAAAAAAGAAAAAAGAGAAAAATAGAAAAAAGAAAAAGAAATGAAAAAGAAAAATAAAAATAAAATAAAAAAAATGAAAAAATGAGCTTTCAACCAAATTCTTATCATGCCTCTTCGTCAGAGTCGTAGCTTGAACACAAAAAAGAACAATTATCCGATCCTGCCTCTTCGTCGGTGTCGTAGCTGGATCAAATCTTCAGACCTTGCCTCTTCGTCGGTGTTGTAGCTTGGTCAAATCTAACTTTCGGTTCTGCCTCTTCGTCGGTGTTGTAGCTGAACCTAATTCACTAACTTCCGGTCTTGCCTCTTCGTCGGTGTTGTAGCTAGACCAAATTCACTAACTCTTGATCCCGCCTCTTCGTCGGTATTGTAGCTGGATCAAATTTACTAACTTTAGACCATGTCTCTTCGTCGGTGTTGTAGCTTGGTCAAAATTCACCAACTTTCAAGTTTTAACAATGTTGTAAGAAAAATTCAAAAAAAAAAAGAAAAAAGAGAAAAAAAGAAAAAATATGAAAAAATATGAAAAAACCAAAAAAAAAGAGAGAGAAAAAAAGAGAGAAAATTGTCAGTTTTCTGATCTTGCCTCTTCGTCAGAGTTGTATTTGGATCGGACATCATAACTTTCACCTATCGGTCTTGCCTCCTCTCGTCGGTGTTAAATTGGATCGAATTTTGTAGACCCTGTCTCTTCGTCGGTGTTGCAGCTGGGTCGAACTCTCTTTAGGTATTAGCTTATTACCAATAATGTAGCAAGTAGAACTCGGTTTGGCTTCCTCAACAAACAACCCCCATTTTGAAGGCTTTGCTTCCCGAGAGTGACAAGGTGGATCAACCAAAAGAAGAAAGAAGACATGCGCTGAAGAGAATGAAGATCTACCAAAGAAAGAAGACGCGTCAAAAGGAGAGAAGTTTAGCCAGATAAGACAAAAATGAGTGCTTTTGATCTTTGCTTTGTTCTCTTTTCACAATAACAAGCAAAGAGGGGCAAATCTGTAATCACTCATTTTTGTCCGTGTTTTAGTATTTTAAGTATTGTTGTAATAGTAATATTATTAATATAAAATTAATAATAATAAATAAAAAAAAAATGTGTGGAGCAACATGCTCCACGTCACCCCCAAATACCCACCCTTTGTGATTTTGCCTATATATAGGCCATAGAATTGAAATTGGAAAGCGGAATTGAGGAAGCAAATGGAATCGGCATAAGGGATGGCGAATAAAGAGCAATGCTCTCGGCCTAGCCAGAGGCCAAGGGGTAGTCCCCTCGGTCCTAACCGGTTCGATCGGGGTCATATTTTAGGTCCGATCTAGTTAATATTTTTGGAGAGGTCGTGGTAGATCTCGGTGGGGTCGATCGGGGTTCGTCATTCGAACTCCTAGTTAGGTATATTTTCTTTCTTTTTATTTATGTTGTAATTTTTATATTTTAATGAAGTAGTAGTTAATTTAAAATTGTGTTTTTAATTTGTATGTTTATCTATGTTTTAGATTAGTATGTTTTAAATTTATGTTTTATATTAGTGTTCTATTTATGTTAGATATGTTTTTATTTATGTGTTAAATTAATAGTTATGTATATATATTTTAGATTAATATTTTATTTATGTTATGTTAGTATTTCATTATGTTAGTATTTATTTATATTTTTATCGCAAGGTATTTATTTATATTTGTCATGTTTTTTAGTTTGCATAACGAACATATATTTTGTCAATGCGGTGCCCTTTTATTCGAGCGTAAACGGGGTCAGTATCAGGCGTAGTGATAGTGGTTGGACGTTTACTCTCGAATAACGGGGCCTTTAAAATTTACTCGCACTTATAATCAAATTTTAATTTAATCGTCACTTTAAATCCGAAAAATTTAATATTAATAAAGCGGTAATTATTAAAGTACCAATTTTGGGCGGTGTGGGGTGCTAATCCTTCCCCATCCGTAACCGACTCCCGAACCCGATATTCTGAAATCTCTGGTTTTCTACGGTGTCCGGTCCACCTTGAGTGACGACTCCAATTTTAAATAAAATGCGGGTTTTCTAAAATCCCACGAAAGACAAATATTTTCAAAAAATAAAAAACATCTTTTTTTTAGCGAGAAAAAAAAATCACTACACAAATAGTGCACGTTTAATTTTCTTAGGGTAAAATATACAAATAATCACTAAACTATCTCTAAAAGTTAAACGTACACAAATGATAATTAACTTTAAAAAACAAATCATTGTAAACAAGGTATTTGTACTTAATCGTTAATAAATTTTGATGAAAAATATTAACAATGTCAACTGTTATATTAATATTTTTAAATAAAAATGGTTTAATAACTAATTTGACTATTGAGCTACACCCAAATTTCGAATTTGGTACTTTTAATATTTTTCATAGTTTAATACGTGAATTTTCATTCCAACCATCACAATAGTGCGGAGTCTAACGTACAACAGGTTATAGTACGATTATGGTACGATATTAACCGAAAATATCACAAATGTGGAACCTAAAATGTTACTCGACAGCCTAAAATGTTACACTTTCTGATAACATTTTAGGTTGGTGATCTCACGACAAGTATCGATAATCGGAGTCAAGTTTTGGTACTTAACCATCAACCTAAAATGTTACCAAAAAGTATAACATTTCGGTTGGTAAGTAACATTTTAAGTTTTGTTTTGTAATATTTCGGTTGGTATCGCACCGTAGCCGTACCGTACCTTGCCGTACCTTAAAACTCGCCCTCACAATAGTACTTAACTAGGGATGTGCATTTTACCCGATCGGGTTATATTTTTATTAAAAAATTGGGTTCAGGTCGGGTTTTCTTTAAGGGTGGGTTCGGGTTTAGGGTGAAAAATATCTGACCCGACCCTGAACTAATAGTGTAATTTTTTCGTATAATTTTAGGAATGTTTGTAATAATACCACCTCTTTATTTATATTTTTATAATTAGGTCCTTAAAATTTAATTTCTTATTTACAATTTGGTCTTTCAAATTATTTTTTTTACAATTAGGTCTCTAAAATTATTTTTTTATAATTAGGTCCCTAAAATTAAAAATTTTAATAGGTCCGATCAAGTTGGATTCTGGTTTAGAATAGTTATTTTTGGGTCGGGTTCGGGTGGGCCAAAAACCCGACCCGACTCGTGCCCATCCCTATACTTAACTAGTTCACCATTAAAGAAAATTGACTTAACACTAAGCAGCCAATAATAAAAATCATATATGAAAAAATTCAAATCATAAAATGCAAAAATAAAATCCTAAAAATTATAGAATATAAAAATTATAAGAAATTTAACATTTTCAAAAACTATACAAATAATTTTGAAATTATAAATATGCGAAAATTTTTAAGAAAATACAAAATTCTTTAAACAGCCTAAAATTTCAATAATATATATTTTAAAAATGACAAAAGCACTTTCGGTGTCGATGTTGAGTTAAATTTTTAGATATAAAATAAAAAATTACTTTTTAACTTCTTAAATAAAATTTAATTTTTCCCTAAAGAAATTTTAAATTCTACGAAGCATAATTTTACCCTTTTTCCCCCTTATTCGACAGACACAAAAGCGCTAAAAATTTTAGTACGAGTTTGGCTTACCACATACTCCTATATTATTATCTGAACCAATAAAAATGACTTATTTTGCTATTTTTTCTTTAATTTTTCTAACTAATAATTTATTATTATTTTTTTACATGTCATTAGAAAAATAATTTTTAGAAATTATTATAATTGGGTTCCGACCTGACCCAGTCTGGTCGAGTCAAATATTTTTGGAGACAGTTCAGGTTGGGTCGGTTCAGATTTTATTAAAGGTGATTTCGGGTCGGGTTTAGGGTGGAAAATATTCGACCCGACTCGAGACTAATAGTGTAGTTTTCTCTTATATTTTTAGGAATATTCGCAGTAATGCTCCCTCTTTATATATTTTTTACAATTGGGTCATTAAAATTGATTTTTAATAATAAGGTCCCTAAAATTTAATTTTTTTACAATTAGGCCTTTAAATTTTATTTTTTTAATAGCTCGGGTCAAGTTTTTCCAAATATGAGGTCGAATTGGGTTCCGAATTTAAGGTATACATTTTTAGGTTAGATTTAGGTGGGCCAAAAAACTGACTCGTGCCCATCTCTAATTGAGATCATAGCTTATGTGGTAAGCCAAACGCATAATATAATTTTTCTAAAAGCAGTGGATTGCTGAGTTTGTGGTTGGGAGTTATGACACATAGGATCGCCGCTTTTGAGTGGTGAGTCGGGATTATCATATAGTGGGGCTAGGGTAAATTTTGGGGTACGAGGATTCTCATACCTCTACAATATAAATATTGTTAACTCCATACCCAAATAAATTAAGTATGATCAATTCTAACATTTTCATAAAAATGGTACACTAACTCTTTAAAAATCTCATTTAACTCTTTGAAAATCATATACTGCAACAAATTAAATGGGTCAATTGACCCCTAAATTACATGTGTCTCCGTCACCGGCTTGCACGCGCTTGAGCTATTGGGCCATTGCTTGTTGTGGTTGGTGCATGGGGCCACCCCTCACCAACCAGGCCGGTCATTTTGGTTTATGGCTAGGAGCTCGTGGGGCCTCCCCTTTGGGTGGGAAAAAGCGAATTTTAAGGATGAGTTTGGTTCGTAAGATTACGACTGGGAAATTGTAAGGTTATAATATTTGATTAACGGATGAAAAATATTTTAATACATAAATTTATATAAATTTTAATTTATATAAATTTTTAAATTTTAATGTTTAGGTTGGAGTTATTTAGGGGTTTAAGTTGTGGTTTAGAATTTATGATTTATAAATAAAATTTGAGATTTAAAATTTGAGGTTATAAATTTAAATTTTAAATTTTATAATTTAAATATAAAAGATTGTATAATTTTTTTGTACAGCTTATATATTAAAATATAAAATATAAGATTAATAAAAAAAATATTAGCGGCAAACTCTAATAGTTAGATTTTTCTCCATAAAGTGTTTTCCTAAATCTCTTTCTTCTATAATGTCATCGTAGTTTTATCCTTTTTTTTATTTTGGATAAAAGTCTTTTTTTTTTTTGTATTTTTTCGCATATACTGTTAAGTTTGTTTATTTATTTTTACGGTACTATTTTTTTTGTTTTGTGACATAATTTTTTGTCTATTTTATAATAATTTAGTATTCATGTAGCGATCATTACGACGTACCATCTGATCAATAAATGTTGGTTGTTTAGTATAGGTATATTTTTATTTGTGGTAGTTTGCCGATGCAATCATAACCATTAGCGGAGCAATATGTAATATTGATTTTTTTCAATCAAGTCTTTTATGTTAATATTTTTGCGTCTAGTTGAATAGAGACATAAAGATTTAATGATGTTTGTTGGATTTTTATGAAAAATATTTGTGTCTAGTTGAATAGAGCCATGAAAATTTTGATGATAAATGTCAAATTTTTATGAAAGTTAAAGACATTTTCGATGAAATTTTTTATTTTATTTTTTTCGGACTTTGAATATTTTAAAATTGTCTTCTTTATGATTTTTTTTTTGTGAGCATGGTCCTTATAATTCTCTTTATGATTAAATTATATTTTTTTTGATTATCTTTTAATGAAATTTGATTTCTTTAAAAATATACATTTTATTGGATTGGTCTTGTTATAAAATTTATTAGATTAAAAACGGACTAAGGTGTTACAAGATTACACTTTTTATTAATTGTCCGTAACTTTAGATTGTGATATGCTAATAATGTTTTTGAACCAAATACTGTAATCTCGTACTGAAATTTAAAACTACACCTTGACTTAAACAACACGAATCAAAAACTTGTAGATGTGATTTTAATCTTTTCCGATTGTTTCCTGTGATAAAGTTCGAAATCAAAATCAGAGATAAAAACTAATTAATAACAAAAATAAAATTTAAATTCAAATAAATTAAAATTAAAGATCTAAGATAAATAAAATGTTTTATTATTTTTTGGCTTATATTGCAAATAAGTACTTAAAGTATACCAATTTTTTTATTTAGATACATAAAGTATTTTTTGATCAAAATAAGTATCTAAAGTATATTTTTTTTGTCAAATTAAGTACCTAAAGTATAATTTTTTGTTAAAATAGGCACCTAAAATATTTTTCGTCAAAGTAAGTATCTAAAGTATATTTTTTGTCAAAATTAGTACATAATATATTTTTTAATCAATGTCATATGACAACTTTTTGGAACCTAGATGAAAATTATATATACTTTAAGTACCTATTTTGACAAAAAATATTTTAAATACTTATTTTAACAAAAAAAATATAATTTAAGTATTTATTTTAATTAAAAATAATTTAAATATCTAAATAAAATACTTAAGAGTATATTTTATGTACTTATTTGTAATATAAGCATATTTTTTTTAGTAGAGGGCCACGTACCCCAATCCGTCCCTAGTTGCTCATAATGCTAAGCTCTAGTATCGATGTTCCAACATAAACAAAAATTGACATGCAGGTATCTGCTTAGATTTGAATTTGGTAAGGTGGCGAGATGAAAAGGGGACACGTGTCACCCGAGAATTCACGGGTTTATAGTTTCTGTGTGTCGCGGGTGCAGAAATTGACTATTGAATGCTTTGCTTTTGCAAGGGCTTTTGACGTAAACATGACAAACATAAAGACAAAAGCTACAAGGTAACAGGAGACAAAGGTAACTAGCTCTTGCTTAGCTTTTGTGGTTTGTAGATCATTAAATTATTATAAATTTTATTTATTAAGTTAAAAAATTATTAAAATAATTAAAATCAAGTCCTAAGTATATAATTATGCAATTTTATTTGACTATCGCATCAATAGTTTTGTTAACAATTAACTGTATGTGATTTGATTGAAATTACTTTAATAGTTTAATGACCTAATTGACAAATGTTTTAGTTCAACTGTTAAACTAGAATATCCCCAATAGTTTATTGACCTACAAGGTAATTTTTCCTTTTTAATACTACATATTGTTTTTACTCTTCGTATCAATTTCTTAGCACAATAAGGGAAATTTAATATTTTAAGGATAAATCACGTTAAATGGTCATTGAATTTTTAGAATACTTACATTTGGTCATCTAACTTTTTAAATTTATAATGCAATTACTGAATTTTTAATTTGCTTTCATTATTATCACTGTCGTCAACTGTCATTAAAAATGATGACGTGACACATCAAAGTCATCTTCTTCCCTAGTAAATTCTAGGTTTCTCAAATCAATTGTCGCTGACCTATATCGCCTACACTATCATTGTCCAATGTTATTTTGATCATCATTGCCTCTAAACACAACACCCACCATACTAAAAAGCATCATCATCTCCCCAGACAGTGCTGTCATTTACCTCTTTTGATCTTTCCTCAAATTTTCCCAAAGTACCCGACCAAACGCTCTCCCAGGCATCACTCAAAATTTTCCAAAGTACCTCTGACCAAACGCTATGTGTTTACCAAGGGATACAATGCAATGCAATCCATCAAATGGTTGTTAGAAATACATTAAGTCTTGGTTTGATTTTGTTTGAAAATCATTGTAAAAAAGTTTAGTCGAAATAACGTTTTCATAACTTTTCAAAATTTTCTAACGTACCCGACCTAAGCTGATATGAAATAATGGTGAAGCTCTCGAGTATGGTGAGTATTTGTGTTTACGTAACGCCAGATGATGACGACACAATCGATAGAAGATTGACGAATACAATTGGTTTGAGAAACTTAGGGATTTTGGAAAAAAATGACTATAACGTTTCATGTCATCATTTCTTAATGAAAATGAATTACAAAAATTGTAATGAAAGCGAATTAAAAGTTTAGTATTTGTGTTCAAGTTTTAAAAGTTTGATGACCAAATTGTAAGCACCCTAAAAATTCAACCATTATTTATGTAATTTATCTTATTTTTAATGCAAATGTAGGAATTGAGTCTACACAAAAAAAATGAATGAACACCTTTAATCATTCGACCGATTAAAAGGTATCATGTTCATATCAATTTTATTGGTTAATTTGTTTATAGTTTTTGTGTTCAAAAAGTCCAGATATTTTGTTGTGGATCCGGCCCAAACACATTTGAACCAGGCTTATTATACCCATCAATGTGCTCCTTCGAGGTCTTCACTCACTCCTACAAACTAAAATTCCTTTTGATTTCAAAAATATTTCTTTTTTTAATTTTTATATCTATTTTTTAAATTAAATTTTTATTTTGTATTTTTTAAAATCGACAAATATTTATGTTTTAAACACGAAAAATAAAATAAAGAAAATCTTATATTGATGAGGATTTAAATTTGGTTCAAATATTTAGTATTTAAAAATTCTTTTAAAATAATATTTATACATTATTATACCCTTGAATTCGGATCAATTTATTAAATTAAAAAATTAATTTTGAACATTTTCAATTTTAAAAAACATTTTTGATAAAAAATAACAATTTAAAAAACTTTAATCATATATTTTTAAGAAAATAAAAACGAAAATAACCAACTATTAATTATATAAAATTAACATGTATAATGTTTTAAAAAGAAAGATAATTTTTTTTTTAAGTTAAGTAGAGATCTAATTATATTTCCAACAATTTTTTTACAACGACAACTGAATGTTATTAAAAATCTCATACAACTTAAAGGTGCAAAAAAAGTAATTACTTCCATAGATATTAGCATACCGTCAAAATTCATAAGCCTTCTTGAATCTCTATGTCTCTATTCAAAAGAGACGTTTTATGGGATGAAAAAGGAGTGATGAGCGAACCAAACAATAAGGCAGATTGCTCCGCTACCCAGGTATGATTACATCAGCAAACAACCATCAAGTGAGTGAGGATTTATATGATAGGCTCGATGTACTTCAACCGAATATCGCCGATGAAAGGTGTAAAGATCTCTTGTGAAGTTGGGAAGCAAAAACCGATGAAAGAAATGACAATTTTGACACGATTGATTTTAAAAGTGGTTCGACCTTCTCAACCAAGGTCTACATCCACTACCTTAGCATCCACACTAAGGATTTCCCAATTAACTACCATGAATTCTTTCTTTTTACAAGCTCAAGAGTAACCTTTACGACCCATCTTTTCACGAGCTAAGATAAAACATTGTCCCTAGTTTTTATAAGGATCAACTAGAACTTATCCCTCAACAATGAGGTCTTGGCAATGTAAACTAATTACCTCTCTAGGCGGGTGTTTATACATTTTGGCTCACTAGGATTGGACTTAATTACAAGAGATTAAAGAAATAAACACGTTACAACTTTACTCTTGATCTTTAAGCTTGGATGTTCATCAGCTTGTTCTTCAAGTGTCTCAAACCTTCTTTTATAGTGTGGAATAGGGTAGTAACCGATTATGGCCATTGGAGACTTAATTTCTTAAATTAAATGTACTTATGGGCATGTCGGTATCGGTATGCGGATTACCGTATCAGTATCTGCTTTAAATAGAAAAGGTCGTTGTGCACATAAAATAGAGCATATCGATACGGTATCTACCGTATCGATACGACTTAGCCAATACTGGTACGAAGGTTGCTCACTAGAAAAATAAAATAAAACACTTCGAGTATCGGTACATGCTTAACCGTACCGGTACGAATAATCATTCTTTTTACTTTTAAGACATTTTAAAATTATGTTCAAGTCAAAAATATTTTCAAAAACCTTTCAAATGTATTTTTCAAGTTAATTAGACATTGAATTGTTTTTGCAATATTTATCTAAGTCCAAAATCATTTTTCATTTAAGTTATATCAAAATTAATATCTCAACAATCTCCCCTTTTTTGATATACCGAACCACTTGGAAAATTGTTTTTGAAAATGCTCCCCTTAGAAAAACAATTTTAGAAAAAGAGAGAGTTGTACCAGTATAAGTAGTCAATTTTTGACTTTTAAGACATTTTAAAATTTTGTTAAAGTTAAAAATCTTTTCAAAATCTTTTCAAATGTAATTTTCAAGTTAAGTAGACATTGAATTATTTTTACAATATTTATTCAAGTCCAAAAATATTTTTCATTTAAGTTATATCAAAATTAATATCTCAACACTATCTTTCTATGACTTCCGACAAAATCAAAATTAGAAGCTAGTGCCGTCAAGATCTTTGTATGAACATCAAAGCGACCGCTAAGATATGCTAAAATCATGGCAAACGACATATGAAACGAACTACAAAAACAAAGAAAAAACGTGCCATAAAGGCAGAAAAACACTTGTCACAAAGGCATAGATTCTTATTAAAAATATGAAAAAATAAAAAAATAATGAACCCCGGTGGTCGACAACCAATATTGAGATTGGTTTTGCCGACTCGCCAAGAAAACAAATGAAAAAAAAAGAAAAGAAGATAGGTTGCGGCGCTCTAAGGTTGAGAGAAAAGTTTATTCTAATTATGTTTTAAAGATTAATACTACTATATTATAATATGAATCTACACAAGATGAGACAATATAAGTATCATTGACCACCAGTCAATTAATATTTTGAATGAAACAAACATAATGAAATACATCAATTGGTTCAATGCGATGAACCCTTAAGTTGTTTAAACAGTTTTAGTATTCGAATTTTGATGTTGTGACGAGCCGTCTCAAAATGAATTGTGAGCACTTAATTCATCCATATAAATTAAATGCCCGTACTTTTAAAAATGAAAAAAATAAAGTTCGACCAAAAAATAGTATACAATAAAATGATGTTATTTGAATTCAATTAGTGGTTTGAGGCGAAAAGAGAGTTATATAATATATATTTGCCCTCTCATTACCCAAAGCTTTGACCTGATTAATTTGAATCAACTCCTTGTGATACACCTAGTTTTGGTGGTAAGTCTCTCACGAGAATTTTTACAACCACAAGACCTCGAACTCGAGACATGCTTAGCGATAATAAACTACTTAGCACTTGGAACAATACTGTAATAAAAAATATTATTAATCCTAAAAAATTTAAATCGAACAATTTTATGTGCAAGATGAGGGCGGGTATATAAGACTATTAAAATTCGATGCTATTTAATTTGCAAAAGTCCGGGACGTGCAATGTAAGTTAATGGCGGCAGAACAGTTTTTTTTTATTTGACGCTCCTAATTTTATTCTCATTTCTTCCGTTTATTTCCCCATTTCCTTCATTGCAACAAACCGTCCGCTTCTCTTGGTGTATAGTGCAATCGATCAATGGTTTCGCCTCTCAACGAAAGCTCTGATTCCATCCGATTTCAAAATCATTTGTCTGAGATTCCTTTTATTGGACCTCCACCATTCTCAATTTCAACAACTCAAACGCAATAATCAGGTTCGCCTTCCTGTTTCTAGCTGGAGACGAATCGCATTGCGATCGTCGTCATGTTTGAAGCTCAGGTAAGCTTTTTTTTTTTTCATTCTCCTTTTATTATTATATATATGTATGTATGTATAAAATTTTAACGTGAGTAGTTTTACCTTACTGAATTTATATAGCTCGAGAATGTTATTGGAACTTAGAAGCTTATAGAATTTTATTTTACTTGTTCATTAATTGGCAATTAAATTGTTAACGTTTCCAAGTATATGTTAATGTTAAGAATTTAGAGATTGGATGAACCTAATTTATGGTTGTGTTGTTTTTAATTAGATAATTTGTCCAAAAGTAGAATAGGAAATGAGTTGCGAGGTGATAATCACATAGTACATAAGAGTTGTGTAGAGACGATAAGAGGAGTGACAAAATGATAAATTAGGCTCAAGTTTTTACATGTTCAGACTTATATCTAGCGGTTTAATTCCAATTTGTTGCCCGCATTCATGTATTTAATCATTCAATCATCATATACGTGCCTGACATTTTTTGTTTTGGTTGTAAAACATGCACCTGTTACTACTTATACTGGTGCTTTAGGACAGTCGTCACTTATAAGGTGTTTCTTGCTTTCTTTCAATGTTTCTGAATTTGTGCATATTGTTCTTTTTTTGTAGGTTCTGCATTTGATTCGAAAGTACTTGGGAGAGTATGTTCATGATCTCTCATCAGATACATTAAGGATCAGTGTTTGGCAAGGTTTCTTCACAAATACTGTTTGTTTTTGCTTACTTTTCTTTACTTCTTGTTTTTCCCCATATTTTGGAGCTACCACTGTTACACGACACTTTCTTATGAAAGCAACTTTGGAAGTGAAACATGATGGCATCATTTTACAAATATTCTCCCTTCCTACAGGTGATGTTGTCCTCAAAGATTTAAATTTGAAGGCAGAGGCACTAAATTCCTTAAATCTTCCGGTTGCTGTCAAAGCTGGTTTAGTGGGCACTATAACTCTAAGGGTAGCTATTTTCACCGTTAGTGTTTGTTTTATTTACTGTTAGGCTTATCTTCTGAAACTTCCGCCATTGGAAAGAAATCCTGTCTCCCCCCTTAAAAATTGTAGTTTTAATATGTTTTGACATATAATTTTTATGTTCTGACTTCTAGTTATTTGCATTCTTATTCGTTTCTGAAATTTTTATGCTGTAGGTTCCTTGGAAAAGTTTGGGTAATGAACCTGTAATTGTTCTCATTGATCGCGTATTTGTTCTTGCTCACCCAGCTCCTGATGGCCGGACTCTTAAAGTAGGATGATATTTTATTTGATGGGGAATTTTTATCTAAGTTTCCTATTGTCAGAGCTGCATCTTTTTCTTATTTTCATTTGAAATCTTATTTTTATTGTACAGGAGGAGGACAGGGAAAAACATTTTGAAGCTAAAATTCAACAAATTGCGGTAAATATTTTTTTTGATAAATAAAATACACATATATTGCTTATAACCTTGTGTCCATCATATCATTGTGTGTCCTCCAAGTATATTCTTGTTCAAATACTTACATTACTTAAAAAATTGTGTACATAATATCATTGTTTCCTCCAAGTATAATCTTGTTCAAAAGTTTAATGATAAGGCAATAACATTTTCCCCCTGTCAGGTTTGTGACAATTGATAAGAATCCTTAATATACTAATGTTTTAATGCCAAAGGTTTTCAAGATTTTGTTGAAACTTGGATATTAGAGGCTTCTCCTCCTCCTTCTCCGTCTATGACCCTTTCCATATCTATTCTCTACTTATTTATTAACGGTAGTGACTTTTTGAGAGGACCATTGGTTATTTTTCTATGCTTATGCTGTGCCCTTTGCAACACTTTCCCTTATTTGATGTCTATAATAATACATTGCTGTATAGAGATCTGTTACTAGAACTCAGATTTATAGTGCACTTAATATTTCTTAACATCACCTATGCATGCAACAGTTTTGATAATATCGTATGTTCCATTCTGAACTTTTTCTGTATTTTTGAGTTGAACTATTGTTATTCCTTATGTTTTAAAGGTAAACAATGCTATTGATAGATTGTTATTACTTTGTTCTTGTTTTTCTTTCGTTTCTTTTTTTTTTATATGGAAGAACGGAGGAGGGTAAATAGAGTCTTGCAATTTGAGTTTTTGTTCTACACTCGTGCATTTGGACATAATCATTTTAAAACTTTTTTATTGCCTGTAGGAAGCAGAATCAGCAACTCTTGAAGGATCAAAGCTGGAAAACGTATGTCTTTGGATGTTGGCACATTTTACTTTCTATGAATACTGCTTTCTTTTGCTTTTATGATTAAATAAGGTACCTCCATTTATTTATTTTTATAGGGATATTACGTATTTCACTTCTCGCTAATATACTTTTATATTCTTCCTGGTAAAATGTTGATGAATGGCTCTTTGTATGTGAACTATTTTACATGTATATCTTTCATATTTCGTTTACACAGTTTGTTTTAGTTTTATTAATTCACTAATGCTTTCGTTCTCACTACATATGGTTCTTTTAGAATTTATAGTGACTCATTGCTAGCTCTTTTCTTTCTCCCTTCTGTTTGAGTTGATGTGCAGCCACCTCCTGGAAATTCGTGGCTTGGTTCTCTGGTTGCTACAATTATTGGAAATCTGAAGATAACTATCAGTAATGTACATATCAGATACGAGGACTGCATCAGGTGGTGGTCGTGTGCTATTTTTGATGTTTTTTATGACCATTTTCAGTTTTGTAGTTTTTAAGCTTTGTAAACTAAGTTAGGCTAAACTTTCAATCTCTTGATAACTTACATAGTTGTCTTTGTTGTCCTTTACTGACCAGTTCACTTTTCTATTAATGGACTGTAATCTTGTAGTAATCCTGGTCATCCGTTTACTTCTGGTGTTACCCTGGCTAAGCTTGCTGCTGTTACTATGGATGAGCAAGGGAATGAGACCTTTGATACTAGTGGCGCTCTTGATAAGTTGCGTAAGGTCAGCTCTTTATTTTATTTTTCCTTGTCATATAACTCATGCTACTGTCCTTTAGAAATAGAGGGTATTGAATCGAAATGGAGTGCTGCATCAAGACACATTACAATTTTGGGAACAGCGATGAGTAATTGTTCTGTTTCTGGAATTGTTTTTCCTTGTCTTAAAGCTAATAAATTTACTTTGGAAATTTCTCAAGAAAAGATGACATTTGTGTTTGAATTAAAAAAAAAATCCAGTTTGATTAATGGTGATCTTCTTTTCAAGTTGTAATGATCAAAGATTCCTGTTCTGATGTTTCAACCTTCTGTTGTATGTTTGCTTAGTGTGTTGCTTTGAATTCTGAGGGATTGGAACAGATGTCTGAATCTATGACATGGGGTACTTAAAGTTGTGAGATTAAATGCATTTCTATGGTCACTCAATGTCATAGTATATAGCTTCCATCAAGAATGGTATGAGACTTCTTGAATCGTAACTGAATCTCATTAGTATATTATGGGTTAGGCAACATTTTCTTTGCATTGAATTCTTGCAACCCAATTCAAAAAATATGATCTATAATTTGGATATCATTCCATAATTGAAGAGGAGAAAATGTCAAACTAGGTTCTGAAAGTGGCTGGCATAATCTAAACAAGTCCTTATGCATGCCAAAACTGAAATGAAGATCAATTGCAACCAATGCTTGTCAAATTTAAATGAAAAAGATGACGGGCCCATTCTCCTCTTGAACTTTTAGATTTTTCCGCTTTTCCTTTTAGGCTTACTCTTTGCAAATTGTTTGTCATGACTGCTACTGCTGTCTTTTGTTTATGAATGACGAGAAAAATTATTATGCTAATGCTTGTGTAGTTTGTTTGTTTTCAGTCTTTGCAACTGGAGAGGCTTGCCATGTATCAAAATTCAGATAACCTGCCTTGGAAGATAGATAAGAAATGGGAAGATCTTAGTCCCAAAGAATGGATTGAGGTTTGATTCATATGTGGAATCGTTATCTCATTTTCTTCCATAGTTCCATAGGTTTCACTGCAGATGGTGAAGGTTAACTGAAACATTACAATAAATTTTATACGTCACTTATTCTTTCTAATTTTTTGTTTGTCCAGGTATTCGAAGATGGTATAAACGAACCTGCTGCTGACAGTGAAGTGGTATCTATGTGGGCTATGAATCGCAATTATTTGGTGTCACCAATCAACGGAGTACTTAAGTATCATCGACTTGGAAATAAAGAAAGAAACGACCCAGATATTCCTTTTGAGAAGGTTTCTCTCGTCTTAAGTGATGTCTCCTTGACTATTACAGAGGTTTATATACTTTTTTCATGTATATTTTTAATTTCTCCATTTTATTTGTTTCCTGTGGATTAAGATAAATTTAAAGTTCACTCTTGGTAGATTGCCTGCAAAGAAATAATAAGAATGAGAAAAGAGAGGAAGAAAAAGACTTCTATGCAAGTCTTGAATTTGCTTTGTTTTCGCCCTTTCCTTGGCTCAATATCATGATTGGATGAAACTTTTAGAAGTTTTTTCAAGATATAGGACATATGTTGAAATTTCCCATTTAAGACCTCTGGTGCAGATTTGAAGGTGTCTTATGCTTTGTGGTGGCGGTATCATGACTCTCAAGCGGTATTGCATCGAGAGGAAATTGTGGTACATACATTGCTCTTTTTGCAAATATTTCAATTTGATAATTACTCATAAGAGTGCCTTTTGTTTGATAATCTGAAAATTACACTTGAATTAAACATTTTCAAGATTGGTTATATATATATTTCATCTGCTTTGTGAGTAAAATTTCCCCTCCCTTAAAATGCATCACTATTTCATTTATCGGTTCTCGTGGGATCAAATTCGGCATATGTGCCGGGCCGTCGGCGTTACATTCACTTGTATGCAGTTTGCTACAACAGTCATCACGTGTTGACAACTTAGAAGTTCGAGACATTGAGAAAGATCTTGACTCAAAAGTTATTCTTCTATGGAGGTAACAAGATTTAGCGTTGCTTAACTCTCTGCTCCCCCTTCTGAAGTGAAGTCAGAATTGGTCATTGATTTGATGGGAAAACCCTGTTGCATTAAGAAATTGTTTAAGTAATTACTACAAAAATTCATTTAAGCTCAAGTGGCAATTATATAGGGTAGCTTACTGTGAGCAATAGTAAGCATGCATGGCATAGACAACTATTGGCTTAAGTTATCAGGCTAATAACTTTTATGCTTTTTAGGCAAATTAGTTTTTGAGGTCCTGTATCAATGTCTATTTCTGTTTGATGTATTGTGTAAGTAGTAACCACCACTAACAATGAGTAAGGACGGAGCCATTCAGGCATTGGGAGGGGATGTGTGCCCCCCCCCCACAAATTTTTTTAGCGAATAATGGCATTTAGGTCCTTTTTAGTTTAAATATTAGTCAAAGAAGGCCTTGTCCCCTCCCAGTTTTTAGATTTAAATACTTAATTTTGATGTAAAGCAATTTATCCCCTCCCAATGTTTGATCTTGCCAATGGAGAAACATTGTCAAAGCTCCAACTGCAGTTGTTTTGTTACATAAATATTCTTTCCATTTAGCTTGTATTTATACATCAATCTCTCTTTGAAAGTGGAAAGATTTTTGTCCGAGTAACTTTTAGAAATTAGATGATGGTGAAACCATCAGTCTTGTTTTTCACTGTGAAGCACGGCCATAGCTCCACCCTTTCGTACCATTAAATTGTCTGAATTAATATGGACATGCATTTGATATGGGTAGACATGTGTTAGATGCCTCGGATATGCATCGATTATGAATGTTTTCTCTTGGTCCGACCCTTCTATTATGAATGTTTTCTCTTTGGTCGGCCTTTTGTCATAATTTTTGTTCAAATACTCACAGGATTAGTTATTCTTTGGATTACCATTATCTTTGTTTGTTCCATTTATATATATAAATATATTAAGATTTCATTCACTTGTTGAATAGGTTGCTCTAGGTTTGTATATGTAAATATGTTATTAGAAGTGATCAAGGGTATTAATCTACATGTCATAGTTTAACAATATTTCAAGTTTACTCCCTTACATTCAAAATTTTCCATTTCTACTTGTATCAATCGGGTTACTTGCACACGCAAAGGTTGAATCTGTGAAGTCTAAGGAAGCGGTGAGCAGAGAAGGCTTCATAAGAATAGTTGGTTTGCTTTGAGTTGGTAGGTGGAAATGTAATAGGATCGCTTTGTTATTCAGTTCTATGATTATTATTTTCCCCCAAATCCCCCAATACTAACTTCCTTTTGCAAATTCTATTCAACTTAATCTCGGGCATGCGAGAATCGAAGATGCATATGATGGGGATGCTTTTGATGGATCACAATTTACGGAGGAAAGGCTGAGTAAAGAAGAATGGCAAGCAGTCAATAAGTTACTCGATTACCGGCCGGATGAGGAATTGATGTCATATTCGGGGAAGGATATGCGAGAACATGATCCGGTTTTTGGTAAATTGTATCTATTAACCAAGCTCGCTACGAGGATCATCAATATAAACCGGATGGAGATTGTCTGTGGTAGATTTGAACAACTTGATGTGTCAGCAAAATTTAAACATCGCAGTACCCATTGTGATGTAACGTTAAGATTCTATGGTGTCTCAGCCCCTGAAGGTCCACTTGCTGAGGTTTGTTTGAGAACCATGTTAAGGATCACTAAAGATATCAAACTAAGATGAATACCAGAGAGGATCTTATAATCATATCAACCTGTTTATTGTTTCTATTTTAGGTATCAAGCATGTTTTAACTAGTTATTTTAACCGATATTGTAAAGTGCATCTTTTTTCCCCCTTAAAAAGTTCTCTTTTTATTTAATAGATTCAAAACGGTTTGAGTTGCCAGATGGAATGTGTGTGTATTGCCTGATATTGGTCTTTTTCTGCAGAGTGTCTGCAGTGAGCAAAAGGTGAATGCATTAATCGCTAGCTTTGTACTGAGTCACTGTGGGAGAGAATGTTGATTGGAGGTTGTCAGCTACAATTTCCCCCTGCCATGTTACGGTAATTTCTACGATCCTAGTTTGAAAAGGGGGATTTCTGGGTTTGCATCATTTTACAAATGAATATAGTTGCTTGCATTACTCATCTTGACTTGTGCTTTGTGTCTTGTGCAATAGATAGTATCCTGTAGACCTTTAACTATGACAATACTGTTGTAATGATCTCCAGAATTGGCTCCAAGCCTTTTCAGTGAGGAGGGCGATGATTAATATGAGGTAGTGACAATCCTTTATGGATTCATAAAACCTCTCATCTTGCTTAAGGAAAGACAATGTGGCAACAAAAGGGTAATCCCTTTACTGACTCATCAAATGTCTAGCTGACGGCTGTCTTAGGAGCGATATAGTTTGTAAATCCCTATGGAGGTAACAGAGGAAATGCACCTCCACTAGATCTTCTGAGGCCTTCTGGAGGCCCTTAACGCTCCAAGCCATTACAAATGCCATTCTAATTCATGGAAAAACTATCATGTTCTTGTTGTAAAAGTTCTTTGCCCAATTTGGTTTGAGTTTCCTGAATTAGATTGATTATTAATCTGGATAATATTGGTTGGCTAACTTCTTAATATATGATGAAATTCTCACTGTTGAGACATTGTTTCTAGCTTTAAACTTGAGATTGATTTCTTTTAGTTTAAGATATGAGCTTGTATGATGAATTTTTGTCTTTTTATGTTTTTCGATATGATGTTTATATTCTGGTATTTTGTCTCTTCTGGGTGATTAAACAATTTGTCGCTTTTTGAGATAATGCGTTATCTGCACTATAATTGTAAAGCATTTGGCAGTTGGACCTTTATTTACTTTCTCTATCCTCTTTTACTTTGTGTTATCAGCTGTTAGCAGGTATGGTTTGATAAATTCTTATGGCTTTTCTAGGTTTTGAAGGAAAGTTGTGATCGTTTTTTTGAGTTTGTGAAGAGGAGTAATGCAGTTAGTCCTACATTTATTAATCGAAACTGCTTCTAAATTGCAGGTAATGGCATCAATAGAATGAGAATATCAATATCCTCTATATCCTTTATGCTGATCTTTATTTAAAACCAACTGCAGACGAAGATCGAAAAAGTGACTCGTCGAGCACATGAGCAGATTCAGACAGTGCTTGAGGAGCAGAACAGGTTAAATACTTGTTTTTAATTGTGTTATTCATTTCCATTTGTTTGATCATTTTAATTTTTGTCCATTTTTTATCATAATATATTATGCCTATGCAGTTACGCTTTGTATCTCATTTGACATGCCAATTGGATGATGTACGATGGCACAAGACAATTAATGCATCATATATATATATGAGTTAGGATCAACTTACATGGTGTAAAACTCATTTAGTTTTACACTAATCTATGACCATTGGAGGAGTGAAATGGATGAATGAGATGAAAAGTTGAAAATAAGGGTAGACACATGCATTAGATACATTCATGCAATCTTGCTTGTACATAACAGGTCTAGGAAAAAGACCGAGTACCCTCGACATGGGGTCAATGACAAGAAGGCCAACCTAGTCTTGAAGGAGGCCAAACACGAAGAAGATGGAAACACCCAAAATAAAAGGTATCAGCGACAAAATCTTTGACAATTACTGACCAATGTTTTTTATTTTGTAGGATTTGATTCCTCCGACAATGGTGTGACGGATGCCAACAAAAATTCTTTCTAGATCATGCCCTCTGTCGATAGAAAAGCCGGGCAAAATTTTTCAAAAGAACTTATCTCATTTTGTCGGTGGCGCAGTCACCCAACATCTTGCAAATCATGCCTCCGTCGGTGGTGGTACGCCAACTTAATGAAGATCTTGCCTCTCTTCGGTGGTGTTGCGGATCAAATTTTCCATCCAGATCCTATCTCTCCGCCGGTGGTGTAATGGATCCCATATTCTCGCTGATCTAGTCTCTCCGTCAATGGTGAAGTAGATCAAATCCAAACTAGATATTGCCTCTGTAGGTGGTGTTGCAGATCAAATTTTCCATCCAGATCCTATCTCTCCGCGGTGGTGTAATGGATCTCACTTTTTGCTGATCTAGTCTCTCCGGCGGGGTGTAGTAGATCAAATCCTATCCAGTCTTGCCTCTTCGACGGTGTTGCGAGTTAGACCTAAATTTTACTCGGAGTTTACCTTTTTATTTTAATGGTAGCTAAAAAATCAATCCAAAAAAAAAAAAAAAAAAAGAAAAAAATCAAAAGAAAAAGAAAAAAAGAGAAAAATTGAAAAAAATTGAAAAAGAAAAAAAAATGAAATGAAAAAAGCAAGAAAAAGAGAAGAAGAAAAAAAAAAAAAAAAAAAAGAAAAAAAAAGAAGAAAATCAAAAAAAGAGAAAGAAAAAATGAAAAGAAAAATGAAAAATGAAAAATTCAAAAAATGTATCGCCCGATCTAGCCCTCCGCTGATGGAGTGGCTAGGTACAAGTTGCAGTCGTCCTCTGATCCTGCTCTCCGTTGATGGTGTAGCCGGTTCCAGGTCGTCATTATCCGATCCAGTCCTCCGTGATGGAGTGGCTAGGTCCTAATTCTTTGTTGTCCTACTTATCCGTGATGGTGTGTAGTAGGGTTCGATTAATGTTTTGTTTCTCCGTTGATAGATCCAACTTTCTCGATTTTCTAGTTTTCTTTATTAATGTTGTAGCTAGAAAAAAATAAAAAAAAGAAAAAAGAAGAAAAAATCAAAGAAAAATAGAAAAATAGAAAAATAGAAAAAATGAAGAAAAAGAAAAAGAAAAAGAAAAAGAAAAAATGAAAAATGAAAAAAATCAAAAAATGAAAAATGAGCTTTCAACCAAATTCTGATCATGCATCTTCGTCAGAGTCGTAGCTTGATCACAAAAAACAACTATCCGATCCTCCTCTCTTCGTCGGTGTCGTAGCTGGATCAAATCTTCAGACCTTGCCTCTTCGTCGGTGTTGTAGCTTGGTCAAATCTAACTTTCGGTTCTGCCTATTCGTCGGTGTTGTAGCTGAACCTAATTCACTAACTTTCGGTCTTGCCTCTTCGTCTGTGTTGTAGCTGAACCAAATTCACTAACTTCCGGTCTTGCCTCTTCGTCGGTGTTGTAGCTAGACCAAATTCACCAACTCTTGATCCTGCCTCTTCGTCGGTGTTGTAGCTGGATCAATATTACTAACTTTAGACCATGCCTCCTCGTCGGTGTTGTAGCTTGGTCAAAATTTACTAACTTTCTAGTTGTATCAATGTTGTATCTCAAAAAGAAGAAAAAGAAAAAGAAAGAAAGAAAAAGAAAAAAGCAAAAAAGCAAAAAAAAAGAAGGAAAAAAGATAAGGAAAAAAGCAAGAAAAAAGGGGAAAAAAAGAAAAAAGAGAAAAATAGAAAAAAGAAAAAGAAATGAAAAAGAAAAATAAAAATAAAATAAAAAAAATGAAAAAATGAGCTTTCAACCAAATTCTTATCATGCCTCTTCGTCAGAGTCGTAGCTTGAACACAAAAAAGAACAATTATCCGATCCTGCCTCTTCGTCGATTGTCGTATTTGGATCAAATCTTGAACCTTGCCTCTTCGTCGGTGTTGTAGCTTGGTCAAATCTAACTTTCGGTTCTGCCTCTTCGTCGGTGTTGTAGCTGAACCTAATTCACTAACTTCCGGTCTTGCCTCTTCGTCGGTGTTGTAGCTAGACCAAATTCACTAACTCTTGATCCCGCCTCTTCGTCGGTATTGTAGCTGGATCAAATTTACTAACTTTAGACCATGTCTCTTCGTCGGTGTTGTAGCTTGGTCAAAATTCACCAACTTTCAAGTTTTAACAATGTTGTAAGAAAAATTCAAAAAAAAAAGAAAAAAGAGAAAAAAAGAAAAAATATGAAAAAATATGAAAAAACCAAAAAAAAAGAGAGAGAAAAAAAGAGAGAAAATTGTCAGTTTTCTGATCTTGCCTCTTCGTCAGAGTTGTAGCTGGATCAGACATCATAACTTTCACCTATCGGTCTTGCCTCCTCGTCAGTGTTGCAGCTGGATCGAATTTTGTAGACCCTGTCTCTTCGTCGGTGTTGCAGCTGGGTCGAACTCTCTTTAGGTATTAGCTTATTACCAATAATGTAGCAAGTAGAACTCGGTTTGGCTTCCTCAACAAACAACCCCCATTTTGAAGGCTTTGCTTCCCGAGAGTGACAAGGTGGATCAACCAAAAGAAGAAAGAAGACATGCGCTGAAGAGAATGAAGATCTACCAAAGAAAGAAGACGCGTCAAAAGGAGAGAAGTTTAGCCAGATAAGACAAAAATGAGTGCTTTTGATCTTTGCTTTGTTCTCTTTTCACAATAACAAGCAAAGAGGGGCAACTGTAATCACTCATTTTTGTCCAGGTTTTAGTATTTTAAGTATTGTTGTAATAGTAATATTATTAATATAAAATTAATAATAATAAATAAAAAAAATGTGTGGAGCAACATGCTCCACGTCACCCCCAAATACCCACCCCTTTGTGATTTTGCCTATATATAGGCCATAGAATTGAAATTGGAAACGGGAATTGAGGAAGCAAATGGAATCGGCATAAGGGATGGCCGAATAAGAGAGCAATGCTCTCGGCTAGCCCAGGGCCAAGGGGTAGTCCCCTCGGTCCTAACCGGTTCGATCGGGGTCATATTTTAGGTCCGATCTAGTTAATATTTTTGGAGAGGTCGTGGTAGATCTCGGTGGGGTCCAGTCGGGGTTCGTCATTCGAACTCCTAGTTAGGTATATTTTCTTTCCTTTTTATTTATGTTGTAATTTTTATATTTTAATGAAGTAGTAGTTAATTTAAAATTGTGTTTTTAATTTGTATGTTTATCTATGTTTTAGATTAGTATGTTTTAAATTTATGTTTTATATTAGTGTTCTATTTATGTTAGATATGTTTTTATTTATGTGTTAAATTAATAGTTATGTATATATATTTTAGATTAATATTTTATTTATGTTATGTTAGTATTTCATTATGTTAGTATTTATTTATATTTTTATCGCAAGGTATTTATTTATATTTGTCATGTTTTTTAGTTTGCATAACGAACATATATTTTGTCAATGCGGTGCCCTTTTATTCGAGCGTAAACGGGTCGATGATCGGCGTAGTGATAGTGGTTGGACGTTTACTCTCGAATAACGGGGCCTTTAAAATTTACTCGCACTTATAATCAAATTTTAATTTAATCGTCACTTTAAATCCGAAAAATTTAATATTAATAAAGCGGTAATTATTAAAGTACCAATTTTGGGCGGTGTGGGGTGCTAATCCTTCCCCATCCGAATCGACTCCGAACCCGATATTCTGAAATCTCTGGTTTTCTACGGTGTCCGGTCCACCTTGAGTGACGACTCCAATTTTAAATAAAATGCGGGTTTTCTAAAATCCCACGAAAGACAAATATTTTCAAAAAATAAAAAACATCTTTTTTTTAGCGAGAAAAAAAAATCACTACACAAATAGTGCACGTTTAATTTTCTTAGGGTAAAATATACAAATAATCACTAAACTATCTCTAAAAGTTAAACGTACACAAATGATAATTAACTTTAAAAAACAAATCATTGTAAACAAGGTATTTGTACTTAATCGTTAATAAATTTTGATGAAAAATATTAACAATGTCAACTGTTATATTAATATTTTTAAATAAAAATGGTTTAATAACTAATTTGACTATTGAGCTACACCCAAATTTCGAATTTGGTACTTTTAATATTTTTCATAGTTTAATACGTGAATTTTCATTCCAACCATCACAATAGTGCGGAGTCTAACGTACAACAGGTTATAGTACGATTATGGTACGATATTAACCGAAAATATCACAAATGTGGAACCTAAAATGTTACTCGATGACCTAAAATGTTACACTTTCGATAACATTTTAGGTTGGTGATCTCACGACAAGTATCGATAATCGAGTCAAGTTTTGGTATTTTTAACCATCAACCTAAAATGTTACCAAAAAGTATAACATTTCGGTTGGTAAGTAACATTTTAAGTTTTGTTTTGTAATATTTCGGTTGGTATCGCACCGTAGCCGTACCGTACCTTGCCGTACCTTAAAACTCGCCCTCACAATAGTACTTAACTAGGGATGTGCATTTTACCCGATCGGGTTATATTTTTATTAAAAAATTGGGTTCAGGTCGGGTTTTCTTTAAGGGTGGGTTCGGGTTTAGGGTGAAAAATATCTGACCCGACCCTGAACTAATAGTGTAATTTTTTCGTATAATTTTAGGAATGTTTGTAATAATACCACCTCTTTATTTATATTTTTATAATTAGGTCCTTAAAATTTAATTTCTTATTTACAATTTGGTCTTTCAAATTATTTTTTTTACAATTAGGTCTCTAAAATTATTTTTTTATAATTAGGTCCCTAAAATTAAAAATTTTAATAGGTCCGATCAAGTTGGATTCTGGTTTAGAATAGTTATTTTTGGGTCGGGTTCGGGTGGGCCAAAAACCCGACCCGACTCGTGCCCATCCCTATACTTAACTAGTTCACCATTAAAGAAAATTGACTTAACACTAAGCAGCCAATAATAAAAATCATATATGAAAAAATTCAAATCATAAAATGCAAAAATAAAATCCTAAAAATTATAGAATATAAAAATTATAAGAAATTTAACATTTTCAAAAACTATACAAATAATTTTGAAATTATAAATATGCGAAAATTTTTAAGAAAATACAAAATTCTTTAAACAGCCTAAAATTTCAATAATATATATTTTAAAAATGACAAAAGCACTTTCGGTGTCGATGTTGAGTTAAATTTTTAGATATAAAATAAAAAATTACTTTTTAACTTCTTAAATAAAATTTAATTTTTCCCTAAAGAAATTTTAAATTCTACGAAGCATAATTTTACCCTTTTTCCCCCTTATTCGACAGACACAAAAGCGCTAAAAATTTTAGTACGAGTTTGGCTTACCACATACTCCTATATTATTATCTGAACCAATAAAAATGACTTATTTTGCTATTTTTTCTTTAATTTTTCTAACTAATAATTTATTATTATTTTTTTACATGTCATTAGAAAAATAATTTTTAGAAATTATTATAATTGGGTTCCGACCTGACCCAGTCTGGTCGAGTCAAATATTTTTGGAGACAGTTCAGGTTGGGTCGGTTCAGATTTTATTAAAGGTGATTTCGGGTCGGGTTTAGGGTGGAAAATATTCGACCCGACTCGAGACTAATAGTGTAGTTTTCTCTTATATTTTTAGGAATATTCGCAGTAATGCTCCCTCTTTATATATTTTTTACAATTGGGTCATTAAAATTGATTTTTAATAATAAGGTCCCTAAAATTTAATTTTTTTACAATTAGGCCTTTAAATTTTATTTTTTTAATAGCTCGGGTCAAGTTTTTCCAAATATGAGGTCGAATTGGGTTCGAATTTAAGGTATACATTTTTAGGTTAGATTTAGGTGGGCCAAAAAACTGACTCGTGCCCATCTCTAATTGAGATCATAGCTTATGTGGTAAGCCAAACGCATAATATAATTTTTCTAAAAGCAGTGGATTGCTGAGTTTGTGGTTGGGAGTTATGACACATAGGATCGCCGCACCAGTGGCGGAGTCAGGATTATCATATAGTGGGGCTAGGGTAAATTTTGGGGTACGAGGATTCTCATACCTCTACAATATAAATATTGTTAACTCCATACCCAAATAAATTAAGTATGATCAATTCTAACATTTTCATAAAAATGGTACACTAACTCTTTAAAAATCTCATTTAACTCTTTGAAAATCATATACTGCAACAAATTAAATGGGTCAATTGACCCCTAAATTACATGTGTCTCCGTCACCGGCTTGCACGCGCTTGAGCTATTGGGCCATTGCTTGTTGTGGTTGGTGCATGGGGCCACCCCTCACCAACCAGGCCGGTCATTTTGGTTTATGGCTAGGAGCTCGTGGGGCCTCCCCTTTGGGTGGGAAAAAGCGAATTTTAAGGATGAGTTTGGTTCGTAAGATTACGACTGGGAAATTGTAAGGTTATAATATTTGATTAACGGATGAAAAATATTTTAATACATAAATTTATATAAATTTTAATTTATATAAATTTTTAATTTTTTAATGTTTAGGTTGGAGTTATTTAGGGGTTTAAGTTGTGGTTTAGAATTTATGATTTATAAATAAAATTTGAGATTTAAAATTTGAGGTTATAAATTTAAATTTTAAATTTTATAATTTAAATATAAAAGATTGTATAATTTTTTTGTACAGCTTATATATTAAAATATAAAATATAAGATTAATAAAAAAAATATTAGCGGCAAACTCTAATAGTTAGATTTTTCTCCATAAAGTGTTTTCCTAAATCTCTTTCTTCTATAATGTCATCGTAGTTTTATCCTTTTTTTTATTTTGGATAAAAGTCTTTTTTTTTTTTGTATTTTTTCGCATATACTGTTAAGTTTGTTTATTTATTTTTACGGTACTATTTTTTTTGTTTTGTGACATAATTTTTTGTCTATTTTATAATAATTTAGTATTCATGTAGCGATCATTACGACGTACCATCTGATCAATAAATGTTGGTTGTTTAGTATAGGTATATTTTTATTTGTGGTAGTTTGCCGATGCAATCATAACCATTAGCGGAGCAATATGTAATATTGATTTTTTTCAATCAAGTCTTTTATGTTAATATTTTTGCGTCTAGTTGAATAGAGACATAAAGATTTAATGATGTTTGTTGGATTTTTATGAAAAATATTTGTGTCTAGTTGAATAGAGCCATGAAAATTTTGATGATAAATGTCAAATTTTTATGAAAGTTAAAGACATTTTCGATGAAATTTTTTATTTTATTTTTTTCGGACTTTGAATATTTTAAAATTGTCTTCTTTATGATTTTTTTTTTGTGAGCATGGTCCTTATAATTCTCTTTATGATTAAATTATATTTTTTTGATTATCTTTTAATGAAATTTGATTTCTTTAAAAATATACATTTTATTGGATTGGTCTTGTTATAAAATTTATTAGATTAAAAACGGACTAAGGTGTTACAAGATTACACTTTTTATTAATTGTCCGTAACTTTAGATTGTGATATGCTAATAATGTTTTTGAACCAAATACTGTAATCTCGTACTGAAATTTAAAACTACACCTTGACTTAAACAACACGAATCAAAAACTTGTAGATGTGATTTTAATCTTTTCCGATTGTTTCCTGTGATAAAGTTCGAAATCAAAATCAGAGATAAAAACTAATTAATAACAAAAATAAAATTTAAATTCAAATAAATTAAAATTAAAGATCTAAGATAAATAAAATGTTTTATTATTTTTTGGCTTATATTGCAAATAAGTACTTAAAGTATACCAATTTTTATTTAGATACATAAAGTATTTTTGATCAAAATAAGTATCTAAAGTATATTTTTTTGTCAAATTAAGTACCTAAAGTATAATTTTTTTTTTGTTAAAATAGGCACCTAAAATATTTTTCGTCAAAGTAAGTATCTAAAGTATATTTTTGTCAAAATTAGTACATAATATATTTTTTAATCAATGTCATATGACAACTTTTTGGAACCTAGATGAAAATTATATATACTTTAAGTACCTATTTTGACAAAAATATTTTAAATACTTATTTTAACAAAAAAAATATAATTTAAGTATTTATTTTAATTAAAAATAATTTAAATATCTAAATAAAATACTTAAGAGTATATTTTATGTACTTATTTGTAATATAAGCATATTTTTTTTAGTAGAGGGCCACGTACCCCAATCCGTCCCTAGTTGCTCATAATGCTAAGCTCTAGTATCGATGTTCCAACATAAACAAAAATTGACATGCAGGTATCTGCTTAGATTTGAATTTGGTAAGGTGGCGAGATGAAAAGGGGACACGTGTCACCCGAGAATTCACGGGTTTATAGTTTCTGTGTGTCGCGGGTGCAGAAATTGACTATTGAATGCTTTGCTTTTGCAAGGGCTTTTGACGTAAACATGACAAACATAAAGACAAAAGCTACAAGGTAACAGGAGACAAAGGTAACTAGCTCTTGCTTAGCTTTTGTGGTTTGTAGATCATTAAATTATTATAAATTTTATTTATTAAGTTAAAAAATTATTAAAATAATTAAAATCAAGTCCTAAGTATATAATTATGCAATTTTATTTGACTATCGCATCAATAGTTTTGTTAACAATTAACTGTATGTGATTTGATTGAAATTACTTTAATAGTTTAATGACCTAATTGACAAATGTTTTAGTTCAACTGTTAAACTAGAATATCCCCAATAGTTTATTGACCTACAAGGTAATTTTTCCTTTTTAATACTACATATTGTTTTTACTCTTCGTATCAATTTCTTAGCACAATAAGGGAAATTTAATATTTTAAGGATAAATCACGTTAAATGGTCATTGAATTTTTAGAATACTTACATTTGGTCATCTAACTTTTTAAATTTATAATGCAATTACTGAATTTTTAATTTGCTTTCATTATTATCACTGTCGTCAACTGTCATTAAAAATGATGACGTGACACATCAAAGTCATCTTCTTCCCTAGTAAATTCTAGGTTTCTCAAATCAATTGTCGCTGACCTATATCGCCTACACTATCATTGTCCAATGTTATTTTGATCATCATTGCCTCTAAACACAACACCCACCATACTAAAAAGCATCATCATCTCCCCAGACAGTGCTGTCATTTACCTCTTTTGATCTTTCCTCAAATTTTCCCAAAGTACCCGACCAAACGCTCTCCCAGGCATCACTCAAAATTTTCCAAAGTACCTGACCAAACGCTATGTGTTTACCAAGGGATACAATGCAATGCAATCCATCAAATGGTTGTTAGAAATACATTAAGTCTTGGTTTGATTTTGTTTGAAAATCATTGTAAAAAAGTTTAGTCGAAATAACGTTTTCATAACTTTTCAAAATTTTCTAACGTACCCGACCTAAGCTGATATGAAATAATGGTGAAGCTCTCGAGTATGGTGAGTATTTGTGTTTACGTAACGCCAGATGATGACGACACAATCGATAGAAGATTGACGAATACATTTGGTTTGAGAAACTTAGGGATTTTGGAAAAAAATGACTATAACGTTTCATGTCATCATTTCTTAATGAAAATGAATTACAAAAATTGTAATGAAAGCGAATTAAAAGTTTAGTGACTGTGTTGCAAGTTTTAAAAGTTTGATGACCAAATTGTAAGCACCCTAAAAATTCAACCATTATTTATGTAATTTATCTTATTTTTAATGCAAATGTAGGAATTGAGTCTACACAAAAAAAATGAATGAACACCTTTAATCATTCGACCGATTAAAAGGTATCATGTTCATATCAATTTTATTGGTTAATTTGTTTATAGTTTTTGTGTTCAAAAAGTCCAGATATTTTGTTGTGGATCCGGCCCAAACACATTTGAACCAGGCTTATTATACCCATCAATGTGCTCCTTCGAGGTCTTCACTCACTCCTACAAACTAAAATTCCTTTTGATTTCAAAAATATTTCTTTTTTTAATTTTTATATCTATTTTTTAAATTAAATTTTTATTTTGTATTTTTTAAAATCGACAAATATTTATGTTTTAAACACGAAAAATAAAATAAAGAAAATCTTATATTGATGAGGATTTAAATTTGGTTCAAATATTTAGTATTTAAAAATTCTTTTAAAATAATATTTATACATTATTATACCCTTGAATTGGATCAATTTATTAAATTAAAAAATTAATTTTGAACATTTTCAATTTTAAAAACATTTTTGATAAAAAATAACAATTTAAAAAACTTTAATCATATATTTTTAAGAAAATAAAAACGAAAATAACCAACTATTAATTATATAAAATTAACATGTATAATGTTTTAAAAAGAAAGATAATTTTTTTTTTAAGTTAAGTAGAGATCTAATTATATTTCCAACAATTTTTTTACAACGACAACTGAATGTTATTAAAAATCTCATACAACTTAAAGGTGCAAAAAAAGTAATTACTTCCATAGATATTAGCATACCGTCAAAATTCATAAGCCTTCTTGAATCTCTATGTCTCTATTCAAAAGAGACGTTTTATGGGATGAAAAAGGAGTGATGAGCGAACCAAACAATAAGGCAGATTGCTCCGCTACCCAGGTATGATTACATCAGCAAACAACCATCAAGTGAGTGAGGATTTATATGATAGGCTCGATGTACTTCAACCGAATATCGCCGATGAAAGGTGTAAAGATCTCTTGTGAAGTTGGGAAGCAAAAACCGATGAAAGAAATGACAATTTTGACACGATTGATTTTAAAAGTGGTTCGACCTTCTCAACCAAGGTCTACATCCACTACCTTAGCATCCACACTAAGGATTTCCCAATTAACTACCATGAATTCTTTCTTTTTACAAGCTCAAGAGTAACCTTTACGACCCATCTTTTCACGAGCTAAGATAAAACATTGTCCCTAGTTTTTATAAGGATCAACTAGAACTTATCCTCAACAATGAGGTCTTGGCAATGTAAACTAATTACCTCTCTAGGCGGGTGTTTATACATTTTGGCTCACTAGGATTGGACTTAATTACAAGAGATTAAAGAAATAAACACGTTACAACTTTACTCTTGATCTTTAAGCTTGGATGTTCATCAGCTTGTTCTTCAAGTGTCTCAAACCTTCTTTTATAGTGTGGAATAGGGTAGTAACCGATTATGGCCATTGGAGACTTAATTTCTTAAATTAAATGTACTTATGGGCATGTCGGTATCGGTATGCGGATTACCGTATCGATTCGCTTTAAATAGAAAAGGTCGTTGTGCACATAAAATAGAGCATATCGATACGGTATCTACCGTATCGATACGACTTAGCCAATACTGGTACGAAGGTTGCTCACTAGAAAAATAAAATAAAACACTTCGAGTATCGGTACATGCTTAACCGTACCGGTGCACGAATAATCATTCTTTTTACTTTTAAGACATTTTAAAATTATGTTCAAGTCAAAAATATTTTCAAAAACCTTTCAAATGTATTTTTCAAGTTAATTAGACATTGAATTGTTTTTGCAATATTTATCTAAGTCCAAAATCATTTTTCATTTAAGTTATATCAAAATTAATATCTCAACAATCTCCCCTTTTTTGATATACCGAACCACTTGGAAAATTGTTTTTGAAAATGCTCCCCTTAGAAAAACAATTTTAGAAAAAGAGAGAGTTGTACCAGTATAAGTAGTCAATTTTTGACTTTTAAGACATTTTAAAATTTTGTTAAAGTTAAAAATCTTTTCAAAATCTTTTCAAATGTAATTTTCAAGTTAAGTAGACATTGAATTATTTTTACAATATTTATTCAAGTCCAAAAATATTTTTCATTTAAGTTATATCAAAATTAATATCTCAACACTATCTTTCTATGACTTCCGACAAAATCAAAATTAGAAGCTAGTGCCGTCAAGATCTTTGTATGAACATCAAACGACCGCTAAGATATGCTAAAATCATGGCAAACGACATATGAAACGAACTACAAAAACAAAGAAAAAACGTGCCATAAAGGCAGAAAAACACTTGTCACAAAGGCATAGATTCTTATTAAAAATATGAAAAAATAAAAAAATAATGAACCCCGGTGGTCGACAACCAATATTGAGATTGGTTGCCGACTACTGGCCAAGAAAACAAATGAAAAAAAAAGAAAAGAAGATAGGTTGCGGCGCTCTAAGGTTGAGAGAAAAGTTTATTCTAATTATGTTTTAAAGATTAATACTACTATATTATAATATGAATCTACACAAGATGAGACAATATAAGTATCATTGACCACCAGTCAATTAATATTTTGAATGAAACAAACATAATGAAATACATCAATTGGTTCAATGCGATGAACCCTTAAGTTGTTTAAACAGTTTTAGTATTCGAATTTTGATGTTGTGACGAGCCGTCTCAAAATGAATTGTGAGCACTTAATTCATCCATATAAATTAAATGCCCGTACTTTTAAAAATGAAAAAAATAAAGTTCGACCAAAAAAATAGTATACAATAAAATGATGTTATTTGAATTCAATTAGTGGTTTGAGACGAAAAGAGAGTTATATAATATATATTTGCCCTCTCATTACCCAAAGCTTTGACCTGATTAATTTGAATCAACTCGCGCAGTACACCTAGTTTTGGTGGTAAGTCTCTCAACGAGAATTTTTTACAGCCACAAGACCTCGAACTCGAGACATGCTTAAGCGATAATAAACTACTTAGCACTTGGAACAATACTGTAATAAAAAATATTATTAATCCTAAAAAATTTAAATCGAACAATTTTATGTGCAAGATGAGGGCGGGTATATAAGACTATTAAAATTCGATGCTATTTAATTTGCAAAAGTCCGGGACGTGCAATGTAAGTTAATGGCGGCAGAACAGTTTTTTTTTATTTGACGCTCCTAATTTTATTCTCATTTCTTCCGTTTATTTCCCCATTTCCTTCATTGCAACAAACCGTCCGCTTCTCTTGGTGTATAGTGCAATCGATCAATGGTTTCGCCTCTCAACGAAAGCTCTGATTCCATCCGATTTCAAAATCATTTGTCTGAGATTCCTTTTATTGGACCTCCACCATTCTCAATTTCAACAACTCAAACGCAATAATCAGGTTCGCCTTCCTGTTTCTAGCTGGAGACGAATCGCATTGCGATCGTCGTCATGTTTGAAGCTCAGGTAAGCTTTTTTTTTTTCATTCTCCTTTTATTATTATATATATGTATGTATGTATAAAATTTTAACGTGAGTAGTTTTACCTTACTGAATTTATATAGCTCGAGAATGTTATTGGAACTTAGAAGCTTATAGAATTTTATTTTACTTGTTCATTAATTGGCAATTAAATTGTTAACGTTTCCAAGTATATGTTAATGTTAAGAATTTAGAGATTGGATGAACCTAATTTATGGTTGTGTTGTTTTTAATTAGATAATTTGTCCAAAAGTAGAATAGGAAATGAGTTGCGAGGTGATAATCACATAGTACATAAGAGTTGTGTAGAGACGATAAGAGGAGTGACAAAATGATAAATTAGGCTCAAGTTTTTACATGTTCAGACTTATATCTAGCGGTTTAATTCCAATTTGTTGCCCGCATTCATGTATTTAATCATTCAATCATCATATACGTGCCTGACATTTTTTGTTTTGGTTGTAAAACATGCACCTGTTACTACTTATACTGGTGCTTTAGGACAGTCGTCACTTATAAGGTGTTTCTTGCTTTCTTTCAATGTTTCTGAATTTGTGCATATTGTTCTTTTTTTGTAGGTTCTGCATTTGATTCGAAAGTACTTGGGAGAGTATGTTCATGATCTCTCATCAGATACATTAAGGATCAGTGTTTGGCAAGGTTTCTTCACAAATACTGTTTGTTTTTGCTTACTTTTCTTTACTTCTTGTTTTTCCCCATATTTTGGAGCTACCACTGTTACACGACACTTTCTTATGAAAGCAACTTTGGAAGTGAAACATGATGGCATCATTTTACAAATATTCTCCCTTCCTACAGGTGATGTTGTCCTCAAAGATTTAAATTTGAAGGCAGAGGCACTAAATTCCTTAAATCTTCCGGTTGCTGTCAAAGCTGGTTTAGTGGGCACTATAACTCTAAGGGTAGCTATTTTCACCGTTAGTGTTTGTTTTATTTACTGTTAGGCTTATCTTCTGAAACTTCCGCCATTGGAAAGAAATCCTGTCTCCCCCCTTAAAAATTGTAGTTTTAATATGTTTTGACATATAATTTTTATGTTCTGACTTCTAGTTATTTGCATTCTTATTCGTTTCTGAAATTTTTATGCTGTAGGTTCCTTGGAAAAGTTTGGGTAATGAACCTGTAATTGTTCTCATTGATCGCGTATTTGTTCTTGCTCACCCAGCTCCTGATGGCCGGACTCTTAAAGTAGGATGATATTTTATTTGATGGGGAATTTTTATCTAAGTTTCCTATTGTCAGAGCTGTATCTTTTTCTTATTTTCATTTGAAATCTTATTTTTATTGTACAGGAGGAGGACAGGGAAAAACATTTTGAAGCTAAAATTCAACAAATTGCGGTAAATATTTTTTTTTGATAAATAAAATACACATATATTGCTTATAACCTTGTGTCCATCATATCATTGTGTGTCCTCCAAGTATATTCTTGTTCAAATACTTACATTACTTAAAAAATTGTGTACATAATATCATTGTTTCCTCCAAGTATAATCTTGTTCAAAAGTTTAATGATAAGGCAATAACATTTTCCCCCTGTCAGGTTTGTGACAATTGATAAGAATCCTTAATATACTAATGTTTTAATGCCAAAGGTTTTCAAGATTTTGTTGAAACTTGGATATTAGAGGCTTCTCCTCCTCCTTCTCCGTCTATGACCCTTTCCATATCTATTCTCTACTTATTTATTAACGGTAGTGACTTTTTGAGAGGACCATTGGTTATTTTTCTATGCTTATGCTGTGCCCTTTGCAACACTTTCCCTTATTTGATGTCTATAATAATACATTGCTGTATAGAGATCTGTTACTAGAACTCAGATTTATAGTGCACTTAATATTTCTTAACATCACCTATGCATGCAACAGTTTTGATAATATCGTATGTTCCATTCTGAACTTTTTCTGTATTTTTGAGTTGAACTATTGTTATTCCTTATGTTTTAAAGGTAAACAATGCTATTGATAGATTGTTATTACTTTGTTCTTTTTTTTTTTCGTTTTTTTTTTTTTTTTATATGGAAGAACGGAGGAGGGTAAATAGAGTCTTGCAATTTGAGTTTTTGTTCTACACTCGTGCATTTGGACATAATCATTTTAAAACTTTTTTATTGCCTGTAGGAAGCAGAATCAGCAACTCTTGAAGGATCAAAGCTGGAAAACGTATGTCTTTGGATGTTGGCACATTTTACTTTCTATGAATACTGCTTTCTTTTGCTTTTATGATTAAATAAGGTACCTCCATTTATTTATTTTTATAGGGATATTACGTATTTCACTTCTCGCTAATATACTTTTATATTCTTCCTGGTAAAATGTTGATGAATGGCTCTTTGTATGTGAACTATTTTACATGTATATCTTTCATATTTCGTTTACACAGTTTGTTTTAGTTTTATTAATTCACTAATGCTTTCGTTCTCACTACATATGGTTCTTTTAGAATTTATAGTGACTCATTGCTAGCTCTTTTCTTTCTCCCTTCTGTTTGAGTTGATGTGCAGCCACCTCCTGGAAATTCGTGGCTTGGTTCTCTGGTTGCTACAATTATTGGAAATCTGAAGATAACTATCAGTAATGTACATATCAGATACGAGGACTGCATCAGGTGGTGGTCGTGTGCTATTTTTGATGTTTTTTTATGACCATTTTCAGTTTTGTAGTTTTTTAAGCTTTGTAAACTAAGTTAGGCTAAACTTTCAATCTCTTGATAACTTACATAGTTGTCTTTGTTGTCCTTTACTGACCAGTTCACTTTTCTATTAATGGACTGTAATCTTGTAGTAATCCTGGTCATCCGTTTACTTCTGGTGTTACCCTGGCTAAGCTTGCTGCTGTTACTATGGATGAGCAAGGGAATGAGACCTTTGATACTAGTGGCGCTCTTGATAAGTTGCGTAAGGTCAGCTCTTTATTTTATTTTTCCTTGTCATATAACTCATGCTACTGTCCTTTAGAAATAGAGGGTATTGAATCGAAATGGAGTGCTGCATCAAGACACATTACAATTTTGGGGAACGGCGATGAGTAATTGTTCTGTTTCTGGAATTGTTTTTCCTTGTCTTAAAGCTAATAAATTTACTTTGGAAATTTCTCAAGAAAAGATGACATTTGTGTTTGAATTAAAAAAAAAATCCAGTTTGATTAATGGTGATCTTCTTTTCAAGTTGTAATGATCAAAGATTCCTGTTCTGATGTTTCAACCTTCTGTTGTATGTTTGCTTAGTGTGTTGCTTTGAATTCTGAGGGATTGGAACAGATGTCTGAATCTATGACATGGGGTACTTAAAGTTGTGAGATTAAATGCATTTCTATGGTCACTCAATGTCATAGTATATAGCTTCCATCAAGAATGGTATGAGACTTCTTGAATCGTAACTGAATCTCATTAGTATATTATGGGTTAGGCAACATTTTCTTTGCATTGAATTCTTGCAACCCAATTCAAAAAATATGATCTATAATTTGGATATCATTCCATAATTGAAGAGGAGAAAATGTCAAACTAGGTTCTGAAAGTGGCTGGCATAATCTAAACAAGTCCTTATGCATGCCAAAACTGAAATGAAGATCAATTGCAACCAATGCTTGTCAAATTTAAATGAAAAAGATGACGGGCCCATTCTCCTCTTGAACTTTTAGATTTTTCCCGCTTTTCCTTTTAGGCTTACTCTTTGCAAATTGTTTGTCATGACTGCTACTGCTGTCTTTTGTTTATGAATGACGAGAAAAATTATTATGCTAATGCTTGTGTAGTTTGTTTTCAGTCTTTGCAACTGGAGAGGCTTGCCATGTATCAAAATTCAGATAACCTGCCTTGGAAGATAGATAAGAAATGGGAAGATCTTAGTCCCAAAGAATGGATTGAGGTTTGATTCATATGTGGAATCGTTATCTCATTTTCTTCCATAGTTCCATAGGTTTCACTGCAGATGGTGAAGGTTAACTGAAACATTACAATAAATTTTATACGTCACTTATTCTTTCTAATTTTTTGTTTGTCCAGGTATTCGAAGATGGTATAAACGAACCTGCTGCTGACAGTGAAGTGGTATCTATGTGGGCTATGAATCGCAATTATTTGGTGTCACCAATCAACGGAGTACTTAAGTATCATCGACTTGGAAATAAAGAAAGAAACGACCCAGATATTCCTTTTGAGAAGGTTTCTCTCGTCTTAAGTGATGTCTCCTTGACTATTACAGAGGTTTATATACTTTTTTCATGTATATTTTTAATTTCTCCATTTTATTTGTTTCCTGTGGATTAAGATAAATTTAAAGTTCACTCTTGGTAGATTGCCTGCAAAGAAATAATAAGAATGAGAAAGAGAGAGGAAGAAAAAGACTTCTATGCAAGTCTTGAATTTGGCCTGTTTCGCCCTTTCGCAGGCTCAATATCATGATTGGATGAAACTTTTAGAAGTTTTTTCAAGATATAGGACATATGTTGAAATTTCCCATTTAAGACCTCTGGTGCCAGTTTCGAAGGTGTCTTATGCTTTGTGGTGGCAGTATGCAGCTCTGGCGGTATTGCATCAGAGGAAATTGTGGTACATACATTGCTCTTTTTGCAAATATTTCAATTTGATAATTACTCATAAGAGTGCCTTTTGTTTGATAATCTGAAAATTACACTTGAATTAAACATTTTCAAGATTGGTTATATATATATTTCATCTGCTTTGTGAGTAAAATTTCCCCTCCCTTAAAATGCATCACTATTTCAGCTATCGGTTCTCGTGGGATCAAATTCGGCATATGTGCCAGCTTCGTCGGCGTTACATTCACTTGTATGCCAGTTTGCTACAACAGTCATCACGTGTTGACAACTTAGAAGTTCGAGACATTGAGAAAGATCTTGACTCAAAAGTTATTCTTCTATGGAGGTAACAAGATTTAGCGTTGCTTAACTCTCTGCTCCCCCTTCTGAAGTGAAGTCAGAATTGGTCATTGATTTGATGGGAAAACCCTGTTGCATTAAGAAATTGTTTAAGTAATTACTACAAAAATTCATTTAAGCTCAAGTGGCAATTATATAGGGTAGCTTACTGTGAGCAATAGTAAGCATGCATGGCATAGACAACTATTGGCTTAAGTTATCAGGCTAATAACTTTTATGCTTTTTAGGCAAATTAGTTTTTGAGGTCCTGTATCAATGTCTATTTCTGTTTGATGTATTGTGTAAGTAGTAACCACCACTAACAATGAGTAAGGACGGAGCCATTCAGGCATTGGGAGGGGATGTGTGCCCCCCCCCACAAATTTTTTTAGCGAATAATGGCATTTAGGTCCTTTTTAGTTTAAATATTAGTCAAAGAAGGCCTTGTCCCCTCCCAGTTTTTAGATTTAAATACTTAATTTTGATGTAAAGCAATTTATCCCCTCCCAATGTTTGATCTTGCCAATGGAGAAACATTGTCAAAGCTCCAACTGCAGTTGTTTTGTTACATAAATATTCTTTCCATTTAGCTTGTATTTATACATCAATCTCTCTTTGAAAGTGGAAAGATTTTTGTCCGAGTAACTTTTAGAAATTAGATGATGGTGAAACCATCAGTCTTGTTTTTCACTGTGAAGCACGGCCATAGCTCCACCCTTTCTGTACCATTAAATTGTCCTGAATTAATATGGACATGCATTTGATATGGGTAGACATGTGTTAGATGCCTCCAGATATGCATCGATTATGAATGTTTTCTCTTGGTCTGACCCTTCTATTATGAATGTTTTCTCTTGGTCTGGCCTTTTGTCATAATTTTTGTTCAAATACTCACCAGGATTAGTTATTGCTGGATTACCATTATCTTTGTTTGTTCCATTTATATATATAAATATATTAAGATTTCATTCACTTGTTGAATAGGTTGCTCTAGGTTTGTATATGTAAATATGTTATTAGAAGTGATCAAGGGTATTAATCTACATGTCATAGTTTAACAATATTTCAAGTTTACTCCCTTCTGTTCAAAATTTTCCATTTCTACTTGTATCAATCAGGTTACTTGCACACGCAAAGGTTGAATCTGTGAAGTCTAAGGAAGCAGCTGAACAGAGAAGGCTTCATAAGAATAGTTGGTTTGCTTTGAGTTGGTAGGTGGAAATGTAATAGGATCGCTTTGTTATTCAGTTCTATGATTATTATTTTCCCCCCCAAATCCCCCCCAATACTAACTTCCTTTTGCAAATTCTATTCAACTTAATCTCAGGCATGCAGAATCTGAAGATGCATATGATGGGGATGCTTTTGATGGATCACAATTTACGGAGGAAAGGCTGAGTAAAGAAGAATGGCAAGCAGTCAATAAGTTACTCAGTTACCAGCCAGATGAGGAATTGATGTCATATTCAGGGAAGGATATGCAGAACATGATCCGGTTTTTGGTAACTGTATCTATTAACCAAGCTGCTACGAGGATCATCAATATAAACCAGATGGAGATTGTCTGTGGTAGATTTGAACAACTTGATGTGTCAGCAAAATTTAAACATCGCAGTACCCATTGTGATGTAACGTTAAGATTCTATGGTGTCTCAGCCCCTGAAGGTCCACTTGCTGAGGTTTGTTTGAGAACCATGTTAAGGATCACTAAAGATATCAAACTAAGATGAATACCAGAGAGGATCTTATAATCATATCAACCTGTTTATTGTTTCTATTTTAGGTATCAAGCATGTTTTAACTAGTTATTTTAACCGATATTGTAAAGTGCATCTTTTTTCCCCCTTAAAAAGTTCTCTTTTTATTTAATAGATTCAAAACGGTTTGAGTTGCCAGATGGAATGTGTGTGTATTGCCTGATATTGGTCTTTTTCTGCAGAGTGTCTGCAGTGAGCAAAAGGTGAATGCATTAACTGCTAGCTTTGTACAGTCACCTGTGGGAGAGAATGTTGATTGGAGGTTGTCAGCTACAATTTCCCCCTGCCATGTTACGGTAATTTCTACGATCCTAGTTTGAAAAGGGGATTTCTGGGTTTGCATCATTTTACAAATGAATATAGTTGCTTGCATTACTCATCTTGACTTGTGCTTTGTGTCTTGTGCAATAGATAGTATCCTGTAGACCTTTAACTATGACAATACTGTTGTAATGATCTCCAGAATTGGCTCCAAGCCTTTTCAGTGAGGAGGGCGATGATTAATATGAGGTAGTGACAATCCTTTATGGATTCATAAAACCTCTCATCTTGCTTAAGGAAAGACAATGTGGCAACAAAAGGGTAATCCCTTTACTGACTCATCAAATGTCTAGCTGACGGCTGTCTTAGGAGCGATATAGTTTGTAAATCCCTATGGAGGTAACAGAGGAAATGCACCTCCACTAGATCTTCTGAGGCCTTCTGGAGGCCCTTAACGCTCCAAGCCATTACAAATGCCATTCTAATTCATGGAAAAACTATCATGTTCTTGTTGTAAAAGTTCTTTGCCCAATTTGGTTTGAGTTTCTGAATTAGATTGATTATTAATCTGGATAATATTGGTTGGCTAACTTCTTAATATATGATGAAATTCTCACTGTTGAGACATTGTTTCTAGCTTTAAACTTGAGATTGATTTCTTTTAGTTTAAGATATGAGCTTGTATGATGAATTTTTGTCTTTTTATGTTTTCTCGATATGATGTTTATATTCTGGTATTTTGTCTCTTCTGGGTGATTAAACAATTTGTCGCTTTTTGAGATAATGCGTTATCTGCACTATAATTGTAAAGCATTTGGCAGTTGGACCTTTATTTACTTTCTCTATCCTCTTTTACTTTGTGTTATCAGCTGTTAGCAGGTATGGTTTGATAAATTCTTATGGCTTTTCTAGGTTTTGAAGGAAAGTTGTGATCGTTTTTTTGAGTTTGTGAAGAGGAGTAATGCAGTTAGTCCTTCTGTTACACTGGAAACTGCTTCTAAATTGCAGGTAATGGCATCAATAGAATGAGAATATCAATATCCTCTATATCCTTTATGCTGATCTTTATTTAAAACCAACCTATGATTTAAGATCGAAAAAGTGACTCGTCGAGCACATGAGCAGATTCAGACAGTGCTTGAGGAGCAGAACAGGTTAAATACTTGTTTTTAATTGTGTTATTCATTTCCATTTGTTTGATCATTTTAATTTTTGTCCATTTTTTATCATAATATATTATGCCTATGCAGTTACGCTTTGTATCTCATTTGACATGCCAATTGGATGATGTACGATGGCACAAGACAATTAATGCATCATATATATATATGAGTTAGGATCAACTTACATGGTGTAAAACTCATTTAGTTTTACACTAATCTATGACCATTGGAGGAGTGAAATGGATGAATGAGATGAAAAGTTGAAAATAAGGAGATTTTTAAGGAGAAAAAAAAATAGGAGTGTTTAATCTCATCAATCTATTCCGCTCATCCAATGGACATGGATTAGTGTAAAATTAAATGAGTTTTACACCATGTAAGTGGATCCTATCCCAATATATATAGGAAAATACTTTGATACACAAGCTTGTGGAAACTTTAAGATTTATTATTATAATTTAGAGTTCAGGTTGTGGTTTAGGGTTTAAGGTTTAAGTTGTATGGTGTAGAATTTAGGATTTATTATTAGAATTTAAAGTTTAGGGTATTAGAGCTAGGGATTTATGTTTTAGATTTTATAGTTTAAATACGAAGGGTTGTGTAAATTTTTTTAAACTACTTGTGTATCAAAATATAACCCATATGTGGAAGCATAATATGTTGACACATCAACAATGTTCTAATTAAAAATTATGTGGGTCCATAATTAAAATTAACTAAATAATTAAAATTAATTTAAACTTTTATTTATTTAAAAGAAAGAGCATATATATATAAAATATAAAAAATTTTAGGGTATTTTAAAAAATTAAATTGAAAAAAGAAATATATTAAATTATTTCAAATTTTAAAATTATCCTTTTACATGGGGTATAAGGATAAATTGCACAAATGTACATTTTAGAATAACCCGCGCTTTTGTATAGTAATAAAATTTAATACCGAATAGTTTAAAATTCTAAAATTCATTTTAAATATTACTCTTGTGCAATAATTTATAGGGAAAATATCCCATGCATTAGCAGTGAAAACAAAAAGTTTCCTCAAGTGCTCTTAGTTTTAGGGTTTAGGGACTCGATTTAGGGTTTAAGGATTTGGAATTTATGGTTTAGGGTTAAAATTTAGGATTTAGAGGTTAGAGTTTAGGTCTTAGGGTAATATGGTTAGAGATTTAGGTTTTAACCTATAAACCCTAAATTTTAACCACACCCCCTAAATTCAAAACTCTTACACTTAACAGAGTCCTTAAACCCTAAAATTAAGGCGTTTGTGAAAACTTTTTGTTTCTAGCTCCTGTGCATGGAATAATTACCCTAGTTTATATAGACAAAAATTATCCCTTTACTCACGTAAAAGATACATTCTCAAAATTATTTTTTTTTAAAACGAATTTTTTTATATCATGTATTTATAACTCCAAATAGCAAAAGTAGATATATAAAAAGAATATTTTCTGTGTCTCTACTGTGTTAGTAACCAATCCGTTTATCAAACAAATTTAAATTGATTAAACTATTACTATATACGGGATATTAAATATCCCTGTGCAATGCAAGATAATATTTTTAAATTTAATTCAAGATTACTTTTAAATTTATAATAAGGATTAACCTTTTAAATTTAAGGTTAAACGTCAGAAAGATGCCTAATCTAGACCTTTTTTCCGGGCCAAATTGGGTCCTAAAGTTGCATTCCATTGCCCAGATTAGGCTTTTCCGTCGACGGACGTTTAAAAAATTTCGTCATCCAATTAGAACATGATACGTGGCTTGTTTTTTTAATTTTTTAATTTCTGAATTACTTCAAAAATATGAACTTCTTTAATAATCTCAAAGTTTTAATTTCTTTCAATTAAACCCTCAAATCACATCTCCCTCACCGTCCGATATCACCCACACGTCGATGGTCGGAGGGGATGGATTTAGGGATTCAGGGTTTGTTTTTTTTAAAGAAATCAAAGATTTTTGGTGTTCTTTAATAAAATTAAAGATTTTTCTGATTTTTAAAAAAATAAAAATTAAAGAAATTAACAGAAATAGGCCACGTGTCATATTCTGATTGGATAACGGAAAATTTTTAATGTCCGTGACAAAAAACCCTGATCTGAGTAACGGAATGGAACGTTAGGACCCAATTTGGCTCGAAATAAACGTTAGGCACCAAACTGAAAAAAATGTATAGGTTGGGCACCTTTCTGACGGTTAAGCCTAAAAGGGTATAGACTTTAATGATGAGCCTGGATAAATGTTTGATATCTTTCTCCTTCACACTTGAGATATAGGAAAACTTTTTTTGTTGTTGTAATTTTTATTATTTATATTCATGAAGAGTAACATACTGAACTTACATTTCAGAACAATGCGTGCCTTATTAGTTTGCTAAATTGTGTTTCCTTGATTTCTAGTCAGTGTTATGTGGAGCTTAAAATTTATATATGTTAGAATTGGTACTATTACCTTGTGAAATAACTTCGGGTAACTATTGCAACACTGGATTGTAATTTTAATTTTTTATCCTCTTTTGACTAAAGACAACAAGCATGATGTTATCTAAGATTATTTACTTTTCTGCTTGGTTTCTTAGATTTGCTCTGGACATTGATCTTGATGCTCCAAAAGTTAGGATTCCTCTAAGGGCACGTGGCTCTTCCAAATGCGACAGCCATTTTCTTTTGGATTTTGGTCATTTTACATTGCATACCATGGTATGTGTTAGCTATTGATCTCTCCAATTTTCCTTAATTATCTTTCTTTGTTTACTTTATCAATCATCATGGCAGGAGAGTCAGTCTGATGAACAGAGGCAGGATATCTATTCTCATTTCTACATATCGGGAAGGGATATTGCTGTTTTTTTCACAGATTGTAGTTCTGATTGCCAGAACTGCACTTTGGTGAAGCCAAATTCTAGTTATCAATCAATGGTGATGTCTCCTAGGTTGGAGAAGGTTGACAATTTCTATTCTCTTATTGATAGGTGTGGAATGGAAGTAGTTGTTGATCAAGTATGTTTTTCTTTTTCTTTTTCGCATCTAGATGAATTACATATTAAAGTTCTAGAAAGAGAACTTATTTAAGTTCTTCTTGTGTATCATATTGCAGATCAAGATTCCTCACCCAAGTTTCCCATCCACACGTGTGTCTGTTCAAGTGCCAAACCTTGGCATTCACCTTTCACCTTCAAGATACTGCAGACTTATGGAACTTCTGAACACATTGTATGTTGCCATGGATACCCGTGTTCAGCCTAGTGTAGTTGATTTCCAAGCTGGAGTGGCTTCTTGGAGTGCTACAGATCTTGCTACTCATGCTAAAATCCTAGTTTGGCGGGTTAACTTTTAACTCCATTGTAAAAGCTAGTTCTATAGTTACTACTTTCCTTCCATATGCATCTGATTTTATCCATTATTGACTCTGTTGGTGCAGGGTATTGGAAACACTATTGCTTCATGGAAGCCTTGTTATGTTGTGTTATCTGGATTAAATCTTTATGTCTTGGAATCTGAAAAATCTCAGAATCACCAGCGGTATTTGAGGTTTGAGCTTTCTTTGTCTTTTTTGTTGTTCCTTGGCTATTAGGTTGTTATTCTGCAGAATAGAAGTTTTGCAGCCTCAACTTTTTTTATTTTTTTTTTGCATTTTATTTGATACGGAATGGCAGTTTTGGCAGCTTTATTCTAAACTTTAATTTTGGAATCCTGCAGCATGGCTGGAAGACAGGTGCATGAGGTTCCACCAACGAATATTGGTGGGTCTCCATTTTGTATTTCTGTGAGCCCAAGAGGGATAGACACTCAGAAAGTGAGTCACTTGAGCTTGTAAGCAAAGAAATGTTTTTCACTAGATGTTTCATTAAACTGAATCAGAAAAATTCCATCTTTCTTTTCTCGTTGGCTGTCTCAAAGCATCCGTTCTATTTTAATTCTTGAAATATTTTAATTAGGGCTCTTTTGTGAATGTATGCTGCTTTGTCCATGGTTGGCATAGTTCACTTTTCGGATAAATACCATTCTTGTTACTAGTCACTATTAAACTGGAGTATAGTAAGTAGATTCTGAAAAGTTGTGCACGTTATATCCCTTTCTTTTACCATTTTTCATGAAATTCAGAAGTTTTAATATAATAATACTTGTTAATTCTAGACCTGCACACAACCTGAGCCCTGGACAAGGTCTTTTGAAGTTTGGGCCCAGTATATTACTTAATGAATAATTCCCTTTATTTTATTTTAATTCAAGCATACAAAATACAAAATATTATTATTTTTAAAGATTCTTTTAGAAAATTTCCAGCTTTATCAGGCTTGATGGCCAGGCCTAGCGAAGAGTTTCCGAAAATTATCTGGACAGGGCTGGGCCATTTGTTACTCTTTTTTAATTATTACCATAAACCTGAAGTATCGAACCCAATAATGAGAGTAAAGATAAAAAAAATTCTGTACCGAGAACTAGTTCAGAATGAGTGATCAAAAGAGATTGAAATGATATGAACAAGAAAAGAAGGGGGTTAGAGTTTGATGCTAATGTCTATTCTTGAAAGAAGTTTATTGTTTGTTGTCATCATACAAAACCTGAGAGCTTGAGGTATATTTCTTTATTTTTGGTTACCAGAAAAACAGTTTCTTTAACATTTTGCATGTGTTTGGGTAGTAGTATTAATTTATAAGCAGTAACTATAGAAAATAGACATTCAAGGTTCACTATTTTAGAAAGATTAAACAATGAAATCCAAAGGAAGTGGCAGCCTATAACATAAGATTACTATGCATTTAGTTCGTGCTCCATAAAAAGAGACTCTGCAATCTGCATTATATGGACTCTTTTTTCTCATTATAGGAGGGGATTCTTGTGTTAAATATTTGCATCTGTAAAGTAAAAGTACTTTATTCATGATGTAATTGATGCTTAACAGTTACGCTTTTACAAATTGCATATAATGGGTATTTTGCTATTTTAAGGAAAAGTTCAGTTTGCATTTTTCTAATAAAAACTTCATAGGTAAAATAAGTAAAACAAAATCACAAATGGCACCACACTTGAATTATGTTAAAGCACTCTATTATGCCTATGCCTTAGGTTCTTGTTTCTTTATAGACTTCGAATTTTTGTTTTCATTCATTATTACAAACGATTGTCTTTTCCAGGCTTTGGAATCTTCAGGTACCTGGGTTATTGAATTCCAAGGGGAGGAAGAGAAGGTCACTTGGTTGAGAGGACTTATACAAGCCACATACCAAGCTTCTGTATGATGATGATAGAGTTTTCCCTTTAGTTTGCATTTTTCAAATAGCTGCTTATTGCTTGGACTTTGTATTCATGTAGGCTCCTCCATCAGTTGATGTACTAGGAGAAACAAGTGATGATATAAGTGAATATGATGATCCTCAAACAGGAAATTCAAAGGCTGCTGATATTGTTATTAGTGCGGCAGTGGTGGAGACAAAGCTGTGCATATATGGGAAGGTCTGTGGTTGTTCAATTTCTTAAATGCTCTGATGGTTAACTGATGACTTCTAACCAGAACTAATTTTAGCCGTTGTCTTTTTTTAATGTCTTTTATTATATCTACTGATTGAGCAATTGTATTGCAGACGGGACAGGGTGTTGCCGAAAAACCAGAAGAACAACTGATTCTGGAGGTTCTTGCTAGTGGTGGAAAGGTTTGTGACTGTCTTCGGTTATTTGGTGTGGTATTAGGTAATCCAATGTAGAATTTTTAATAGAAACAATAGCTGAGACTTTTTAACTGAAGTCGAACTCAAACTTTTTGAATTTGTTCCTTTATTTTAATTAACTTTTTTTTATCCATTTCCCATTAGATTATGGCATATATGTGTAGCATCAAATATCCTAGAAAATTAGGTTTATTCTATTGTTATCCTGGGTTCTACATCTTTCAATGGTACTCTTGATTAGAGAACCCAGCCTACTGTACTATACCTTGACATATGGTATATATGGAACTGAATGGAGTAAAATATCCTGCAAAAAGTGCAAAGTAATCTACAATAATTTTGATGAGACATTTCTTTTGGTGATCCGAAGTTGGAAAGAGTACCAGTAAATATCATGTCATCCTGTTTGTAAATCTTATTCAGAGGATATTTATATCTGCACCTTTTAATCTTAGCATCTCGGTCATGCTGCTGCTGTTTCCGAACAGTGGATCAATTTCTATTAATTTATTTTTCAAGTTGAACTTTGATTTAGATTTTTTTATATGCTTGATTGACTATTTATGACTTAGCATCATCATACATGAAGTTTGTACGTGAGGACTTGAAAAGGAGCTCTAATCTTTCTTTTCTCTGCTAATTTTTAGTTTGGAATATGCTCTTCTGGCTGTTCCTTTTATATTCTTGAATAGAGATATGTATCTTGTAGAACAAGTCTTCTTCAAACATCAGCCGTGCATATTATTTAAGAAAAAAAATGTAAATACTGTCTCATCCTATCAAGGTGGAAGACATTGTGGTAGAGTTCAAGTTGAGGTTGCAGGTTCAGTCCCACTTAGGCATCAGTGTTTTTTCTCCTCTTAATGATTGAAGGTTCAGTCCCAATCAAAGCAAAAACTGAAGGTTCTTTAAAAATTGTCCTTAATGAGGTGCTTATATGCATCGTAAATTCCCCTCATGGGATCAGAAAAAAGATATTTTCAAATGATTTCCTGTATACAAAGCTAATCAGGTCAGAAAGCACAATGACATTAAAACTAGATGTTTTCAGTAAATTGAATACCATTAATTTCCTGTATGCCCTAAAAATATATCTTTACCTTCAGCAAATGGCCAGGTAGCTTGTTATTTCTTTCAACATTCTCAAATAAATCCAATGATGTACTTTTTATGTTCTACAAATAAATATATTTCAACATTCTACAAATAGAATATTTTTGCATGCACAATTTTTATGCTTTTTATTTCTTGAGAGTCTATGCATGCCTGTTCACATCCGCAGCAGTGCCAACTTGTTAGTCTTTAGTTTTATGTTGATTTTTTACTTTCGTAATTTGTGGAGCATTTAGGATCTTCAAAATTTTAATTCAATTATAAACATCTATATTTAGTTAGCACATTACAAATTGGTTTATGTGTTGCTATTACCTACTTAGCTTTATCTTTTAACAGGCGAAAATGATTAGTTCGGTGAGCGAGCTTGCGGTTAATACAAAGTTGCATTCACTGCAAATTAAGGATGAACTTCAGTGTCGTATGTCTGGCAATTCACAATACTTGGCTCGCTCTGTGCTGAAATATGACAGTTCCCTTGAATCTAAACAAACTTGTGATTTGAATGGGAATGAGACGTCTGGGGTGCACCTAGATGATGATGATAATGATGCTTTTAAGGATGGGGTGCACCTAGATGATGATGATGATGATGCTTTTAAGGATGCCCTGCCCGAATTTATTTCTCCGATTGACTCTGACACTCTTTCACAATATGTGGATATGATGGATGCCTCCGGATTTGAGTCTGATGAAGTGATAATTCATGAACAAGATTTAATACAAGGAAAGGGACTTTCTGGTGATATATTTTATGATGCTCAAGGCAGTGATGATTTGAATTTTGTATCTGTTACCTTCTCAAAGAAGGGTCCTAGTTCTCCTGCTTATGATGGTATAGACACACAGGTAAATAGAATGAGCATCATGGACATCCAGTTGAATTTGATTGTTTGAAATTGAGTTAATTAGGCAGATAATTTGTTCAATTGAAAATTTCAGATGACTATTCGCATGTCCAAGCTGGAATTTTTTTGTAACAGACCCACGCTTGTTGCTTTGATTGGTTTTGGCCTCGACCTAGGTTCTGGGAGTAATACAACAAGTGTTACAGATGTAAATGAAACTTCGAAGGATGAGATGGACAAACAAAAAGCTGAAGAAAGTGGTTGTATTGAAGGGTTTCTGGGATATGATAAAGCCCGTGTTGTATTTGATTTGAACATGGATATTGATAGTGTCACCGTGTTGCTTAACAAGGAGGATGGATCTCAGCTGGCGATGCTTGTGCAAGAAAGTTTCTTGTTTGATATTAAGGTGAAGAGAAGCATCTTTTAATCACTGAATAATGCTTTGTCTCTTCTGGTTTCCTTTTTTCAGTATGAACTCTATTATACTATTTTAATTTTATTTTGTACATTTCTAAACACTATCCAGTTCAAGTTGTATTTTTAACTTTCTTCATGCGCGACTTAGGAATTCGTTTCATATTTCAATATTCTCACTTTTAAAACTTTCCTATCAAGGTCCATCCTACATCCCTTTCTATTGAAGGCACATTGGGAAATATGAGACTCCGAGATATGTCACTTGGAATAGATAATTGGTTGGGTTGGCTATGTGATATACGTAATCCAGGAGTTGAATCTCTTATAAAGGTACATTTTTTTGCATATTTATATATGTTTATTAGCATTTGAGGCATTTTGGTTATTTCTTATTGTATGCCAGTTTGCTTATTTCACATTTTCCTTTTCCCAGTTCAAATTCAATTCTTTCAGTGCTGGAGATGATGATTATGAAGGGTATAATTACCACTTGTGTGGGCGTCTTTCTGCTGTTCGAATTGTTTTTCTCTATAGGTTTGTTCAAGAGGTATAATGGGATACAATTTGAACTATATGCAGTTTTAGCATTGCCATCATCCTATTATGGTTAATCATTAATAATTCACAATCGAAGTTCACTTGTTCAAAAAAGTCAGACATTTATAATTTTTTATTTCTACTAGTCCAGCTGCTCAGTTATTCATAAGCTATTATACTTTAACTTGTTTTTTATCACAATGTTTGATATTTTGATCTATAAATTACTGGAAACTTTGTTTGGCAGATAACAGTTTATTTCATGGAGCTTGCCACCCCACATACAGAAGAAGTAATAAAACTTGTTGATAAAGTTGGCGATTTTGAGTGGTTAATTCAGAAATCTGAAATCGATGGAGCTGCTGCTTTGAAGCTGGATCTCACACTTGATACTCCAATAATTATAGTTCCAAGAAATTCAATGAGCAATGAGTATGTTTAATACTCCTTTATAATTTTGTTGTTTTACTGTTGATATTCTCGTAGAGCACATTAATTTTGGCATCAAAGTCTAATTAGATCCTAGGGTTTATATTAGGGTTTTCTTTTAAGTGAAGGTCGAATGCATTAAAGCTTAATGAAGAGGACATTAGTGTCAAAAAACAAAATTGGCTATGATACGATGTGTGTGAGAAAGGGGCCATGGTGGCTGGAGATGCAATGAATGATGGTGGTTTGTGTGTGATCGGTGGTTAGGAATTTGTTGTTTGAAGAAGATGATTTTCCAGAGAGAACAATGTGTTTCTCTGTATTTTCTTATTATTCTTAATTCTTAAATGTATACAAAGTAAGCCTTTAAATAGGCTGATATAGAGTTTTAATATAACTAAAACTATACTTTTATCTTTAAATTTAAATAATACTTATTCTTAATTTAAATAAGACTTCTAGTAAATCTAAATTATTGATTAGGAATAAACTCTAATTACACATTAAATAAAAACTCTAACACTCCTCGTCAACTTACACTCTCCCTCAAGCTCTAACACTTTAAGTTGGTGAGCAAATGTAGTAGAGCACCAACTTGGATCTTGGATGTGATGCCCTACTCATATTTCTTCTGTTGTTTCTTAAAGAAAAATGCTCTCCTTTCTTGAGAGTCTTTGATTTGATTGATGCATCAGTTGGAATATTAGGATTCTCCACTGGCTGCTCCAGCATGCAGTTCCTGACTGGATTTCTAATGCGAAAGATGTAGGCTGTGATGAAAGGAATCGACACTCCCCTCAAGCTGGTAGTTACACAGACTAGAGTTCCAGCTTGGATCTTTGATGTAAAATCTCTTAAAAAATATTATCCAGTTTTTAAGGTTAAACTAGAGCCTCTTCTCCTATCTTTTAGGATGGATGGCTAAGATAGAACCAAATACTTCTCCTATCTTTTAGGATGGATGGCTAAGATAGAACCAAATAGTTTTCAAGGCTAAACTATAACCTTTTTATCTATCTTTTTGGTTGGCTATGATAGAACCATTAATAGAGAACAAAACAACAAAATTAAACGAGTACAAATTTCACCAGAGATGTAAGATTCCAACGAGGGAGAAGCCAAGGAATGAGTGTGGCCTAATGATAGCAGCGGAAAAAAACGATGTGCATCTGAAAATTAGATCGTCGTCGATCTGTTTCAAATTAGAGATGGCAGCAGTGGTGACGGCATCAAGACCGTTGTTGGCTCATGATACCATGTAGAAAAGCAACTTTCCAGCTTTAGGGAAAAACAGAATAACGCAGAAAAAATAAAACAAAATCTTGAGTTTCTGCGAAAAGGAAAAAAAACATAATTGATTTTTCTGTTATTGAATGAATTAAAAAATTACATCCCTTTACAGTGAATTTATAAGTATAGGACTTTAGTTACAATTAGGAGTCCTAAGTACAAAAGACATCTAACTCTGTTTTTTAGGAAGTATACTTTAATTTAAACTACTGATTACATAAGAATTCTAACTCTATCAGATAATCTCACGACGTGCAATTGGAGAATTGTTGCATGCATGTGGACGAGCAAGAATATGATCTATTAGAACCTGTTTAAGACGAGTATCCAGAAGAAGCTGTAGAAGATTTATAGTGTTGAAGGAAGCATAGTGTTGTGGTAGATGCACTTAACTGACAATCTTCATTACTAAAGGCGTTGATTGCTCGAGTGTTTTGAAGAAGTTAGGGATCTGTACGAAACCTATGAGATATATGAGTTGAATTAATGAGGAAGATCAAAAGCAATGATGATAAGACTAAATCTGGTATTGAAATAGATGCTTTCTTGAGTGGTTACCAGGATCTTAACCAGCATTCCGAAAAGAAGCATTGACATGCCTAATGTCAAATTCAAGGGATGAAAACATTCTTTAAGGGGTGGCCTTACCGAGACGATGAAGTATTGTTCTATATTCCTATAGATGTGGATCAAATTATTGTGGGGATATCTTGGTTGAATATTGCACTTGATCAATTGGCTGGTTTTATACTGTTCTCGAAGATTGATTTGAAGAGAAATTATCACCATTATAGGTTGAGAAGTGTTGATGAATGGGAGACAACTTTTAAGACTCTAGGTGGCCTTTATGAGTGGTTGGAAACACCAAGCACATTGATGTGGATCATGAGTGTGGCGGGTAGACAACCAGACGTCAAAGATAACATGCAGCTCCTGTAACAGCTACTTTAAATGCTGTGATTTTCTATGAAACCGGCTCATCAAAAACTAAATCTAGCAAACCTGCTGGGAGTGAGCAGGAATATTCTTAGGCTTTTCTTGTTAGTTATCTAGGGTTTTAATCTAGTGCTAGGATTAAAACTTTATTTGTAACCCTAGTATAAATAAGCTGTAAAATAATTACAGACATAACTTTATTATTATTATTATGCTTGAATTATTAAAGAAAAACGACAGATTTTCTATAGCCCTACGATTTTTTGAGTTCCATCTTTTTTCTATTTGTTTTTCAGTCATAATTTTACTGTTTTACCAGTAGAAAGAATAGGAAAGAAGATGGACCTCAAGAAAACGTAATATTACAGAAATTCTCTAGTTTCTCGTAAATAATAATAATAAATTGTGGCCTTTTATTCTTGGGTTACAAATAAAGTTCTAATCCTAGCCTAGATTTAAACCCTAAATATAACTAATAAACTTAGCCGTCTGTCTATATGTCTAATAATTAATCAATAAGACAAATAGTAAAACAACGTAATAGTAAAAGCTCCTGCTTGATTTTGGCATTGTTGAGGATCGTTGGATATGATACCAAATATTACGATCGCTGTTTGAGATTGATAGTTCAGCTCGTCAAAGGGAGCCTGAAACCTTTCAACTCTTCAAATGGAGACTGAAATCTTAGGACTCGTTAGATAGAGACCCAAATCTCTTTAGTTTTTTATTATTTTTTATTTTTTATTACAGAGATTCTGCTTAGCCTTTTTTTCTTCTTTCATACGTCCCATTAAGTAATGACCAGTCTTATTAGATAGATAGAGAACCTATTCTAGAAGGGAAATAAATCAACTGAAATATAAACATAATCAAGATACCTAAGAAAAGAAATAAAAGCGTAATCTATGCCTTAATTAGGCCTTTACTAACATAGACTTGGCTCCTGAGTCGTAACATATCATTGTATTGTAAAACCTTGAAAGATGTACTGTTCCCTGCGACTGTTATACTAGGATGTTAGCAATTCATTTGATCATGAATTTAATCCGACTTACATGTAACTAACTACTCTCTATTTACAAAATCCATGTTTTCTAGAACCAGTAGTAGCTTTCCAGTTGGTGCTGTATACACTTAGAGTACCACACTTGGTTTGCATGTAGTAACCAACGAAAAAATTATGCCCCTCCTCTCGACCCCTCTCTATTACAATTTATATTTTTTTCTGTTTCTATCTTAGGTGTCAGTCTGAATGGTCAGTTGCCTCCTTTGGTGTTCCTTTGTCCTGTACTTATTCTTCTTCTCGGACATGCAAATCTGGAATAGAAAACTCTTTTTGTTTTTGGTCCCTTAGGTTGGAATTGAACCTCCCAAGATTTTTGTACTATTATTTAGTGTGAACATTACTAATGTATTTACACATTACAGGTTCATTCAACTTGATGTGGGTCTTCTAAAGGTCAGAAATAAAATAAGTTGGCATGGATTGCCTGAAAAAGATCCTTCTGCTGTTCGGCTTGATATCATTCATGCTGAGGTACAGTGCTTATGATTATATAGTTCCACGTATTTGATTATTGAACTATGTTTATAACTGTCTTCAATTTTCAGTTTCTTGGAGTAAACATGTTTGTGGGACTTGATGGTTGTATTGGCAAACCATTGATTCGTGAAAGCAGAGGACTTGATGTTTATGTTCGCCGGAGTTTGAGGGATGTTTTTAGAAAAGTTCCAAATTTTTCTTTGGAAGTTAAGGTGATCTTTGAACTTGAAATGTTTTGGTGTTTTATATTAAATCTTCTCTTCTGTTTCTTTTTGTTACAGTGTTATAGTGGCTGCTCCCTTTTATTAGATTGGTGCTGGGTATATAAAGTGCATGCTGGTTAAATGTCTCTTCTTACCGAAAATTACCTAAACTGCACGTGACATTTAATTCTTTCTCCCTGGTAGAGCTAGTTGTAGTTTTCCCCTTATTGATAGTTATAAATCATTGCACACAACACAAAATCCAAGTTCTTGTTGTATATACTTGTATTCAGTCACATTATGAGAAACAAATTGGTGCCCCTGTATTCATATTTGATTGTATTCTTCAAATTGAAGTAACCAATCCAAATATGGATGTTTTATTTAGCGATCATATGGATACATAATAAGCCGTTTCAAATTTCCATACTAGTTTTGATTAGAGTTGTAAGTTTAAATGTGCATAGTTCATAGTCATTTTCATTTTAGAACTCTTGTTTCCCTCTATTTTGCATTACATGTTTGGTGACCAGGCTTACACTAATAGAGGTTACATTGTTTCCAATTTTATTTCATAATATCTGGTCAAACATCAAGGGTGCATCCCTTACTTCATTTCTTGTAATTTTAAATTCTTAATAGTATTTTATTTCATTTATTAAGTTTATACCATATATTGATTGTTCAATGAATTTGAATTTCTTGGACTAGAGTACTTTCCTTCTTTGCAGTTATTTAATAATTCTTCAGTTAATTCCTTTTGATGTTCTTCTTTGCAGTTTGGTTATTTTCACGGTGCAATGTCTAACAAAGAATATGATGTTCTTCGGAGTTGTGCAACTATGAATTTGAATGAAGCCCCTAGGCTCCCTCCGAGTTTCCGTGGCAACAAATCTGTTTCTCAAGATACAATAAGGCTACTGGTTGATAAGGTCAACATGAATAGTCAGATGCTTCTATCACGTAGTGTAACCATTTTGGCTGTCGAATTCAATTATGCACTGTTGGAGTTGTGTAGTGGCGTACATGAGGATTCACCTTTAGCTCGGATAGATGTGAGTATTGATATTTACTAATTTTTACTGCTATTGTTTCTTTTTGTGGCTACCATTTTTGTTCGTTTATGTAATGTTTTGCTCTTGGATAAACATATATTGTTTGTAATTAAGCAAAAAGCCAATAGCTTTAACTGGATATGTATTATTCATGAAATGTTGTATGTCTTCACTTACTCTTGCTCTTTCTTTCTTCTTTAGCTAGAAGGTCTTTGGGTATCATACCGCATGACTTCATTGTCCGAAACAGATCTCTATTTGACTATTCCCACTTTTTCTGTTCTTGATATCCGCTCCAATACGAAGCCTGAAATGCGGCTCATGCTTGGATCGTCAGCTGACGCTTCCAAACAAGCTTACACCGGAAACTCTCTATGCTTCTTAAACAAGAGTAACTCTAGGAGAGTGAATTCTGAAGCAGGTAACTTGGATGTATCAATTTCAACAATGTTCCTGATGGATTATAGATGGCGATTGTCATCCCAATCATCTGTTTTTCGACTTCAACATCCCCGAGTACTTGTTGTGCCGGATTTCCTTCTTGCTTTGGGTGAGTTCTTTGTTCCATCTTTGGGGACAATAACTGGAAGGGAAGACACCATGGACTCTGAGAATGATCCTATTAGAAAAAACAGCATCATACTTGCTGATAGTGTTTATAAACAGAATGAAGATGTTGTTTACTTGTCACGGAGTAGACAGTTGGTTGTTGATACCCATGGCATCGATGAGTATACATATGATGGTTGTGGAAAGACTATTGTCTTAAGTGAAGAGAATGAAGCAAAGGAGTCACACCCTTCCCGATTTTGTCCCATTGTGATAATTGGGTGTGGCAAGAGGTTGCGATTTGTCAACATAAAAATTGAGGTATTTGTACTTCTTCACTTTGTATTTAATTATGAGAAATCTTTTGGCTACTTTGTGTAAAAGAAAATGTTAATAAGAAATGGTAGGGATAAGAACTTGAATATTTCTTAGTACAAGTGTTTATATGTCTGTGTTGTTTAGCAATTTTGTCAATACAGAATGTATCCAACCAAAAAACCATTCTGAACAAAGGGCATGACTTTTAACAACTAATCCTAATTGACCACAATAAAATCGTAATACGACCTTTTAGAAGAATATCTATGGTCACCTAAAATTGATCTTGGCTTTCATATCCTTGTTTGGTTATAGGATTGGTATACATCTGAAGTATTGAATTTATAAATTTTACTTGCTCATAAATGTGATTTTGCTTCAAGAATATGATGTTCTAACAGTGTTGTAACATATAATAATGTTCTCACATTGTTACTCCCAAGCAGAAATGTACCTCTTATGCCTTATGGTTGAATTATTCTTTATATATTCTTTTACACTCTTTTTAAAGAGTAAAGTTTTTCCTTGATGTTTGTGTTAATGGGAAACTTGATGATCATGACTGGGAATCACTGCAAATCTAATTTTCTTATATAACTTTATGTATTTTAAAGCTTTTTGTGCATGCCATCTTTTTCACTTATTCTTTTCAAAATTTCTTCTTTCACCAGAATGGATCTCTTCTGAGAAAGTATACATACTTGAGCAATGATAGCAGCTACTCAGCGTCACCAGAAGATGATGTTGACATAGTTTTGATGGATAATTTAAGTTCCGACGATGATGAGAAGATTGCCGACAATCTGGAGTTAAACACTCCAGAGACTTCATGCTTACAAGATGGACCCCCGGTTGTGCAGAGTTTCACTTTTGAAGCACAGGTAGTTAAAATTTCATTAATGGTTCTTCCCTATCTTAAATAGTCCTTTAAACTGGATTTTTTTTAGAAAAAAACTTTTTTATCTTTTGCATTAAAGCCTATATTGTTTGTTTGCATTCATATTTTCCTGTCCTTCCATTCTGCTACTTCCACTTTCTTTCCCCCCTGCTCCTCTTCCGAAACTATGAACTCTATTGTCCTTTTATTCCATTCTATGTTATTTTTTCACTTCCTTAAAGTGGAACATTTAAAGAAATCAGTTTAGCTAGAATGTTTTCAAGGGATTATAGCAGTCTAACTTCTCGCTCTTGATTTTTTTGAAATGCATTAGCATGAAGTATTTGTACTCGTTTTGGCTTCACTCTATAAATAATGTCATAAAAACATTGGTTTGACAATGTCTCTTTGTTAGGCATTAGAATGTCACTCTATCTTATTGTAGAAAAAGATGAAAACGAGAACTGATAAAATTAAGAACTGGTTCTCATTCTTACTTTGTGAATGTACACCAACAAATAATTTTATATGCACACACACATACAAATTATTCAAAATTGAATATGTTACCTTAATTAGGATTTTAAGGGGATATCTTACTGTTATTATTAGGATATTTTATGTATGAGTATCTTATGTCATTAGGAGTACTTCTTTATTTGAAGTCTTATTTTAATTGCCATACTTGTGTTTTTTTATTCAAACAAGTTATGTAATCTCTATTTAAGGAGGCTAATTAGAATCAATAAAATTAAATCCAAATTAAAAAATACTTAAGATCTTAATCTCTCTTTTAATGAGTCTTGAGATTTCAGTCTCTCTTGACGAGTTGAAAGGTTTCAGTCTCCCTTCGACGAGCTGATCTACCAAACATCATAGGTCGTTCTAAGAATAAAATCAAGGCATTTGCTTTTGAAGTTATTGTTAATCATTCAGTGACTCGATTCGTAACTCGTGACTATAACAACTTGCCTAAGAGCTAGGAATAATGGGCGATTTGATCACCCGAGAGGAATTCAACGAGTTCAAATCAATAATGGAGTCGAGATTCGACAAGCTAGAGTCAAAATTCAACAAAATATTATTGGCTTTGATTCCCAATCAGAACTTTGGTAGGGAAAAGGGATTGACAATGAGGATAGCAGTGACAACAGAAGCGAAATTGTAGAAAAAGAAGGAACTCTATCAGAGGCAACAACAAGGTTGAGCATGGTTCCACTATACGAAATTGGATTTTCCATCTTTCGATGGGACGTAAGACCCATCAATTTTGTTGCATAGATGTGAAAAGTTCTTTTCGAATCAGAAGATGCTTGAATCTAACAAAGCGGGGTTAGCTACCTTTCACTTGACAGGGAAGGCACAATTGTGGTATTGTTGTAGATTGCAGACGGAAAATTAAAGAATTATATCCCAAAATGTATGGCTACTGATATTTAGGAAATTCTTTCCTAATATCTAAGTCAATGCAAGCAATAAAATAAGAACACGATTTCTGCAGCAGAAATCAATGGTGATTGTATGTAATTAAAACTTTTCTAGATTAGGGATTCTTTGTAAACTATAAATAGTTGCTACATTTCTCAATAAAATGACAAGAAATACAAAGAAATTCTTTCCTTTTCCCTATCAAAATCTCTATTTTCAACATGGTATCAGAGCTAGGAAAGTATGGAAAATCCCAGCAAGATTCCAAGTAGTGTTCTTTTTAATGGGTTCTATCTTAGCCAATGAAAAAGATAGGGAAAGATTATAGTTTAGCCTTAAAAACTATCTGGTTCTATCTTTTAACCATCCATTGTAAAAAATAGAGAAATGTTATAGTTTAGCCTTAAAAACTATCTGATTTTATCTAAGCCATCCATTGTAAAAGATGGGGAAATGTTAAAGTTTAGCCTTAGAAAACTATTTGGTTCTATATTAGCCATCCACCCTTAAAGATAGGAGAAGAGGTTTTAGTTTAACCTTAAAGAAAAAACTAGATAAATAGTTGCTACATTTCTCAATAAAATGACAAGAAATACAATCGTGATATTCCATGGGTGAAGAGTCAAGGAATACTGTATTCATTGGTTTGGTTTCCCATTGCGCGAAAATCCCCTGGGAGAATTAGATGTATACTTGTTGAGGACGGATCAAAAAATTAATTTGTTTATTGTCGGATTCAATCCGAATTGATGTGGAGATGAAAAAAGTTGAGGACTTAGTTCGAGCTATGAATCTTGTGCGGATCTTTGACACTAAAAAGGGGCCCAATGGCAATTGAGCAAATCCGTCTGCTTTAAAAAGATCGAATCATTCAGAGATGGCAGAATGGAGGACTAAGGTTTTTCTATAACTATGATGAACCCTACTTAGTAGGACATCAGGTGCAAAAGATTTATTGATATCAGATGAATATGACTTTGAGCCGGACTCGGAGAGGTACAAAGTGTGAACTGTGCAATCCCAAGCTTGCAAACAAGCTCTTTTTTCGAGAGGGGAGGAATGTTACGTTTATTAAGATTTAGTTATTAGGGAAAGTATTTTATTTTAGGGAAAGAAATATCTTATTTTAGGGGAGAATATTGTTATTATTTCAAGGGGATATAGTTTACTCCCTTCGTCCCACAAATATTGTCCCTTATTGACTTTTTTAAAATCAAAATTTTTAAACTTTGACTATAATTATATTAAATAATTAAATTTTATAAAATATATAATTAAAATATACTTGATTAGAGGTTTTTAAAATATATATTTTTTATATTTTTATCAATAATAAATTTTAAATAATCACGAGTCAAAGTTTAAAATTTTTGACAAAAAAAATTAATAAGAGACATTTTTCTTGGGACAGAGGGAGTATTATTATTAGGATATTTATTTATGATGATCTTTTAACAAGTCTTTTATTTAAATTCTTTTATTGTAATTAAGTCTAAATAAAAAAAATAACCCTAGAAGATATTGGTCTCTCTTTTAACAAGTCATGATGTTTCAGTCTCCCTTTGACAAGATGAAAGGTTTCTGTCTCCCTTTAACAAACTGATTTATCCAACATCAGAAGTCTTTCTAATAATAAATTTAAGGCAATTGCTTTCGATGTTCACGTTAATCATCCAATGACTCAATTCTTAACACGTGACTGTAACATATCACCATAAGCAGGGATCCTAATGTCCTAAACTAGGAAAGAGCTTTTACAAATTGGAGAAATATGTTCTCCAAAATAGGAAACTTGTAAGTTGACGAGGAGTGTTAGAGTTTTTATTTAATTTGTAATTAGAGTTTATTCCTAATCAGTAGTTTAGATTTACTAGAAGTCTTATTTAAATTAGGAATAAGTATTATTTAAATTAAAGATAAAAGTATAGTTTTTTGGTTCTATTAAAACTCTATATCAGCCTATTTAAAGGCTTACTCTATATACATTAGATAATTAAGAATAATAAGAAAATACAGAGAAACACATTGTTCTCTCTAGAAAATATCTTGTTCATCTTCTTCAAACAACAAATCCTTAACCACCAATCACACACAAACCACCATTATTCATTGCACCATGGCCCCTTTCTCACAACACTCCCCCTCAAGCTGGTAGTTACACAGACTAGAGTTCCAGCTTGGATCTTTGATGTAAAATCTCTTAAAAAAATATTATATAGTTTTTAGGGTTAAACTATAACCTTTACTCCTATCTTTTAGGATGGATGGCTAAGATAGAACCAAATACTTCTCGGATAACTTACCTAAATAAAGGGCCTTGGTATTAAATACCTAAAATCCTATATTCTAAAACTAGTCAAGTATACTAATTCTAGATAGAGATCTTTGGAACTAATATCTATTTATTTGCAACTTATTAATATTTGCGACGGAGATAAGAATGAAGTACTGTATATTCATCTCAGTGGTGAGCCTATATATACATGTTTATTGTTTACAAATCTTGAAATAGGAAAGAAATCAAGGAAAATTGTTTACATCAAATCCCTAGAGTTAAGCGTAAGATTGTGACATTGCGTGCAAGAATTCTGCTCAAGAATCTATCTTGATATTTACGTGATTTGCAAAACTACATTCTTGCTATGCAGTTAACTATTGAAATAAAACAGTTTTTGTAGATTGCAGACTTGTAGTTATTAGAGATTAACTCTCTTTATAATTGTTATCCGAGTAGTCCTAATTGTAGTTAAATTCTATGTAACAAGTCTAGTATAAGACTTGACTTGTAAAGAGAGCTTTTGATATGAAAAACAGAGAACACATTTAATTCTCTGCACAAACACATCAATTATCTACAGTTTTATAGGGAAGGTTTTCACTAATTGGCGTCCCCTTACATCTTTTGTTTAGTGATTGTTGGCTAACTGTTTCTTCAAAGTTTGAATATGCTTTTTTGATAATATTGTCTCTTTGATACCGCAAGATGTTAAAAAAAGGACCAGAGGCCGAACAAGTCAGGCCTTGGTTGTTCAGCTGGTTGAGCTGAACCGATGTGGTTTAGGAGAAGAAAACAGCAGTAGTCGAAAGAATTAGGGCTGTAAAATGAGTTAGGAAGTCGGAACTCTTTAGTATTATCAAGCAGTTCTCAAATAGGGTTCACAAGTGTTGATTCCATAGTTTTTATTGAACTCAGTATTATGCATTTACAGTTTAATTGGATGTTTTCCTTTGATATGGTCATTGATCCGGTTACATTACTTGGCTAACTTGGGATCCATCTTTATCATTTTTGTTAAATTTCATTTTTTTCTTATTTGCAATATCTGATTAAAATTACTTATCTGTGGTTAGGTTGTTTCTTCAGAGTTTACGTTCTTTGATGGTACCAAGTCTTACTTGGATGATTCATCTTATGGTGAAAAGCTTTTGCGTGCAAAACTGGATTTGAATTTCATGTAAGAGTAGCATAAGATCTTGCTTCTATATATTTTGTATTTTATCATGATTATTTTATTTTCATTTTCTGGTGTGATATGAAGCAACAATGATTTCTCAAAGCTTTTTGTCCGTAATGTTAAGTATGAGAAACTGGTAGAAAAATGATAAAGTTGGAGCTCCCATTTTATTTGGTCTGAATTTGGAAAGAAAATTGACATTAAAGATGGTTTGTAGTGAAGATTTGGTATATTGTTGCAAAAGGATCAAAACCACACAAGATTTGCTCTCTCTCTCTCTCTCTCAACATTTATGTGTGTCTGCGATGTAAGGATATGTGTATAGTTGATTGAAAGATTAATATATGTATATGTCTATGACTTACCCATTATGAATGCCATGGTTAATCTAATTTATGGATGTTGGATAATTTTCCTTTCAAGGAATATTAATATGGAAACAAACCAGTACATGCACTATTAGTCTTTATATTAACATTGTTTTGCAAGTATAGTTTGGTGCACATAAATAACATATTTATTAAGCTGAAAAGACCCTGCTTTCCATTTGAATTTTATGCTATCTTGAAAGAGAAGTAACTATAACTAAAAGTATTACACTAGTACTTATTTTTTCTTTACAGAGCTGAACATTTGCAAGTTGTGTAAAATACCTTGTGCTGAACTATTAATATACTTGACTAATTATAGGTACTATTGACGTGAATGTTGCTCTGCTATTCAGGAACTTTATTTTTAGTTTTTGTTGGGTCTCTATATTAGAGTCAGCATTCTCTCTCTGTCCCTCCCTATACATTTTTTCCCTTCTAATTTTTCAAATGTTCATGTTTATTGTCATGTATGGTTTTTAAAAATATCCTTTTGGTATTTTAATGTAAATCTAGTTTTTGGTGAGAATAATACAAATGTGTTTTCTTTTGTGTATTTATCTTATGAACAGGTTTGCATCAAAGGAAAATGATACCTGGATTCGTTCTCTGGTGAAGGATCTGACTGTTGAGTCTGGTTCTGGTCTTACCATTCTGGATCCACTGGATATTTCGGGGGGATATACTTCCATTAAAGACAAAACAAACATGTCTCTGATGTTAACAGATATTTGTATTCATCTTTCATTAGGTGCAATTTCTCTTATACTTAACCTACTGAACCAAGCAACTGCAGCATTACAATTTGGAAATGCAATTCCTCTGGCTCCCTGCATCAATTTTGACAGAATTTGGGTGTCACCTAAAGTTTTGTTTTTTTTTTAAATAATTTTGTAGTGTGATGCTTTATCTCACTATTTTTTTTTTTTTTTTTTTGTTTTCTCATCCATCTTGTTTTTTTCTGTCTGCAGAAAATGGATCTCATAATAATCTTACTATTTGGAGGCCACAAGCTCCATCAAACTATGTTATATTGGGAGATTGTGTGACATCTAGGTTCTTGGGATTGATGCATACACATTTTCTGAGAATGAGTTGGATGTTGAAAGGGTTGTGGCTTAGTTTGTTTCTTGGCCGAGGTTCTGTCTTTAGGTCTTTGTTTTTTGGTCATTTTTGGGGATATGGTTGCTGGGGAAGAGAGATTATGAATGGGAATTGGGGACTGTGAGAAACAGAGTTTTTTCTCTATGTTCTTTTTCTTATTATTCATTAGTGAAAGAGAGTCTATTATATAGACTTTTACAGAGGTGTTTAACACCAAGTGGTTAACCTATAGGATAAGACTTTTATCCTTTACAAAGATCAAATTTAAATTCAAACTACTAGTTAAGATAAAGTAAAGATAACATACAACTCCTACTCTATCTAAAACTCTTACAACACACGGTTATGCATACTAACTAACACTCCCCCTCAAACTGTGTATATGTTGTATATACCCAGTTTGGATGTGAACTCATCAAAAATAACTCTTGGAAGTGCCTTAGTAAAGATGTCAGCTATCCGCTTACGGTAGGAATATAGTTTAGTGTGCAATACCACCATTCACTTTCTCATAGATAAAGTGCCTATCTATTTCAATGTGTTTGGTTCTGTCATATTGCACTGGATTCTTAGCAATACTCATTGCTGATTGGCTGTCACTATAGATCTCGAACTCAGTCTTTTCATCCAACTCTAGCTCTTTGAGAAGCCTCTTTATCCACATTCCTTCACATATTCCAAGAGCTAATGCTCTAAATCTGCCTCAAAGACTACTCCTTGACACCACAGCCTGCTTTTTGCTTCTCCAAGTAACCAAGTTGCCCCAAACATAAGCACAATATCCACTAACTGACCTTCTATCGGTGAGCTCTCGCCCTTGACTTGAATCCGTGTATACCTTCACACATGCTCATGCTGGAATTTTCTTGAAAATTAGTGACACAGTGTGAATTTTAGGTACCTCGAGTTCATTAATTGCCTCCAAATGTTCTTCTCGAGGATCACTCATGTGCTGGCTTATAACACTCACCGAGTAGGCAATGTCGGCCTTGTTAGAGAAAGATAAATTAGTTTTCCAACTAACCGTTGATAGGATTCTTTGTCAACTGGATTACCAGCTTCCCTTTGTTGAACTTCAACCCCGGGTCCATGGGTGTCTCGGGTGGCTTGCATCCAAGCATCCCGGTTTCTGTAAGAAGATCTAGGATGTACTTCCTTTGATTGATGACTAAACCTTCTCTTGACCTTCCTACTTTCATACCCAGAAAAATACCTTAGACTCCCAAGTCCTTTGTTTCAAATTCTTGGGCAAGAACAATCTTCAAATTCTCAATTTACGTACTATCATCCCCTGTAATAATTATGTCATCAACATACACAATTAATAAGGTTATTTTACCGATTCTTTGCAACCTTTACGAAGCAGGGTGTGATCAGGCGGCTTTGTTTGAATCTATTCTTTACCATAGCCTTTGCAAACCTCTCAAACCAGGCCCTTGGAGATTGTTTAAGTCCATACAGTGATTTGTTGAGTTTGCACACTGTATTTCTAGCTGTTTTAACTTCTAGACCAGGTGGTATTTGCATATATACTTCCTCCTCGAGACTCCCATTGAGAAAGGCATTTTTGATGTCTAGTTGGTGTAATTTCCAGTCCTTGTTTACAGCTATGGACAGTAAGATTCTAATAGTATTCAATTTAGACACTGGTGCAAAGGTTTCTTGATAATCCACCCCATAGGATTGTGTAAAACTTTTAGCCACCAGCCTTGCCTTATACCTCTCAATGCTCCCATCTGAGTTGTACTTGATAGTGAAAACCCACTTGCATCCAACAGCCCTCTTTCCCTCTGGTAGATCTGTCAAACACCATGTCTCATTTTTCTCAAGTGCCCTTACTTCTTCCTCGACAGCTTTCTTCCATTTGGGATTCTTCAAGGCCTCCTCCACTGTTTTAGGAATCTGCACACTGTTTAGGCTGGCTGTAAAGGCCTTAAAATTGGGCTGAAGTTTACCATAGGCAACAAATTTGTTAATTGGGTGCATAGTACATTTTCTTACTCCCTTTCTAATAGCAATAGGAAAGTCATCAAGGTCACTAGAATCTTGAGGAGGAATGTTACCTTCAATCTCTCGTGAGAGCAGGATTTAAGCCCGGTTCAGCAACAACAGGACTTGAGTCTGGTTCTTGACAAGTGCTAGGCTGGTTATTTACTTCATTAGGGCTCTTCTTCTCTGGTATACACCTTAAATTGACTGTCTGTCGGCTGTGAATGCACAGAAGTAGGGGAAATTTGTGCTACAGCCCTAGGTGCTGGAAGAGGTGTTGTACAAGGACTTGGTGATTTGTTGGTATGAGGAGAGTGCATTTCTGTCGGCATAGTATTTTCTGTTCTGGTGGTTTCAGGATAGGATATGAAAGGAATGTCTAGTAGAGGAGAAATGATGGAAGGTGGAGGAACAAAGGGCTGAAATTCCTCATTTTTCTCCCCCTAAAGTTCAGTCCCTGCAAAATATGGTTTATCCTCAAAGAAAGTGACATCAAAAGAGACATAGGTCTTTTTAGAAATAGGAGAATAGCATTTGTAACCCTTTTGACTAGAGGAATATCCTATAAACACACACCTGATTGATTTAGGGTCCAACTTACTTCTATTTTTATCATGCACATGAACAAAAGCTGTGCAGCCAAATACCCTAAGAGGAAGAACAGATGAAAGTGGTTTAAAGTGAGGAAAATGTTTGAATAAGACTTCTGTTGGTACTGCAAAACCCAAGGTTTTATTGGGCATTCTGTTGATAAGGTAGGTGGCAGTAAGTAAGGCTTCCCCCCAAAGATATTTAGGTGCTTTGGCTGAAAAAAGAAGAGACCTCGTAACCTCTAGTAGATGTCTGTTTTTTCTTTCGGCAACTCCATTTTGTTGTGGAGTGTTGACACAGGAAGTAAGATGGCAAATGCCTTTTTCCGAAAATAACACCCAAGAGATTGACTAAGGTATTCACTCCCATTATCACTCCTCACAACCTTAATACGTTTGTCAAACTGATTTTCAATCATTTGATAGAAAGTTTTGAAAATTGACGCAACTTCCGCCTTTTCCCTCATTAAGAAAGTCCAAGTAGTCCTAGAATAGTCATCAATAAAGGTAATAAACCACCTAGACCCAGACAAGCTTTTTACCTTAGATGGACCCCAAATATCACTGTAGATTATAGAAAAAGGAGATGTGGGTGTAAATGAGGAAGGAGCATATGTTTGCCTAGTATGTTTAGCAATTTGACATACTTCACAATTAAAAGAATGAGGCTTTTTATTGCAATTTTGAAAGATACACAAAATTTGGATGTCCTAGCCTAAGATGCCACAACATAATATCATCAGGGTTACTTAAAGAAGAAGATGAAGTCTTAAAACAACGTGAAACTGAAGAAATCAAAGGTGGTAATTCATCAAGGATATAGAGACCATTGGATAGCCTAGCACTGCCAATCACCTTCTTCGAGCCCTGTTCCTGAAATACACACCCATTAATTCCAAAGTGAGCATCACATTTAGTATCTTGAACTAACTTACTAACTGATAACAAGTTGTAGGCAAGATTAGGAACATATAGCACATGAGGCAAAACCAGTTTATCACCCACTTGAATAGTGCCACTTCCTTTTACTTGGGACAGAGACCCATCTGCAACCTTGATGGAGGTTTTAGAGTTGCAATGGTTAAAGGTGCGAAATAGCCTGAAGGTTGCCTGTTATATGGTCAGAGGCACCAGAATCTATAATCCAGGATAGAGGATTTGAAGTGGCCAAATAGGAAATTCTACCTTCACTAGCTGATAAGGCAGTTGTGGAAGATTTAGAGGTGAGATGGCCAAAAAACTATTGAAGGTAATTGTTCCCATTTAGTTTGTAGGATGTGATTGGGGAAAGAGAGGCATCTGAGATCTGAAATTCAGATGCACGAGAGTTATTTTGGGAACTAATTTCTGATGTGGTGGTTTCGAAAAAAGCCATGGAAATTAAGCAAAGGAGAAAACGAGAGAGATAGGATCGGCTCCTAAACTGATACCATGTGAGAAACAGAGTTTTTTCTCTATGTTCTTTTTCTTATTATTCATTAGTGAAAGAGAGTCCATTATATAGACTTTTACAGAGGTGTTTAACACCAAGTGGTTAACCTATAGGATAAGACTTTTATCCTTTACAAAGATCAAATTTAAATTCAAACTACTAGTTAAGATAAAGTAAAGATAACATACAACTCCTACTCTATCTAAAACTCTTACAACACACGGTTATGCATACTAACTAACAGGGACTAAATGCTAAATTTGGGCTTAATCTTTTGGGGCTCGGCTCACTTAAGGGTCAAACCTTTTAAACTGGTCAAATAAGGACCAAGCCTATTCAGACCTGCTCACATAAGTATCAAACCTTTCATAGTGGTAAAACAAGGACCAAACATTTTCAGAAATGGTAAAATAAGGACATAACCTCTATGGACCTGTTCAAATTAAGACTGGTTTATTGTAATTATGATGTATTTCTTTAGTTATAATGGTGTGAAAACTTCAACGTGTATGCTTACCTTAGCTTCATGGTTTTTGAACGTAATAGTACTGTAATATACATTTTATTGGACATTATATGTAGAATGGTTTATTGTAGTCCTTATTTAAGCATGTCCAAAAAGGCTTGGTCCTTATTTGATCACTTTGAAATGTCTGATCCCTATGCGAGTAGGGCCTCAAGGGTTTAGGTCCGAATTAAGCATTTAGCCAGAATGGGGGATAGGAAGGTGTTTTTGAAGTGAGTACTTATTTTCCTTTCTATGTTGGGTTTAACTGATTTTACTTCGTACTTGGTTCTGGCTATGCTCTTTCACTGAGGTTTTTTTTTAACAAATATAATATCCACGTCCTTGATATAAATGGCACTTTTCATGTAATTATTATTTTGTATCAGGAAATTTTACATTTTAACCATATTTAATCCTTGACTATTAATGTGCATTTCCTTCTATTGTTCTCCAGCTCAATTCCTCCTTCACAGGCAGTATTAGCAGTAAGTACAACATATGGGCGCGTTCGGAAGCCAGTGGGTTTTAAACTTATTGGGTTTCTCTCTCATGTCCTTGGATTGGAAGGAGTGGATGGCCATACTGATGTTGACGGTGATTGTTCCCTTTGGATGCCAGTTTCACCTCCAGGGTATATTTCAATGGGTTGTGTAGCAAATATAGGAAATCGTCCACCTCCAAACCATGTTGTTTATTGCCTGCGCTCTGACCTTGTAACATCAACAACTTGTTCAGAATGTTTGCTGAACTCACCACCCAATCAGCATTTTACTTCTGGATTTAGTATTTGGCGTTTGGACAATGTTCTTGGATCATTTTATGCTCATTCTTCAACTGCATACCCTTCCAAAGAAAATAGTTCTGACCTGAGTCATCTTCTACTATGGAATTCAGTTTGGTCTTACGCATCTCTTGAGGAATCTGTTCCTGAGTTTACTGCGGACAATAATCATGCTAGTCCTCAAACCAGTAACCAGAGTGCTAATTCATCTGGGTGGGACATTCTCAGGTCAATTTCAAAAGCAACTACTAGTTACATGTCAACCCCTCACTTTGAGAGAATGTGGTGGGACAAGGGTGGTGGCCTCCGCAGACCAGTGTCAATTTGGCGGCCTATTTCATGTTCTGGCTATGCAGTACTAGGTGATTGCATTACGGAAGGGTTAGATCTTTTTATCTTTGAATGTTTTTTTTTCAAACTCTTTTACTATTATAGGTATTCCTTTGATTTCTTTATGAGTTCCTGTTAACATTTGGAATGTCTTTTCTCCTTTCCAGATTAGAACCACCTGCTCTGGGCATAATTTTTAAGTCCGAGGATCCAGAAATCTCTGCAAAGCCTGTGCAGTTTACTAAAGTTGCCCATATTACAGGGAAAGGTTTTGATGAAGTTTTCTTCTGGTACCCAATAGCCCCTCCTGGTTATTCTTCTTTAGGGTGTGTAGTTTCTAGAACAGATGAAGCCCCAAGCACAAATTTCATTTGCTGCCCAAGGATGGATCTTGTTAGCTCAACCAACATCATTGACGTGCCCATTTCCAGATATTTGAGCTCAAAAACATGCCAGTGCTGGAGCATTTGGAAAGTTGAAAATCAGGTCAAGATAATGCTCATTAAACTCAGTAATCCTTGAATGTCACTGAATTTTTCTGTAAGATAATTTCATTAAAGAGAGTGTGTTTTTTATGTCTTCGGGTCTGATATAATCTTCCTTAACCTTCGACTCTTCATTCTCTGAATTTTTAATGGGAAGAAAAGACGCATTATAGCATTTTTTGATGCCTGATTTTTTCCCTGTAGGCTTGTACTTTTCTTGCACGTTCAGACGCAAAAATGCCATCAACGAGGTTGGCTTACACTATTAGTGATTCTGTGAAACCGAAGACGCGGGAAAATGTAACTTCTGAGATTAAACTAAGATTCTTCTCTCTAACTGTTTTAGACAGCCTACATGGAATGGTATGTTTTCTGAAATAGTACACTCTGAACCTTTTGACTTGCTATTGCATTCTTTATGATATATTTTTACCCTTCAGATGACACCACTATTTGATGTGACTATCGCCAACATCAAGTTGGTGACGCATGGTCGGATGGAGGCTATGAACGCAATCCTCATTTCGTCTATTGCTGCTTCAACCTTTAATATGCAGTTGGAAGCATGGGAGCCCTTGGTGGAGCCCTTTGATGGCATATTCAAGTTGGTTTCTGCCTCATTCTAGTTACTATTATTTGTCTTCTATCAGGGTGTCAAAGAAAAAAGTATACCAGCTTGTAATGGATTTGTTAAATATTAGTATTAATCTTTTTTTCTTCCTTAAGGTTTGAAACATATGATACCAATGTGAATTCATCGTCAATACTTGGGAAGAGGGTGCACATTGCTGCTACCAACATTGTGAACATAAATGTCAGTGCAGTGAATCTTGATACTTTAGTAGAAACCATTCTTTCATGGAGACGGCAGTTAGAGCTTGACCAGAAAGCGACAAAGCTGATTGAGGTAAATTGGAAATTGTATCACAATTTTGCTTTATGAAGATGCTTAGTTGATTATGATATTATGTACTTTGAAATATCTAATTCTTTCACAGGAGGCTGGTGCTCATTCTGGAAATGAAGATCAGGCATTTTCTGCCCTGGATGAAGAGGACTTACAAACTGTGGTAGTAGAGAATAGACTTGGGAATGATTTGTTCATTAAAAGCATTGAACAGAATTCAGAGGTGGTTGACCGACTTCATCATGGTAACTTTGCTTCAGTCTGGGTTCCACCTGCAAGGTTTTCAGACAGACTAAATGTAGCAGATGAAGCTAGGAAAGCACGCTATTATGTTGCTGCACAGGTTCTTTTTGCCAAGGTTCTACAATGCAACTCATGCTCCTTTTTTCTAAGAGTATATGTTAATTTTTTATCTGATTGCTTTTGAACAAAATTGACTCGTTAATATTTGACAGGGCTTACCTATATTGGATGACGGTAATAGCCATAACTTCTTTTGTGCTATACGCCTTGTCATCGACAGTCAAGCAACAGATCACCAAAAACTTTTCCCGCAGAGTGCAAGGACAAAATGTGTGAAGCCCTTAGTTTCAGAAAAGGAGTACCCAAAGAAAGGCATTGCAAAGTGGAATGAACTTTTCATATTTGAAATTCCTCATAAGGTCTGTTGTGTCTCACCAATTTTATTCCTTTTCTTTTTGTTTTTTATGCTTCTTTACTGTTAAAAATAGGCATGGCTTAGTTTGTGGATCTTTAGTAAAAATAGCTAACATATTCTGTAGAGAATAGGTGCTGCCGATAGGTGTTTATAACAGGGAATATAGACAGGGATTTGAAACAGAGAAGAGAGAGTATTCTCTGGTTTTTCTTATTCGAAATAATGTAGGATAAAGCCTTTAAACAGCCTTTTTTACCCTTGGGATCTTTTAGTGCCTCCTCTATTGTCCCTGGAATATGAATCTTGTCTATTTTGGCAGTAAATGCTCTAATTCAAGGCAATGAATTTCCGAATGCAACAAACCTTTGTATTAGATGGTTTGTGTATATTCTCATACCTTTTCTCTGAGCAATTGGTAAATCAAGGGTTATCAACAAAAGGAATAGGAATTTCATTTTGAGATGATTCATTACCTTCCAAGCTTTCTAAGGCAATTGGGCTTTGTTCCAGCTCTCGGCAGATTCCAGGTTGTATAATGACTTCTTGAATCGGCTTTTGCCTCCTTTTGTAGACACTGAGTTCCTTTTTCTCAACTTGTGAAGTTTGGGTTCTTTGAGGAGTTCTTCATGAACTAGGACTTAGTTGAGTTTCGATTTTTGACAAAATAGTAGCAAAATATGTATCGAAACCAGCGTATGGTTTCGAAATCACAGGGCAAGTTTCGAAACTTTGCCCTATTTTTCAGTGACTTAGCTAACTTAGAATTCAAGCCATCCTAGAAATCAATCTTATGCATTAAGCAACTTAATGAATACAAATCACCAAACATGCATTTCATAAGCAGTACACAAGTTCATAAAAGATAACCCTTGAACCATTTAACTATCTTTAAAGATTTATCAGGATTACCTAATTGAACCTATTAGGCCATTTCACAATTCAATGCCTAAATGAATGCTTCATTTCAAACTTCAAATACCAACTAAATGCACATCATGACTATATGTCTAATTATGTATCAATCAATCCACACAACCAAGAATTTTCATTCTCATACATTCCGAAACTTACCAAACTAACATATGAACAGGAATGGTCATTTAACTACATTGAGCATTAAGCTATCTACTAACAGACCAACCCATAGACAAAAATACATATACAAAGCATCAAACATCATGTATAACATCTTAAATTTACCAAAAGGACTTAACATGCTACCATCTTAGGAGTTTTTAGTAACAAAAAATATTTACATAAAAGAGCTTTGGAACTTGACTTGTGTGACCATCCTAATTGCAATCCCTAGCTACAAAAGCTATCGAACAAAAGAATATATATCTTAGTGAGGTAGTCTTCAATACAATTAAACTACAAGCTTGGTTGAACATTACTGAATCAAATCTGCAATGAATGGCATGGCATCAATGGCATAACATAGATTCATACATAGGACATTTCAAAGCACAATACATTATATTAAGGTTCAATAATATAGAATACCCCTTATTCATTTCTATTCTCATTTATCCTTATGGTTAATTAGTGTCTTACGGATACTCGTATCCCACCTCCTCGCCAAGTATCGATACGATACATCTCATAACTATCCCTCCTCCTCGTTAGGACCTGTAGAAATATATGAGAAAAACCAATGTTTTCTCTATTTTCACTTACTTTAGAATAAGATAGTTACAGATACTTTTAAAGGCTTAGGTACAAGAGTTAGACTACGACTAGGAGTTTTACATAGTTACAAACTCTATCTCTAGGTAACCTGATACAGATAGAACTCCAATCTAAATTACTGATACACATAAAACACTAACTCTAATAATACTCTCTTAATTCAACTACAATTCACACTCCCCCCCCCCCAAGCTGGAGTATATACATTATATAGACCCAGCTTGGATAGAAATTTGTCAAACATCTGTTTGGATAGGGCCTTTGTGAATACATCAGCAAGTTGTTCCTCTGTAGGAACATAAGTCAGACGTGCTAAACCACCATTTATTTTCTCAGCTATAAAATGTCTATCAACTTCTACATGCTTGGTGCGATCATGATAAACTGGGTTCTTTGTAATCTGAATAACAGATTGATTATCACTAAGAATCTCAAAATTCTCACTTTCCTTCATTTCCAATTCTTTCAACAATCTAAGTAACCATATTCCTTCACACATTCCCAGTGCTAAGGCTCTAAATTCTGCCTCAGCACTACTTCTTGAAACTACAACTTGCTTCTTACTTCTCCAAGTCACCAAATTACCCCATACAAATGAGCAATACCCGCTGGTTGACCTTCTATCAGTGATCTCACTTGCCTAGCTGGAATCTATGAATACCTTCACTGTTTTCTCTTCTGTTTTCTTGAAAAACAATCCATGTCCAGGTGTACCTGTTAGGTACCTCAGAATTTTATTCGCGGCTTCCAAGTGTTTTTCCTTGGGATTAGTCATGTGTTGACTAATGATGTTTACAGGAAAGGAGATGTCAGGCCTGGTTAGGGAGAGATAAATAAGTTTCCCAACCAGCCTTTGAAACTGATTCTTGTCTACTTCAACCCCCATTTCTTCTCCTCTCAATTTCATACCAGTTTCCATTGGAGTATCAGCAGGTTTACAGCCTAACATACTTGTTTCAGAGAGCAAATCAAGCACATAGTTCTTCTGATTTATCACCAAGCCTCTTCTTGATCTAGCCACCTCCATCCTAGGAAATACCTCAGTTTTCCTAAGTTCTTTGTCTCAAACTCCCTGCTCAACAGTCGCTTTAAATTCCTGATTTCATCTTCATCATCTCCTGTGATCACAATGTCATCGACATATACAATTAGAATACTTTCCTTTTACTAGCAGTTATCTTAATAAATAAGGCGTGATCAGCTTGGCACTGTTTGTAGCCATCTCCCATGAGAACCTTAGTGAACCTGTTAAACCAAGCCCTAGAGGACTGTTTTAGGCCATAAAGAGATTTTTCAAGCTTACAAACATTCTGATTCTTCAGCTCACCCTTCATACCTGGTGACATCTTCATATATATTTCTTCTTTTAACTTACCATTCAAGAAGGCATTTTTTATATCCAGCTGATAAAGACTCCAATCTTTATTTACAGCAAGACTTAAAAGTACTCTAACGGTATTTAATTTTGCTACTGGTGTGAAAGTCTCATTATAATTAATACCATAGGTTTGAGTAAAACCTTGTGCTACAAGTCTAGCTTTGTACCTCTCTACACTCCCATCTGAATTGTATTTTATTTCAAAAATCCACTTGCTGCCAACTGGTTTCTTGCCAAGTGGTAACTCAGTAACAGTCCAAGTTCCATTTTTCTCAAGGGCTTGAATCTCTTCTTCCACAGCTTGCCTCCATTTTGGATCCTTCAGGGTCTCTTCAATGTTCCTAGGGATTTTTTCCTTGTCAATACAAGTTGTAAAAGCCTTAAATGAAGGCATTAGTTTCCCATAAGCAACAGACTTCTGAATTGGATACTTAGTACATTGCCTTACCCCTTTCCTTTTAGCAATAGGGACATACTCCATATCACATAAAGAAGAAGAAAATTCATTACCTCCAACCTCCTCTAAAGCAACTGGGTTCATTTCCAACTTTTGGCAAGTGTTAGATTGCAAAACTTCTTCTGGAATGGTTTTTCGTTTCCTTCTATTGTACACATTAAGCTGCTTAGGGGGCTGTGTGTTCCAATGAATAGCCTGAGCAAGGGAATGTGAAGGGACTGTTTGGGGAAAAACAGTGGCTGGAGTAGGAAAATTATTTACTGGTGTGGAAGAATTTTGAGGTTCAATTTGTTTAGGTGAAGTTATAGATGTAGTATGTTTATGTGTAGACATAGGTGTAGAAATGAATGGTTATGAGGGTAAGGAAGAAATTGGAAATGGATGTACCTGATGAGTGAGAAGAGGCTGTAATTCCATGAAATTCTCCCCCTGAATTCCAGCCTTAGAAAAATAAGGTTCATGTTCAAAGAAGGTGACATTCTTAGAAACAAACAATTTTTTAGAAGGGGGATAATAACACTTATAGCCCTTCTGGAGTGAAGAATACCCAACTAAAACACACTTAAAAGACCTGGGATCCAATTTAGACTTAGAAGGATTAGTGTTTTGAATAAAGGCAGTACAACCAAATATCTTTAGGGGCAGATTCGAAGATAGAGGTTTGAAATTAGGGTAACTCCTTAAAAAAACAGATTGTGGAGTGTCAAACTTAAGAACTCTACTAGGCATTCGATTTATAAGGTATGTAGCAGTTAATAAAGCCTCTCCCCACAAATAAGAATGTACATTACCCGAGAATAACAAGGACCTAGTAACCTCCAACAAATGCCTATTTTTCCTCTCTGCCACTCCATTTTGTTGTGGAGTATCCACACAACTACTAATCTGAACAATCCCTTTATTTCTGAAAAAACTACCCAAAGAATTAGCAAAATACTCTCCCCCATTGTCAGACTTAAAAATTTGTATTTTGGACTCAAACTGAGTTTCAACCATGGTGTTAGGGGCAGATTCGAAGATAGAGGTTTGAAATTAGGGTAACTCCTTAAAAAAACAGATTGTGGAGTGTAAACTTAAGAACTCTACTAGGCATTCGATTTATAAGGTATGTAGCAGTTAATAAAGCCTCTCCCCACAAATAAGAATGTACATTACCCGAGAATAACAAGGACCTAGTAACCTCCAACAAATGCCTATTTTTCCTCTCTGCCACTCCATTTTGTTGTGGAGTATCCACACAACTACTAATCTGAACAATCCCTTTATTTCTGAAAAAAACTACCCAAAGAATTAGCAAAATACTCTCCCCCATTGTCAGACTTAAAAATTTGTATTTTGGACTCAAACTGAGTTTCAACCATGGTGTAAACCTCTCAAAGACAGAAACAGTTTCAGATTTTTCTCTCATAAGGTATGACCAAGTGGTTCTACTATGTTCATCCATAAATGTAATAAACCACCTATACCCATTTGATATTCTTCACTCTAGAAGGAGCCCAAATGTCACTGTGAATTAATGAAAATGGTTTGGATGGTGTGTAAGTAGAAGGCAAGTAAGAACCTTTGGTTTGTTTAGCAAAAGGAATTCAACTTTTTATTGATAAATAAATGGGGAAACAACTTAGCAAGATAAGAAAAATTGGGATGCCCTAATCTATAATGCCATAACATTATTTCATCAAAGGTTCCTAACCGAGGAATAGACTAGAAAAAGCTGCAGGAATTGAGGGTTAAGGGCTAGAAAAATGTAGAGTCCATTTTGCTGCCTAGCATTGCCAATCATCCTCTTCGAATCCAATGCTTGTAATACACAACCATAGTCAGTGAACTTTAAACAACACCTCAAATCCATGGACAATTTACTCACTGATAATAAGTTGCATGCCAAAGTAGGAACAAAGAGCACATCAGTAATCAATAAGTCTCTATGAATAAGAACTGAGCCAGCCCCTTTAATAGGGCATAAGGAGAAAATTTCTGCCTACACTGGGAGCCATAGAATTGAGCAACCAAGACATCACACGGCTATTTTCCTGCATCCATTTGGCATATCCAGCAGCAGTAGCCGCAGGCTTGTCAACCTCCCCTGTGAGATAGCCCAATTTGCCTCGCCCCGAGATAAAAAATCTTGACAGATTGAGACCATTCCAAATAATTATTTCCATTCAATCTATGACAGGTAATAACAAGACTGGAAGAGTCATTGAGATCGTCAGAACCAGAAATAATCTCTGGTGAAGAAGTGATTTCAGTAGAAAATTATAAGAAGAAGAGGGGGCCCATCGACTAGGGTTTTTATTTAAAAGATCGAAACCCAAGCTGATACCATGTAGAAAGTAGTGAAAACAGAAGAAAGTGTTCTGTTATTCAACTTAGAATGGGTTACAACATATAACTCTTTTATAGAGTCCTTAAGAATTTATCTCTAACTAGGAATCCTAATAATAAAAGACTTATAATCCTACTAACAGATATCTCTTAGTCTTTTACATAATTTACAAGTCTTTTACATAATATACAAGTCGTATTATCCTACAATATCACAACACACAAGACACATTTGACTACACTCACCTAAAACTGAGCTTAAGATATGCCTTGGTTTGTCGATTTAATCCTCGTTTCTAGCTTTCCCTCAATCCTTCGAGGATCCACCAGTTTCCAAAGCTTCAAATCATAATAACACAAAAATTAGACATCAAAGATATTAAGGAGCACATGCATGACATTTAATCACATTTAGGACTTAAATAGAGTTTAGGGTTTCACTTCATCTTGTTTTCATTGGAAATCCAAGAGCACTACTAGATAGTTTATGCTCCAAGGATCTCAATCTATTTTTTTCTTATTTTTTCTCTTTCTCTCTCTGGCTTAAGCATTCATCCATGGTGTTTTCTTCCTTTTCTCTCTCTTGCAAAAATGAATATGACATTGTCATTTTTTCACTTAATTAAACATTAAAATTAGTTGGTGGAAATTGATGGGAAATTCTACTAACTTAATGTAGAAAAACAGAGATTTTGAGGTAAAGAAAATTGTTCTCTATATCCGGATGATTATTGATAAGAATAACACATATTTATAACATACAAAATTACCTAATCTAGGAAGAATTACATAAAAGCAGTAGCTAAATCTACACTCCTCAAGATGGTAAGTAAACATAGTAGAGCACTAGCTTGGATCTTGGATGCGATGCCTTTTTTAGGAGCAAATTTGAGATGAGGTCTGAGATGTTGCATTCAAATGCAAAAATGTTCAGCAATATCTTCTTTGCTGGAAAAAATCTCTTTGACAGCAACTCATTTCTTGTGTTGTTTCTGTAGATTAACATGTAAATAATAAGAGTTGTAAGTCTATCCTAACTAAGTAGTTTAGTAGTAGTCTAACTCTATCCGTGTGAGGGATAAGAGTCCTAGCCTAGAGGATATCTACTCAATGTAAAACTCCTTGTAAAACTCTATAAGTAGACTTATTTTCTGTAAATCGAAATAACAGAGTAGAAAACTTCTCTAACCCTATTTTCTATATGGTATCAGATTAGGGCGATCCTACCTATCCAACAGTTTTTTTTCCTTTTTTTCTCTGTCGATCAAAACCCTCCCTTTCAATGGCTCATTCAGAACCCTCAGTGTCAGAGATTAGTTCTCAAAATAATCCTCGTCCCTCTGAGTTCCAGCTTTCAGATTCATCTCTTTCTCCAATTACATCCTACAAATTAAATGGAAACAACTATCTCCCTTGGTCTCAGTCAATGAGGCTATATATTACAGGAAGAAGGAAAGCTTCCTATCTCTCAGATTCAATGCCTATTCCAGAAGAATCTGATCAGCCTATTCTAACTGGTTGAGTGAGAACAACATGATTATGTCATGGCTAATTAATTCCATGGTTCCCGAAGTTGGGGAAAATTTCATGCTCTACCAGACTGTAGCAGAGATATGGAGTGCAGCCAGGGATACATACTCCAATGTGGATAATACACCAGAATTATTTGGGGTTGGGAATCAGATTAAAGATCTCAGACAAGGAGATCTGTCCGTAGCACAGTATTTTGGAGTTCTCACTAAGTGCTGGCAACAAATTGATTTGTATGAGGCAAATGAGTGGAAGTGTCCTGATGATATTAGCTTCTATAGTAAAATCAAAAATCAGAGGAGAATCTTTCAATTTCTTTCTGGGCTTAATGGTGAGTTTGATGGGGCAAGGAGCAGAATTTTGGCTACTAAACCCCTACCATTGGTTCGGGAGGCCTTTTGAGAGATTAGAGAGAAGAAAGCGGACTCTCTGATGGTACCAGCTGCTCAAATGACAGATGCTTGGCACTCATTACAAACTCCAATTGGGGAGTAAACAAAATGGGGAGACCATGGTGTGACCTTTGTAAAAGGTTGGGCATTTGATGGACGATCTTTGGAAGCTACATGGAAAACCAGTGAGACTAGAAACCTTCTAGATCCGATTTTGAAGGAAGCAAATGTTGCATCTCGAGAAAATTTTTCCAGTGACTACAAGATTACACGGCCAGATTTGGAACTTCAACAAATATTCAGCCAACTATCGTCTAAGACTAATACTACTGCCTTAACAACATCTGAAGGTAGAATTTCCTGTTTAGCTACAATTAATTCCTTACATTGGATAGTAGATTCGGGTGCCTCTGACCATATGACAAGAAATATTAGTCTGTTCAGAAAGTATAACAATCACAGATCTCCCTCCTCGATCAAGATAGCAGATGGTTCCCTCTCAACAGTGAAAGGAAGTGGTTCTATTGAATTAAGCAAAAACATAGTATTATCTGATGTACTTTATGTTCCTAAATTAGCCTGTAATTTATTATCAGTGAGTAAGTTGATTAAGGATATTCACTGTAATGCTAATTTTGGGGCTGATGGTTGTATTTTTCAGGCACAGGGCTCGAAGATGGTGATTGGCAGTGCTAGGCTATCTAACGGCTTATATATCCTTGATGGAATATCCTACCAGAACTCCTCTATTCTCAGTTGCCTTCAGACATCAGTTTCCTCTACAAGTTTAGGTTCAGATAATATTATGCTCTGGCATCTTCGATTAGGACACCTCAGTTTTTATTACCTTGCAAAGTTCCCAAATTTATTTATCAATAAAAATCCTTCTTCTTTTACTTGTGAAGTGTGTCAAATGGCAAAACATACCAAAAAACCATATGTTTCTTCTCCTTTTAAACCTACTTCACCATTTGCTATTATACACAGTGATATTTGGGGCCCTTCTAAAGTTCGAAATATTTCTGGGTCTAGGTGGTTTGTGTCTTTTATTGATGATTTCTATAGGACCACTTGGACATATTTAATGAGAAAAAAGTCTGAGGTTGAAGTAATTTTTAAAACTTTTTATCAAATGATAAAAACACAGTTCGATAGAAATATCAAAGTGGTCAGGAGTGATAATGGGAGTGAATATCTTAGCAAGTCTCTTAGGTGTTTCTTTCAAGAAAAGGGAATTGTTCATCTCACCTCATGTGTCAACACCCCTCTACAAAATGGAGTGGCTGAGAGGAAGAATAGACATCTAATGGAAGTAACTAGGACCCTTTTGTTTTCAGCTAGTGCACCTAAATATCTTTGGGGGAAGCTCTTCTTACTGCAACTTATCTTATCAATAGGATGCCTAGCAAGACCCTAGGATTCAAAATACCCACTAAAATTACGTTTCAACATTTTCCACACTTTAAACCATTGTCCTCAGCTCTTCCTCTTCGAGTCTTTGGATGCACATCTTTTCTTCATGTGCACATCAACAATCGTAGTAAACTGGATCCTTAGTCATTAAAGTGTGTGTTTATAGGCTACTCCTTGAGTCAAAAGGGTTACAAATGTTACTGCCCCACTAATAGAAAAACCTATATTTCTTTTGATGTTACCTTTTTTGAAAATCAGCCTTACTTTGCAGGGCCTGACATTCAGGGGGAGAGACCTAAAGAATCTCAATCCATTATTCCTATGCCTATCCTTCCTGAGCCTGCCTTGGATATCATTGAAACTGTTGTCCCTAATCCTGTAGACACAACTTCTCCACAGTCCAATACACCTTCTCCACAGTCTAAACCTTCCAGTCCTTATACAACACCTCCTCCAACACTCAGAACTATATCACACTCTGTGACTCCACAACCACCAGAGAAACAACTTAATGTCTACACAAGGAGGAAAAGAAATCAAACTGAAGATGTTGGTCAGCCTAGCACTTGCCAGGAATCAGTTTTGAGTTCTAATGCTATGGAGACAGGAGGTAATGTTATTCCACAAGATTCTACTGTGAACTTAGATGACTTTCCTATTGCTATTAGAAAAGGGGTAAGGAAATGTGCTGCTCATCCTATCAATAAATTTGTTGCCTATGGGAAGTTATTATTTGGTTTCAAAGCCTTTACAGCCAGCATTGATAGTGTGAAGATCCCTAAGACAGTAGAGGAGGCGTTCGAAAGTCCTGAGTGGAGGAAGGCTGTTGAAGAAGAGGTCAAAGCACTACAAAAGAATAATACTTGGTGTTTGACGGAGTTACCAGAAGGGAAAAAGGCTGTTGGGTGCAAATGGGTATTCACAGTCAAGTATCACTCAGATGGGAGCATTGAGAGATACAAAGCAAGGCTAGTGGCTAAAGGGTTTGCTCAATCATATGGAGTAGATTATCAAGAAACCTTTGCCCCAGTAGCTAAATTGAATACCATCAGAGTGTTATTATCAGTAGCTGTTAACAAGGATTGGAAGTTGCACCAATTGGACATCAAAAATGCTTTCCTTAATGGAAGCCTTGGGAAGAAGTATACATGGAGGTTTCACCAGGTTTGGAGGAAAAGACCACGAAGAGGACAGTGTGCAAACTAAACAAATCATTGTACGGATTAAAGCAATCCCCTAGAGCATGGTTTGACAGATTTGCTAAGGCTATGGTTCAGAATGGGTACAAGCAGACCATACATTGTTTCGAAAGGTTGCTCCAGATGGTAAGATGACTCTTCTAATTGTCTATGTTGATGATATGATCATTACAGGGGATAATATTGAAGAAATAGAGATGCTGAAAACTGTTCTAGCAAAGGAGTTCGAGACTAAGGATTTGGGAAGCCTTAGGTACTTCTTAGGAATGGAAGTAGTAAGATCGAAAGAGGGGATTGTTATAAACCAAAGAAAGTACATCCTAGATCTACTTATAGAAACTGGAATGCTTGGAAGTAGACCAGCTGAAACCCCAATGGAACCAGGTTTAAAGTTCAGTAAAGATGAAATGGGGAATCCAGTGAATAAAGAATCCTACCAAAGACTAGTTGGGAAACTAATCTATCTCTCACTTACTAGGCCTGATATTTCATACTCAGTGAGCATAGTTAGTCAACATATGAGTGATCCTCGAGAAGAGCACATGGATGCAGTCAATAGAATTCTGAGGTACTTGAAATTTACACCAGGATCTGGACTATTTTTCAGGAAACATCAGGATAGGACAGTAAGGGTCTACACGGACTCAAGCTAGGCAGGAGAACTAACAGATAGAAGATCTGTTAGTGGCTATTGCACATTTTTGTGGCGAAATTTGGTCACCTGGAGAAGCAAGAAGCAAGCTGTGGTTTCTAGAAGCAGTGCAGAAGCAGAATTTAGAGCTTTGGCTCTTGGGATATGTGAAGGAATGTGGATCAAGAAACTTCTCATGGGGTTAGAGCTGGATGGAAAGGCAGAATTTGAAGTTTACAGTGACAGTCAGTCAGCAATGAGCATTGCTAGAAATCCAGTACAACATGACAGGACCAAACACATTGAGATTGCTAGACACTTTATCTATGAGAAGGTCAACAACGGGGTTGTAAAGCTTCACAATATTCCTTCTAGGAACCAGCTAGCCGATATTTTCACCAAAGCACTTCCAAGAGTGAGCTTTGAAGAAATGTCATCCAAACTGGGTGTACATAACATATACACACCAATTTGAGGGGAAGTGTAGGTTAACATGTAAATAATAAGAGTTGTAAGTCTATCCTAACTAAGTAGTTTAGTAGTAGTCTAACTCTATCCGTGTGAGGGATAGGAGTCCTAGCCTAGAGGATATCTACTCAATGTAAAAGTCTATAAGTAGACTTATTTTCTGTAAATCGAAATAACAGAGTAGAAAACTTCTCTAACCCTATTTTCTACAGTTTCTTAGAGAAAAATGCTCTCATTTTTTGGGAGTCATTGATTTGAACAATCAGGAAACACCTTGTTGTTCTTGCGCATACATTGTTGATAAAATGCAGTTTTTGTTGCTGGTTTCTGCATCTCTTTGCAGTTGTTGTTGCTGGTTTTGCATCCCTCTCGAGATGTCTTCTAGCTTCACTATGCCATCCTGAGATGTCTCCAGCTTTCCTCTTCCATTTCACGGTCTAGGAGTAGTTGCTGCCATTTAACTTTGAGTTGGAATATTAGGAACAGAAAATGAAGCAGTTCCTGAATGAAATTTTTGATGCGAAAGATGTAGGCATAGCTGGGTTTTCCCATACTTTCCTAGCTGAAATCTGTCACCATTGGACAGTGGTCACATGAATCTACACTTCCCCTCAAGCTGGTAGGTACACTTAGTAAAGTCCCAGCTTGGATATTTGATGTAGAATACCTTAAAAAATATTATCTAGTTTTTATAATGAATGGCTAAGATAGAACCCGATAGTTTTTTTAAGGCTAAACTATAACTTTTCCCTATCTTTTACAATGAATGGCTAAGATAGAAGCATATAGTTTTTTAAGGCTAAACTATAACCTTTCCCTATCTTTTTCTGGCTAAGATAGAACCATTAAAAAGAGAACACTACCAGGCATCTTGCTGGGATTTTTCAGACTTTCCAAGCTCGGATACCATGTAGAAAAACAGAGATTTTGAGGTAGAGAAAACTGTTCTCTATATCCTGATGATTATTGATAAGAATAGCACATATTTATAGTATACAAAAGTACCTAATCTATGAAGAATTGCATAAAATCAGTAGCTAAATGATTTACATCACTTCAATATTTAAGCTAAATAATCCTGGAGATTCTCCAACAGTGATAACTTTTTTCTCCCAAAGTGCTAAGGGATTTCTGCATTTTCTGTCATAGGGGATTGCTAAATTGGAGGTGGAGGTAACAAACCTTTCTGCAAAAGCTGGTAAAGGTATGTTTTATTGGTGCATCAGCTTGAGTTAAAATTGAAATCCACATAAAATCTAGATATTGAAGTTTTTCCGTTGCTTGTGATGCTAAATCTGAGTCTCTTATACTTTAATGAGTTGATGTTCATTGCATTCAGTTTCATTTATTGTGTCGATAAGAACTCTATTTAAATAGCCATTGAAATTTCTATCATGCGCATTTTCTATTCATTAGTTAGTCCTTGCTGAGTGATTTGCTTGTTTTTCACCCTTCATCTGTTCTGCGCAATATATTAATTTGTTAGCTTTTGATTTAATATTGTCTCATGATATCTTCTAAGTGACTATTATTCTGCTAGAAGTGTTTTTCCTTAATTCTTTTATATACATCAAATATTTACTTATTCTGCTCAAGTATTCCTCTTTACTTGAACATTTATGTGTGCTTTAGTCTTCATTTTGAAAATTAATAAAAAGCAGGTCAAGTTGTTGGTGCACTTTCTTTTCCTATTGGGCATCGTGCCAATATGTTAAAAAAGTTAACTTCATCAAGGATGTTGCCTCCACGGAATGATACTCAGAATATTGAATCATATTCGTTGAAGAGAAAGGTGAATTTCTCTTTCCTGCATCTTTGGTCCAAATACTTCACCTTCTTTGTTTCAATAGAATTTTATCTGTCATTTCTTTACTGTCTCTCTTTTACTTGTTCAGTCCAATAATGTTGAAGATACACATGGCGATGTTAAACTCTTTGTTTCCAAATCTTATTTTGAGAGGGATACAACTGCAAATTTTGAGAGAGATGCTGGGAGCAGGGATGCTTCTGATAAGGACATAGGTTTCTGGGTTAGGCTTGGATCAGAGAGTTCATGGGAGAGCATTCGTTCACTGCTTCCATTGTCAGTAGTCCCAAAATCATTCCAAAATGAATTCATTGCAATGGAAGTTGTTATGAAAAATGGAAAGAAACATGCCATCTTCAGGGGTCTTGCAACTGTTGTAAATGATTCTGATGTTAATTTGGATATTTCGGTACGTCAGATGTCAATGATTCATGATTCAGGATCAAGCACTCGAAAAATAATGGTAGAAGAAATCTTTGAAAATCAGCGTTATCACCCAATATCTGGCTGGGGCAATAAGTGGTCTGGTTTTCAAGGTAGCGACCCTGGGAACTGGAGCACCAAAGACTTCTCACGTACATCAAAGGTTAGTGATTTTGCATATAAAAATGTTTCCATCTTTTGGGGATATCTTTTATTGCATGACCATCAATACACATTCCTCTCTCTCTCTCTCTGGTATTGTTTATATTCTTACTTCACCTTTATCTTGAAGGATTTTTTTGAACCTCCCCTACCTAATGGGTGGGAATGGGTATCAACCTGGACTATCGATAAATCACAATTTGTTGATGAAGATGGCTGGGCTTATGGTGCTGACCATCCAAATCAATGGCCCCCGACTTCTTCAAAACCTCAAATTAAATCTAGTCATGATGTTGTGCGTAGGAGGCGTTGGATCCGAACAAGACAAAAAACTTCTGAGAAAGGAGAAAGTTGTACAAAGAGTGGCTTCACTACTATAAGCCCTGGATGTTCTACTGTTTTACCATGTGGAAGTACATCTAAAGCATCTGATCAGTGTTTTACGCATTCGTCCCAGTGTTGATTATTCTAAGCTGCCATACGCTTGGGGTCATATAGTTGTTGTTGCTGTCGCTTCTAGTTTTGCAAGTGGAAAGGATCAGCCTTTTGTAGATCAATGTTCAGTATATAGTAAAAATACTTTGCCACAAGGAAGCAAAATGCCCAATTTCGCTCTTCTGTTAAATCAACTTGAAAAAAAGGATATACTTCTTTGTTGTTGCCCTGCTGTTGAAGGCAGACAAATATGGCTCAGTGTAGGTGCAGATGCATCGGCCCTTCATACTGAACTTAATCAACCTGTCTATGATTGGAATATCTCTGTTAATTCTCCTTTGAAATTGGAAAACCGACTATCCTGTCCAGCTGAATTCACAATATGGGAAAAAACAAAAGAACGAAACTATATTGAGCGAGAGCATGGAATCATATCTTCACGTAAGAGTGCTCATATATATTCAGTGGATGTCCAAAGACCTATATATCTTTCATTTTTTGTAAAGGGTGATTGGGTTTTGGAGAAGGTAATGGATTTAAATTTGATCTGACAATGAATGTTTTTTTTTTTTTCTTATCTGCAAGCTGTCATGTATTTCTTAGTACTGAATGCATTATTATATGCAGGACCCGGTTCTTATTCTGGATCTTTCTTCCGGTATTCACATTTCATCTTTCTGGATGTTCCATCAGCAAAGTAAAAGGTTGTGGCTCCATTTTTTTTTTCATGTATGGTCACTTCTACTAATTTTTGTTTCTACATTTCTTGTGATTTGTCAAATGGAGAAAAATGCTTTAATTACCACATTTTTCCTCTGCTGCTTACTGTGCAGTGTCTGGGTCTTTTTTTTCCTTAGATTCAAATATTAATGAAATGACCGATATTTAATATAAACTGGACTTTGCCTTCCTCCAGAAATTTCATTCTTTGTTGGCACATTTTTTTCCTGCATAACAAATACTTCTTTGGAAATATAGATTTAAAATACATCCTATTGCAGAGGAGATAGGACTAGAAAGTATGCTATTGTTTTACCGTTTTGATATTTACCTCAGCTTTTAATTCTCTCTACTTAAAAAAAAAAAAAAGCCTTTCTCCAGACTGATGCCAGAGATTCTGTATACATAAATGAGTTCGATGCTCGCCACTTTTCTATATTTTCCCCTCCTAAATTAGTTTATTCTTTTCATAATAGGTCTTAGGTGTGCCTTTTGATCCCATGTATGTAGGAACCCTTGCTTGATTTTTGCCATATGATCTATCCTCGTTCTTCACTTGCATGTAAAGTTGGAAGCTTCTTAACATAAGAACTTGAACTAAAGGATGCATTTTTACTGTCATTATTCTTTTTCCTTTATGACGGTCAGTTCCAAGTGTACAAAAGTCCAAAGTAAATGGTGTCAATCTGATGCCATAGTTTTCTATATCTCTTTTTAAATAATGGATTCATAAAATAAGTCAAAAGAATTTGTATGTTTCTAGCTTCATGATCAACTTTGATGGAATTCATTTACTGAAAAATAAAGAACTTGGGTATATTGCACAGTAAAGTGAAAATTAATCACTAATTGTCTGAATAGTCTTAGGCTTTCTGCATTCTGCTACATTTTTCTTGTTAAAAAAGTACACCATTTCATGTTATTGTAGTAGTAGACGTGTAAATAGAGTTTTGTAGAATTAGAGTTTTACTTTTTATTAAACTTATTTTAAGAGTTTTAGGTAGATAATAGATTAGATAAAAAAATCCTAGTTTAACTCTACTGTTGTAATCCTAGTAGGACTCTACTATTGTACCTCAGTCTATTCTAATAGGCCTGTTTTTTCCCTTTAAGGTAATCAGAAAAAGAGGAAAAATGTAATGGTTTTACCTTTCCGGTAAATATTTCCAGTAGCTTTCTTTCCAGAAAACTCACATGGTATCAGGCTAGTTCCCAAGTTCCAACCCTAGTCAATACTATGTAGACACTACCAACATCTTCCTCAGAAATCAGTTCCGAACCAGACCATATTTCCATCACCTGCCATAAACTCACTGGCCACTTGCGGTACAATTGCTGGAAATTAAATGGCAAACCAACAGATTGTAAGTCCAGGTGAGGTCGCCAAAGGCGAGACAGTAATGTTAATTTGCTTGGTACCTCTACAACCAGTAGTGAACAGTCCTTTCACTAAAATGCACAGATCGAAGCATCACAAAACTTCTTGGGCAGATCTCAACCTCTCATGATCAAAATGATAGTTTGATAGTTCATCAAGGCATTTTCTCCTTTGCCACTATTGTTGCACAACAATTTTGGATAGTGGATGTTGGAGCATCAAACCACAACAATTTCTCCTAAATCAATATCCGAACAGCATTGGCTCTCTATCCAAAGTGGAAGGAATTGGAACCATTCAATTGGAAAAGGACCTTACTCTCTTATTTGTCTTTTATGTCCCAAAATTAGCTTGCAATCTCATTTCTATTAGTAAGCTTTCTAGTGATTTACATTGTGTAACTAAATTTCATTCCAATATTTGTGAATTTCAGGCATTAGATTCGGGGAAGGTGATTGGCAGTGTTGAGTTGTGTGATGATCTTTTTCTCAATAGATCTCTCTCCAACAAGACAAGTTCACACAAATTGTGCTTCTGAGTTTGTCTCTACTTTTTCATTTAGTTCCAATTCAATAATGTTGTGGCCTTTCACCTTAGTCATCCTAATTTCTAGTATCTTGCAAAATTGTTTCTTGAGTTATTTGTTAATAAAGATCACAAATCCTTTTCTTTTGAAATATGCCAAATTTCAAAACATACACGACATGCATGCCCTAGTCTTAAATATAAAACTTCAACTCCATTTTTCATCATTCGTAGTGTTATTTGGGTCCTTTTAGAGTAAAAAGATGTTAATAGAGTGATCATTCTAGGACAACATGGACTTTCCTTATGAAAGAAAAATTTGAAACTGGTGGTGGTATCTTCAAAACTCACAATGGAAGTGAGTAATTTACCAAAACATTAGGCTCTTACTTTAAAGAAAAGGGGATAATTCATGTAAGCTCTTGTGTTAACACACCTTAACAAAATAGAATAGCCGAGAGGAAAAATAGGCATCTATTAGAATGTTGCTAGGTTTATTATGTGATGTTCTCTCCTTCAAAAATTTCCTACTACCACATATCTCATTAATAGAATGCCTTTCTTAGGATTTTGACCTTTTCAAAATCTCTAATTGTTTTGACCTTTATGTTCACATACACCACCAGTATAGAACCAAACTTGATCCTAAGTCTATCAAATGTGTGTTCCTAGGCTACTATGCTAATCAAAAGGGCTACAAATGTTACTCTACCATTACTCAAAAAAGGTACACCTCCATGGATGTCACATTCCTTGAAAATCAACCTTATTTTAGCAAAGCTGGCATTCAGAGGGAGAATTTAAAGGACTTTCAGCTTTGAGAAAACCTTCAAAATACTCAGTCAACATATATTCCTTCTTCCACTAAACTAGAAGCCAACCAAAAAGACCCACCTTCGAACCAATAAACTTACCTTCTCAAGATTCTCAAACCAAAGCACCATCTAAATCCACAACATGCAAGTTCACTTTATAAAATAAAACACCTTCCAAAACTCAACTCGAATCAAATCAAGAACTTCGTGTCTATACTAGGAGGGCTCTATCTACAGAGAATATAGACGACATCACACAGAAAATTGTCAAGAACTTGAATTGGATCCTTTTGCCTTAGAGATTGACACAGGTATGGAATCTTCACACAGTGAGTATCCTATTCCTTTTATTGATAATTTAGATCTGCCTATTGCTCAAAGAAAATGTGTTCGGAAGTCCACTAATCATCCCATTGAGAGGTATGTGGCCCATGGAAAATTATCACCATCCTTTCGAGCATTTACTATATCTCTTGATAACATACAGATTCCAAAGATAGTTTACGAAGGACTAAAAAGTCCAATTTGGAAAAAGGTTGTTGAAGAAGAGATTAAGGCCCTAGAAAGTAATGGGGCATGGATACTCACTGAACTGGCACAAAGAAAGAAAACAATGGGCTGCAAATTGATATTCACCCTTAAATACAAGGCTAATGTGAGTGTTCACAGATTCAAAGCAAGGCTAGTGGTAATGGGGTTCACCCAGTCATATAGAATTGATTACCAGTAGACCTTTGCACATGTTCTAAACTAAACACAATTCAAATGTTTCTATCACTAGCGGTAAATGAAGAATGGCTTCTACATCAGTTAGACATAAAAAATGCGTTCCTACATGGGGATCTTGAAGAAGATATGTATATGAAGATACCTCCATTTTTAGAAGATTGCTCCAATGTTCACAAAGTATGCAAGCTAAAGAAGTCACTATATGGCCGAAAACAGTCTCCTCGCGCATGGTTTGGCAGATTTACCAAAGTCATAATCAACTATGGGTACAACCAATGCTAATCAGATCACACATTGTTCTTCAAGGTTTTATCAAAAGGTAAAAAGGCCGTCCTAATTGTTTATGTTGATGACACTACTATAACAGGAGATGATCTTGAAGAAATTGGTAAGTTAAAAATTCAACTTGTTGTTGGTTTTGAAATCAAAGATCTTGGTGCTCTGAAGTATTTTCAAGGGATGGAGGTTGCACGATCAAAATCTGGGAATGTGATTTCACAAAGAAAATATATACTTGATTTGCTAACAGAGACCGGTATGCTTGGGTGTAAACCAACAAAAACACCCACCGATGGATCCCAACTTAAAGCTAAGGAGAGAGAGAGTGTTGGTTGGTAAGAAGAATACCAAGGGTTAGTGGGAAAACTAATTTATTTATCCCATACGAGACCTGCTATTGCATTCTCAGAAAACATTGTAAGTCAAAGTAGGAATGATCCAAGAGAAGAGCATCTAGAGGCAGTTAACCGAATCCTAAGATATCTCAAAATGACACCAGGTCATGGTTTAATATTTAAAAGAAGTGATAATTGTGATGTTGAGATTTATACTAATGCTAGTTGGGTTGGAGAGTTCACTGAAATGAGGTCTACGAGTGGCTTTTTCTCATTTGTTTGGAGAAATCTTGTTACTTGGAGAAGTAAGAAGCAATCAATAGTTTCAAGAAGTAGCACAGAAGTTGAGTTTCGAGCACTTGCACTAGGAACTTGTGAAAGAATGTGGATTCAAAGATTATTAAAAGAATTAAAGGTTGACTTTAATAATCAATTAAAGGTGCAAAGTGACAACCAATCTATCATAAGTGTTGCTAAAAATCTTGTTCACGATGACATAACCAAGCATGTGGAGATTGACATACATTTTATCTCATAGAAAGTCAACAATGGGACAGTCAAACTAAGCTATGTTCCTACTATGAGAAAGGGGCCATGATGGCCGGAGAAGATGACCGCCGGTGAACAATGAACAATAAAATATGAAAAGCTAGAGTTCAACGATAGAACAAAAATAGTATTTTCAACAGAGAACAATATGTTTCTCTGTATTTTCTCTTATTCTTCTTATTGTTCTTAATTGTCAAATGTATACATAGTATGCCTTTAAATAGGCTGATATAGAGTTTTAATATAACTAAAATTATACTTTTATCTTTAATTTAAATAATACTTATTCCTAATTTAAATAAGACTTCTAGTAAATCTAAACTACTGATTAGAAATAAACTCTAATTACATATTAAATAAAACTCTACATTCCTCGTCAACTTACACTCCCCCTCAAGCTCTAACACTTCTCGGATAACTTACACTCCCCCTCAAGCTGGTGAGCAAACGTAGTAGAGCACCAGCTTGGATCTTGGATGTGATGCCCTACTCATATTTCTTTTTCTATTTCTTAGAGAAAAATGCTCCCCGTTCTTAGGAGTCTTTGATTTGAAGAGTGGGGACAAAACCATGATGTTCTTGCGCAGCAATTGTTGATGCCATTCAACTTATGGTTCGCTTGAGATGGTTGGTGCATCAGTTGGAATATCAAGATTGTGGATGCTCCAGCATGCAGTTCCTGACTAAAAGGTCTGCTCCACATGATGCTCTAGCATGCAGTTCCTGACTGAAAGGTCTGATGCGAACGATGTAGGAAGTGATCACAGGAATGTACACTTTCCCTCAAGCTGGTAGTTACATAGAATAGAGTTCCAGCTTGGATCTTTGATGTAGAATCTCTTAAAAAATATTATCTAGTTTTTAAGGTTAAACTAGAACCTTTTCTCTTATCTTTTAAGATGGGTGGCTAAGATAGAACAAAATAGTTTTTAGGCTAAACTATAACCTTTTCATCTATCTTTTTGATTGGCTAAGATAGAACCATATACTTCTCCTATCTTTTAGGATGGATGGCTAAGATAGAACCAAATAGTTTTTAAGGCTAAACTACAACCTTTTCATCTATCTTTTTGATTGGCTAAGATAGAACCATTAAATAGAGAACAAAACAACAAAATTACGAGTACAAATTTCACCAAAGATGTAAGATTCCAACGAGTGTGGCCTAATGACAGCAACGGAAAAGAAAAACGATGTGCATCTAAAAGATCATATCGTCGTCGATCTATTTCAGATTAAAGATGGCAGCAGTGGTGACGGCATCAAGACCGTTGTTGACTCATGATACCATGTGAGAAAGGGGACATGATGGCCGGAGAAGATGAATGCCGGTGAACAATGAACAATAAAATATGAAAAGCTAGAGTTCAATGATAGAACAAAAATAGTATTTTCAACAGAGAACAATATGTTTCTCTGTATTTTCTCTTATTCTTCTTATTATTCTTAATTGTCAAATGTATACATAGTAAGCCTTTAAATAGGCTGATATAGAGTTTTAATATAACTAAAATTATACTTTTATCTTTAATTTAAATAATACTTATTTCTAATTTAAATAGGACTTCTAGTAAATCTAAACTACTGATTAGGAATAAACTCTAATTACACATTAAATAAAAACTCTAACATTCCTCGTCAACTTACACTCCCCCTCAAGCTCTAACACTTCTCGGATAACTTACACCTACTTGGCTACAATTGGCTAATATTGTCACCAAAGCTCTTCCAAGAGTTAGCTTTGATGGATTCATGTCCAAGCTGAGATTATATAATATATACTCTCCAGCTAGAGGGGAATGTAGATAGTAAACGTGTAAATAGAGTTTTGTAGACTTAGGGTTTTACTTTTTATTAAACTTGTATTTATTAAACTTATTTTAAGAGTTTTAGGTAGATAATAGATTAGATAAAGTCCTAATCTCATAGTTTAACTCTACTGCTGCAATCCTAGTAGGACTCTACTACTATTGTACCTCATCCTATTTTAATAGGCCTGTTTTTTCCTTTTAAGGTACTCAGAAAAAGAGGAAAAACATACTGGTTTTCCCTTCCAGCAAATATTTCCAGTAGCTTTCTTTCTAGAAAACTCACAGTTATCCATGATCCTTTCATGTGTTTTTGCAGGAGATTGCGTGTGAGCGTTGAACGTGATATGGGAGGAACCAGTGCTGCACCAAAGACGATAAGGTTTTTTGTTCCATATTGGATCATTAATGATTCATCTCTGCCTCTAGCTTATCAAGTGGTAGAAATTGAAGGTTCAGATATTGCAGATTTGAGTTCACCGTCACAATCTAAAGCAGCTAAATCAGCAAAAACGGTTTTGGGATCCCCTTCGTATTTGGCTGAAAGGAAACATTCAGGTCCGAGGAGGAACATTCAAGTACTTGAATCTATTCAGGACACCAGTCCAATAGCTAGTATGCTTTCCCCACAAGACTCCGCCGGCCGTAGTGGTGTTACACTGTTTACATCTCAAAAGGATACATACGTGTCCCCACGTGTTGGTATTGCTGTGGCTCTCCGAAATTCTGAAATTTACAGCCCTGGGATTTCTCTTCTTGAGCTTGAAAAGAAGGTAATGTGTTAGTAATTAAGATGTCTACATGCTTATGTATTTGGTTTGATTTGTGGGCTAGGTGGAAGGGTACCGCTTCTGATAAATTGTTTGGTGTTGTTTCAGCCAATTGTGATGCTAACAGAAATGTAACTTCTATTCCAGGAACGTGTTGAAGTTAAGGCATTCAGTTCACGTGGGTCCTACTACAACCTTTCAGCTCTAGTTAATATGACCTCCGACAGAACAAAGGTGGAAATTTTGAGATTCGTGATGTTTTATATTTTATCCTGGTTCTTGGTTTCATTCTCTTTGATAAAACTTTATTATTTTTAATCTTTTTATTTATATTCTCTGTTTTGATTGTTTTCCTCGGTGGTGTTTTTTTTTTTTACTTCTTGAAGTTATCTCTACCATCCTTGTAAATTTTGGTCATTGTTCAGATGCATATCATAATTGAGATTTTTATAGCCTGTGCAATATTTTCTTTTTTCCATCCCTCGTGTTGTGTAGGATATTACCAGTTGGCATTCAGATGGTTGTGGCTATGATCCCATAAACAGTTATTTGTTTTATATGTTACTTCTTTCTGCTTCTCTCTCTCTATATATATATATATGTGTGTGTGTGTGTGTGTGTGTATATATATATAATCCAGTTCTAATTTTCTTGCTATAGATGCGTGAAGTTTAATCACTAGTCCTTTGATATTGATGTCTTCTTTGTTCTGTGTTATTGTCGTCAATGTTATAAACAAAAGCCAAAAACTTTGCTGCAACATACTCGGGCAAATAGATTACCTAACAGAAGGTTGGAGATTGTAAACTTTTTATTCTGAAATTTCTTGTACACCAGATTAATGAACATTATTCCTTATGTGCATAAAGCTATGTGGTTTAAGAAATCTATTCTGGGATCTTCTCTAGGGAAAAACTGCTATATTCCTCAGCTGGTACTTTCTGACCAGATAAATCGTTGTCCATCTATTGTATTTGTAGATTATGAGAGTAACCCATAGCATTTAGAAGCCATCGGTATTCAGCCTGATACCCGCTAGTAGTGAATCATAATGGAAAGGATGTTGAAATGGCTGTGCCCTGGTATAAGCTTAAAAAGCATCAACTTAGACGTGAAGACTGAATAAGAGAAATTTTGTTTTCTGAAGCAATCAAACTTATAATGTAGTTTATTGATATATTATCCAATAGATTTTTAGTCAGTTAGTAACTACTCCGAATATTCCATGTTCAGGTCATCCATCTTCAGCCATACATGCTGTTTGTTAATAGGGTCAGTTTAAGTCTTTGTCTGCAGCAGTGTGATTCTCAGACAGTAGAATGGATCCATCCCAATGATCCTCCAAAACTCTTTGGGTGGAAGGTTTCTTCAAAAGTTGAGTTGTTGAAGGTCAGTATACATCAGTTATAGCAGTGATTCAATATGTTTTCCTGCATAAATTCTTATATTTTCTTTAACTAATTGGACTTCTTTTTTATTTCAGTTGCGGGTAGATGGATATGGGTGGAGTACACCTTTTAGTGTTTCTAGTGAAGGAGTGATGCGTGTTTCTTTGAAAAATGACACTGGAAGTAATCATTTATTTTTAAAGGTTGAAGTTAGGAGCGGAACAAAAAGCTCTCGCTATGAAGTTATCTTCCGCCCAAATTCCTCATCAAGTCCTTACAGGTTACATGTTACACCAGTGCATATATTTCTAACATTTCATTAAACACTCTTTTCCCTTTACTATTTACATAATCCTATTTCCCAGGCAGGCATATGAGAGTGGCCGAGTGGTCTAGTGGGGTTTTGGTTGGGCCAGTTCTGATGGAGTCATTTTGGGATTGGATTGTGGTATCGGTCATATTGCTTTTGGGTTACATAGGATTTCAAATTGCTCAATTTTAGGCCACAAAGTCACGTTCTAGTCATTCCATTATGTTGAGGAAGAGAAAAATTGGGGGAAAGAGTTTGTTGAGAACGAGAACGAAAAAGAATTTTTTTAGAGATATTTTTTTCTTTATTCTTTTCCATGCTTTTTGTTAGTTACAATAACCTCCATTTATACATGCTAAAAATCCTAAAATAGGAAAATATCACAAAGAATGATACTTGGCCCTATTAATGGGCATTATTACAAGGATAATTATTTGATACACTGGAGGTTGAAACTTTTAGTTTAGGGTATAGGGTTTAGGGTTTTAGGTTTAGTAGCTTAGAATTTAGTGATTGTGAATATAATTTAGGGTTTAGGGTTAAAATTTAGGGTTTATAGGTTAAAATCTAAATTCTCAATATATTACCTTAAAACTTAAAACCTAAACCCTTACCCTTAAAATTTAACCATTACCCCTAAATTCTAAACCCCTACACCTAAACCCCTAAACCCTATACCCTAAACTAAGTCCTTAAACCCTAAAACTAAGGTGCTTGTGAAAACTAAAAGTTTCCACTACCAGTGTATTGGATATAAATCCTTATTACAATGCATCTCTACCAAACCTCAATCAACATAATAAGTCCTAAAATATTTCTACCAAATACTCGTCAACATCCTTGATTTCCATACTCCCCCTCTCAAGCTTAGGCTATGAATATCTATCATACCTGTGAATCGAAGGGAAAATAAAGTTTAATGAAAAGAAATACGAAAGAAAACAGTAAAGAAGAGAAGCTGCTGCCAAGGGAGAGCAAAGAAAAGAGAAAGAGAAGTAGGGTTCTGAAAATTTAGCTTGATTAATTCTCAAGCCTCAATCTAATTTTATACTAGTAATTATGTACAAATAAGGACTACTTAAATAATTTTAGTGTGGTCGTTTATAAATTTTACAAACCACCTGAACTCGAAAATAATGTTGATTCGAGATGGTCCATAGATATCACTATGAATCATTGAGAAAGAATGGGACGGTTGCCTGGTTGGCATGGCTGATTTAGATAGGTATTTCAGACATGTTTGGATAATTGGCAAACGTTACACTAAAAATTTGTTCAGTTTTTGTTAAATAAGGAATTTTTTTCTAGATACTTGAAATTTGGATGACCTAATCTGTTGTTCCGCAACATAATTGCACTATTCTTGTTGGTACTAGGTAATGAAGCCACACAAGCTGTTTTTTGACATTGTCTTTCGGGAAGTCAGCTTTGAAAAGGTAGAGGCCCGGAGACATCCTAGCTAGCCAATCACTTTCCCCCAAGTCCAAGACCTGAAATATGCACATGTTTGGAAGGGGAATTTAACAATTGGTGTCTCTAGGATTCTTACTTTTAGATAGCATGTTACAAATAAGATTAAGTATAAGCAATACTGAATCGAGGGTTATATCCTTGGAGATAATAATTGAACATGTACCAACCACCTCAGAGAGAGACCCATCAGCAATGTGTACTCTTACATTATCAGAACACGGGTTAAATTTATGAAACACAATGGCAACTGTTGTCATTTGATCGGATGCCCATGAATCCACAATCCATTTTCTGCTTTTCTTGTGTCTAGTACTTAGAGTACTCAGAAAATTACCTTCTTTTTTTCTATTAGGGTTCTCGGATTTTGTAGGTTTCATTTCCCTTTTTCTAGAAATGGTTTAGAGCCTCCTCTGATACCATACTAAGAGAAGTTTTGGGAGAAAGAGAAGGAAAGTGAATTTATGAGTGGAAGAAATCTTTATTCTTTTCCATGCTATCTTTTAGTTGCAGTAGCCTTTGTTTATACATTTTAAAATGCTAAAATAGGTAACGATCACTATTCATAATATTAGACCCTAATAATAGCCATTAATACAAAACGCAACTATTACTTCTTAATTATCTATACCTACCACTAGTCAATAAATTATTACAGTCTCTGCCAAACCTCAATCAAGATAATTACTCTAAATATGTTTCTACCAAATACTAGTCAACATACTTTGATTTCCACATTTTAAATAATTTGTATTATAATATGTACTGTTTCTTAATTAAGTTATGGTTCAAAATGAGAAAACAGTAAAGGCTATGCTCAATTTTATTCTTGGATTATGATGAAAAAAGTTTTAGATAATTCAAATCCATTGTGTTGTTTCGTGCATTTCTTTCATCATCTCTTTCATTATAATATTATCATCTTCCGGGAACAGGATTGAAAATCGCTCCATTTTCTTACCAATACACTTCCAGCAAGTGGATGGCACAAGTGATTCATGGCACTTTCTTCTTCCCAATACAGCTGTTTCTTTCTTATGGGAAGATCTTGGTCGACGGCATTTGCTGGAAATACTTGCGGATGGAGCTGATCCATCAAGGTCAGACAAGTACAACATTGATGAGATTTTTGATTACCAGCCGGTTGAGGTGCCAGGCCCTTCTAGAGCTTTACGGGTTACCATCCTAAAAGAAGAAAAAGTAAATGTTGTTAAGATCAGCGACTGGATGCCTGAAAATGAGCCTACAGCAATAATTGGCCAAAATATTCCATCCTCGTTATCAGAGCTTTCCCGAAATGAGTCTCATCAACAGCAACTGCATTCCACCCCAGAAAATGAGTTTCATTTTATTGTCGAGCTTGCTGAGCTTGGGGTGTCAATTATTGACCATACGCCTGAGGAGATATTATACCTGTCACTGCAAAATGTTCTTTTGGCATATTCATGTGGCTTGGGCTCTGGACTTAGCAGGTATACTCTGCTTCTAATAAATTCTTTATTACTGCAATAAAGCCAGATTTGTATTATCGCAATGCAAATTTGCTTGTCCTAAGAAGAATTGTCCCATTTCTACCAAAATCCATTAAGTTTTTTATTTGAACCAGTCATAGCATGCCTTGCGGTAAAAAATTGAACTTGGTTTTATTCATGGATCAGGAAATTGTTACATATTACTGGTTTCAGATCTTTGCTTTTTGCTGGCAGCTACATTTAAGTGATAAACCGTATATTAATTCTTGAGGATTTTCCTTACCCATTCAGTTTTCATAGGATTACTTGTCACAAGTACAATCATGTATGAATTACACTGTTGCATGTGTTTTTATCATCCATAAATTCACTGTATGTGCCAGTTGAGCACTAAAAGGTTCTAAACTTGCTTCATTACTTGAAATAATAGGTGGTCCTACACTTTTTCTCCCTTCTGGCCTCAAAGAAGGTTCTGAATTTATGAATTGAAATCCATAGATTTAGCACAATCCTGCTTTGTGGCACACTATTTTGCAGAGAATCTAATAAACTGTCTACTTGTCATGCACAGAGAATGGTGTTCAGAATAGTAGTATCTTGTACCAAAACTTATCCTTCTTGTGTAACTATTTGTAATTGTTAACTTCTTGTGTCTTCTTTTTTATTTCAGGTTCAAATTAAGAATGGGAGGAGTTCAAATGGATAACCAATTGCCATTAACTCCAGCACCTGTTCTATTCAGGCCCCAGAAAATTGGTCAGGAAACTGATCATATTTTGAAAATTTCAGTGACTGTACAGTCAAAGGGATCATTGGATCTATCTTTCTATCCATACATAGGTTTCCATGTGAGCAATGTTACCTCTTAAAATCTTGAGCAGAGTGTTAAGTTTTTCTACTTAGTCGTTTATATAGTCATCTTTATTTTGATTTGCTTATTACCAGGGGCCTGATAATTCTGCATTCTTAATAAACATTCATGAACCTATTATATGGCGCATTCATGAGATGATGCAGCAGGTCAATCTCAGTAGGTTATATGATGGTAAAACTACAGCTGTGTCAGTGGATCCTATCATTCATATTGGGTAAGCGAGAACTTTTCCACATGCATATTCAGGCTTTGGTCTGTATTTGATTGCTTGAGGCTTATCATTTGTATTTAATCGGAAATACAGGATTCTCAACATCTCAGAAGTTCGTCTGAAAGTGTCGATGGCTATGTCACCTAGCCAACGGCCTAGGGGAGTCCTTGGTTTTTGGTCATCCCTAATGACTGCATTAGGGAACACCGAGAATATGCCTGTAAGTGTTATGTTTAATCCCTTCCATTTCCTTGTTTGTAGATCTTTCTGTATTATGATCTTCAATTATCTGGCTGGATCTGACAAGCCACTTACATAAATGTATAGAAGCTAGAAGAACATGCAGAAAGATTGTATAACTTGCAGGGATGAATATCTGTTAAGATTCATGACCTCCAAATACAAATCTAGAAAATTGCACTAAAATTGTCAGAGAGATTCATTTGTTTTGGCAATTACAAGGGTTTGGTGGCATAATATTGAAATGTGACACTCCATGAACCAATATATTTTCTGATAATTAAGTAGTATAATATGGATGCAGCAGCACAAGAAGCATGTATATTTCTCAAAGTTTGCTAAACCAACTTTTGCGACCTTATTTGTTATTGGTTATGCACATGTAATACAAATAACAGGTCAAGATAAATCAAAGATTTCATGAGAATGTGTGCATGAGGCAGAGTACTATGATTGATAATGCTGCTGCAAATATCAAAAATGATCTTCTTGGTCAACCGCTTCAATTGCTCTCTGGCCTTGATATATTGAGCAATGCAAGTAGTGCTCTTGGACATATGAGTAAAGGAGTGGCTGCTTTATCAATGGATAAGAAATTCATTCAAAGCCGACAGAGACAGGTATGTCACAAACCAAAACTTGGATTACTAAGCATACACTTATCGCAAAGTTTCTGCTGATTTGTCTGTGCTACACTAATTTTTGCAAAATAACTATGATGTGCCTTGTTAACTGCTCAGGGGCTTAAAAGGTGTGTGATAACCCTAAATTCTGAGCGATGGCTTTCGGTTAGGAGTGAATGTGTGAAATTTTTAATGTCTAGTTTTACCCTCTTGTAGAATTGGCTTTAGTAACATAGTGTATCTTAGATAGTTTAATGATGAGCGATTGAAAATAATAGTGTATGTTAATGATTGTTTAGTAAAAACCCTTTTTCACTGGTGTGCCATCTTTATTTTCCTTTTCGGATTTATTTTGCCGCACCCTTGAAGCATGCCTACGTTGATGAAATTAAGAAGTGTTTACGTTGGCATGGAATTCTCCAGTCAAAGGCTCTCTTGTAGGACGTGTTAATATGGTATAATGTGCAGTAGGGGTAACAGTATCTTCCGCATCTTATAACTCAATAGATAACTACAAGAGGTTACCATAGGATTAGGAATCACTTATTTCTCCCTACCTCAACAATATGACCGTACAATTAGTTAGGTGTCAACCATTTTTTTCTATTTTCTCTTGTTCTTGCTGTTGTACATGTAGATTGTAAATATATTTTTATGTATTTTAGTCCTAGTAAATAACTAAATAGCTAAGTCTTATCTAACTTAGTGATAAGTTAAATTTTATCTTATCTAAATTTAAATTTCTAATCTTTTAAATAATAGATAGAGATAGAGTCATACTTAGCTAGGATTGTTGTAATTTAGTCCTATAAAAGGGACTCACTTCTTTTCTGTAAATCATGAATTAAAACAAAGAAAACATTTATTCTCTGCTACAAAACCTCTATTATTTACATGGAATCAGTTTGGGTTTTTTAGATCCTCTAAAATCTTGCGCAATGCATACCACTTCCACATCAGAAATCAGTTCAAGATCTAAACTGAATGCTTGTCTTGCTGATCAGCCTACAACATCCAGTATTCCGCATGGTAGTATTTCATTTCTCTCCGACACTACTCAAATTCTATGGATAGTAGATTCTGGTGCTACTGATCATATGACAGGAAACAAAATGTGTTTTTGACTCTTACAAAACAGCATCACAAGAAGCATGTGAAGACTGCAAAATGGGTCATTGACTTAGGTGGAAGGGACTGGAACAGTCTTTCTTAATAAGGATATTGTGCTAAACTCTGTCCTTTATGTTCCTGATTTACAATGCAATCTTTTATCTGTTAGCAGATTGTGTAGTGATTTGCAATGCTATGCTAAATTCAGTTTGCATGAATGTATTTTTCAGGAAATGGAGGAAATGGATTCGGAGAAAGTAATTGGCAGTGCTAAGCTATGTAGTGGACTATACATCATTGAAGGCCAAGCACTTCCCAAGGGACAAGTCCTACCAAGTTGCACTCTCAATTCTGTTTGTTTTTCCTCCCAAATTTCTAGTTTAAGTTCCAATGAAATTTTGTTATGGCATTTTCGCCTTGGCAATCCTAATTTTTCTTATCTCCAAAAATTGTTTCCCAAATTATTCATTCATAAAAATCCATCATCTTTTACTTGTGATAAATGCCAGATTGCAAAACATATTCGAAACCCTTATCCTCAATCGTCTTACACACCATCTCAACCATTTTCCCTCATCCATAGTGACATTTGGGGCCCTTCTAAAGTTAAGAATATTACTGGGAGTAGGTGGTTTGTATCCTTTATTGATGATCATTCTAGAACTACATGGACGTATTTAATAAAGGATAAATCTGAAACTGAGGGTATATTTAGAAAATTCTATATGTTGATTGAAACTCAATTTCGCAGCAAAATTCAAATTTTGAAAACTGACAATGGGAGTGAATTTTTTACTACTATGGGAAATTTTCTTCGAGAGCGAGGTATTATACACATTAGTTCTTGTGTGGATACTCCATAGCAAACTAGAGTGGTTGAGTGGAAGAATAGACGCCTTTTAGAGGTTGCTAGATCATTGTTGTTTTCTTCTAATGTTCCTAAGCATTTTTGGGGGGAAGCCTTGCTTACTGCTACATCCCTCATTAATAGACTACCCAGTAAAGTATTAAAATTTCAAACTCCTAAGGAAGTTCTTCTTAAACAGTTTCCTTCTTTTAAACCTATGTCTTGTACATTACCTGCTAAAATATTTGGGTGTTCTACTTTTGTTCATATCTATAAGCAGTTTCGAAGTAAATTGGATCCAAGGGCTGTCAAGTGTATTTTTCTTGGGTATTCTCCTCTTCAGAAGGGTTATAAATGTTATTCCTCTGTCACTCATAAATTTTATGTTTCTATGGATGTTACCTTTCATGAATTACAACCTTTTTTTCTCAAACTATGAAATCCGGGGGGAGAGTTTGGATGAATTTCAGCCACAACCAGTCCAACTACCTATATATATTCCTACATCCACCATAAACAGTCATATATGTACCAAAGACATTCCTTTCCACCACAAATGTTCCTACATCCATAACAGATCCTATTCCTCCAATACTCCATGCAGAACCCGCATCTCCAATACCAGATTCACTACCTAAACTCCACAAAAACCTTCTTCAGAAACTCAACTTGGGACAAAGGAACTAAGTGTCTATACAAGGAAGAAAAGGCTTACTTCACAGAAAACTACACTGCTTAGGACTGCTCAAGAACTGGAACCAATTCCATTATCCCTAGAGGATGAAGAAGGTATGGAATCTGTGAGTAATGATATTATTATCCCTTCAATTGATACATTTGATCTACCTACTGCTCAAAGGAAAGGTGTCAGGAAATGTACCAGTCATCTGATACAAAAGTACGTGGCTTATGGGAAGCTGATGCCTTCATTTAGAGCTTTCACTTCCAGAATTGATAAGGTGCATATTCCTCAATCTGTACATGAAGCCTTGAAAGATCCAAAATGGAAGAAGGTTGTAGAAGATGAGATCAAGGCACTGGAAGCAAACAAAACCTGGTTATGACTGATTTACCACCTGGAAAAAAGGCAGTGGGCTGTAAATGGGTATTTACAGTCAAATATAATGCCGATGGGAGCATAGAAAGGTTCAAGGCTAGACTGGTGGCGAAGGGATTCACTCAGTCTTATGGGATTGACTACCAGGAGACATTCGCACCAGTGGCAAAACTTAATACCGTGAGAGTTTTATTATCTCTTGCTTCAAATCAAGAATAGCCACTTCACCAGCTTGATATCAAAAATGCATTGCTGAATGGAACTCTAGAAGAAGAGGTGTACATGCAAAAACCACCTGGTTTAAATGAAGACTCAAATTCTGGTCAGGTATGTAAACTACAGAAATCATTATATGGTCTCAAACAATCACCTCGGGCTTGGTTTGATAGATTTACTAAAGCCATTCTAAAATTCGGCTATCTACAATGTCAAACTGACCATACTTTGTTTGTCAAAACTTCTCATGAGAACAAAAAGGCTATCTTAATAGTCTATGTTGATGATATAATCATCACAGGTGATGATTCTATGGAAATCAGAAAGTTAAAAGAGTTTTTGGCAACTGAATTTGAAACTAAAGATTTGGGTTACTTGAGATACTTTCTAGGAATGGAAGTGGCTAGATCAAGCACCGGGAATTGTAATCAGTCAAAGGAAATACATTCTAGACTTGCTTTCAGAAACTGGAATGTTGGGGTGCAAGCCAGCTAAGACACCTATGGAGTATAATCTGAAATTCAAAATTGATGACAAAGGAATTTCAGTAGACAAAGAACACTATCAAAGACTGGTAGGTAAGCTGATTTACTTGTCACTTACAAGACCAGACATTGCTTATTCTGTTAGCATTGTAAGTCAGTTCATGAATGACCCTAGAGAGGAGCACTTAGAGGCAGTAACCAGAATCTTGAGATATTTAAAGATGACACCAGGTCATGGACTGATTTTTTTCTAAGAATGAGTCTAAAAAAGTGGAAGTCTTCACAGATGCAAGCTGGGCAGGAGAACTGACTAGTAGAAGATCCACTAGTGGATATTGTACTCGAGTTTGGGGAAATCTAGTGACATGGAGGAGCAAGAAACAATCAGTGGTCTAAAGGAGCAGTGCAGAAGCTGAATTTCGAGCATTCGCCCTTGGGATTTGTGAAGGAATTTGGATACAAAGACTCTTGACCGAATTACAAATGAATCACAGTGAACAGTTTGAACTTCATTGTGATAGCCAGTCAGCAATCAGCATTGCAAAGAATCCAGTTCACCATGACAGGACCAAACACGTGGAACTAGACCGTCACTTCATCTCAGAAAAGGTTACTGATGGAACAGTCAAGCTCAACTTTGTTCCAACTCACAAACAGCTAGCTGATGTACTCACCAAGGCACTTCCAAGAACCACCTTTGATGAGCTTTTACATCCAAGCTAGGACTCTACAACATATACTCACCAGCATGAGGGGGAGTGTAGATTGTAAATATATTTTTATGTATTTTAGTCCTAGTAAATAACTAAATAGCTAAGTCTTATCTAACTTAGTGATAAGTTAAATCTTATCTTATCTAAATTTAAATTTCTAATCTTTTAAATAATAGATAGAGATAGAGCCATACTTAGCTAGGATTGTTGTAATTTAGTCCTATAAAAGGGACTCACTTCTTTTCTGTAAATCATGAATTAAAACAGAGAAAACATTTATTCTCTGCTACAAAACCTCTATTATTTACAGTACATGCATGCCATGGTATGATATACAAAAGCCACAAGTCATCCAATAGGCCTCTTCTTGGATAATTCTTTACTCGATGCTTTGCAATTAACCTTCTGGGAACATTCACTTTTTTTTCAATTTGCTTTTTTTTCTGGCAGGATAGCAAGGGTGTAGAAGACTTAGGTGATGTTATTAGAGAAGGGGGTGGAGCACTAGCAAAAGGTCTGTTCAGAGGAGTTACGGGAATATTAACGAAGCCTCTTGAAGGCGCAAAAAGCTCTGGTGTCGAGGGCTTTGTTCAGGGTGTTGGAAAAGGCATAATAGGAGCGGCCGCACAGCCTGTGAGTGGGGTACTGGATCTTTTGTCAAAAACTACTGAAGGTGCAAATGCTATGAGATTGAAGATAGCATCTGCTATAGCTTCAGATGAACAGGTCCTCCGGAGGAGGTTACCTCGTGTAGTCACTGGCGATAGTTTGCTTCGGCCATTTGATGAGTACAAAGCACGAGGACAGGTACTTTATATTTTACACCCTCTTCTCACTTCTCAGTAGAAGAACAAGTCGAAAATATCCTTTTTTTTAGGAAAAAAAATTCTGGCCATCCATTTTCTCTCAGTTTTGAACTCATCTGGTTTTATTTATATATGAAATTTTGATTCGATGATTACCTGCTTGTGGTAACCAACTGGCTTTGTGATTCATTTTGAAGGTCATATTGCAATTGGCGGAATCAGGTTCTTTCTTTGTTGATCTATTCAAAGTACGTGGAAAATTTGCGTTATCTGATTCATATGAAGATCATTTCATGCTGCCAAAGGCAAAAATTATTATGGTTACTCATCGAAGAGTAATATTATTGCAAGTAGGTCAACCATCCTTTCTTCTCTTTTTCTTTTTTGTGCGTATTTCTGAACGCAGAGGAGCCTTACATTGCATTTTTTCCCTCTTTTCCAGCAAAGTTTAAATATCACTCACAGGAAATTCAATCCGATGAAGGATCCGTGTTCAGTATTGTGGGATGTCCTGTGGGATGATCTGAAAACTATGGACTTGACTCGGGGAAAGAAAGACCTACAAAAAGCTCCGCCTTCACGGCTCGTACTCCATCTAAAGACTAATAAATCAACAGATACAAAAGAACAAGTTCGTATCATAAAATGCAACCGAGGTACTCATCAGACTCTTGAAGTTTACTCTTCAATTGAACGAGCAATGATCACATATGGAAGAAACCTTTCAAAGGTTAGTTTCCAGATGACTATTATTTACACCATATCTTTCGTACTTTGACATGATTTCGATACTTTTGGTTAATCTTTTCAAAGTTTGATTAAAATGTCCTTGGAATTGTTTTTTATTCACAATAATGCATGCATAGACGGTTTTATGCCATTTATATATTATGGATATTGAAAACTTTATAGTAGATGCGGCACACGGATGGGAGTGCTCTGAGCATTGCCTCGGATCGTCAGTGTTAAGATTTAAGACATTTTTTTGTCCTAAAAGCTTCTTTCAATGATTCAGGAGCTACTGAAGAAGGCTACTAAACCATATTCTCCGGTCGTTGATGGCACTGTCGTTGAACTGATTCCGAAAGAAGGGGCTTGCAACTGGTGTCCTAAATAGGGAATCAATGCCAACAGAGACCTTTCGCCGATAACTTAGCATGAGTTTCCAAGAAAGCTACCGGGAATCGGAAATGTTTCAGCCAAGTCATGGCATTGAAGCATCCATTTTTGAGCATCGCATGAGCTTTCAGCTAAATGTGCTTTCATCCTCCCCACTAGCAAATGGCTCGGCGGGAACATTGAATGCTTGAATATAGAGATATATTTAAATAGATATTTCTTTGTAGAAATCTTAATGTTAGTAAATATCTCGTATATAGCCAATTTTTGAAATGTATAGCCTTTCTTTCCCATTTACATTTCTGTATATGTCTATGGTATCTCTTTTAAATGCACCATTTACAACGCGCAAATCTAAATCCTTGTGAAGAATTGACACTATCCAAGTGATTATTATCGTTAATAATATTAACTAAGATACAAATTCATCAACTTAGGAAAAGACGATAAAACCAATTTGGAAAGCAAAACAATTAAACTTATAAAAGTAAGACCAAAATTTGTACGTGACAAAATAAAATCTTTCATTATTTTTGTTTGAAAAAAAAAAGAGTTAATAAACAAAATAAAAGCTTTCATATGCGCTCACCGTTGTCAAGGTCGGACGCTTTACCTGAAACCGGTCAGGGGATTAAAGAGGCTGCTATAGCCTTCCTGCGTCAGCAGCAGTGGCGTATGGTAAGAGGATCATCATGAGCAACCATATGCCACTGCTTAGATTCTTACCTTCTATTTTTATAATTTTACAGATTTTTTAAGTGTCTAGTAAGATAGTGATTGTCCTTTGTTTTTTTAATTATATATGTTTGATAAATTTTAATTATATTTTTATGATTTATTAATAAAATATTAAATTAAAAAAATATTTTGATACACAAGTTTGTTTAGTTTACACAAGTCTTAATTTTAGGGTTTAGGGATTTAGATTAGAGTTTAGAGGTTTAGATTGTATGGTATAGAATTTAGGGTTAGAGTTTAGGGATTTAGGTTTTAAATTTTAGATCTTATAGTTTAACTATGAATGGTTGTGTAAATTTTTTTACACAGCTTGTGTATCAAAATATAACCCCAAGTGAAACAAATTTTCGTTCAATGAGAGCTAATTTTTTTAGTTTTCGCTCAGGGTCTCGAAAATGTTTGAGACGGCTCTGGCCAGCAACCTTGACAATGCATTGTTCGGTGGTGGAAATATACTCGAACTACCTAGTGGTCTAGTTGAGGATTCATCCATCCCTAATGGGAGCTATGGAAGCTTTGAAATTAAACTTGTGGATCAAACTTTTTCAAGGAACCGAAGCCTCCTATCCTATTGCATTACAATGTCAGTGTTTCCGGAGGAAGAGCCATTTATAGCTCAAAATACTCGGACTAATAAAGTTGGCTGGGGGAAAGAGGAAAGGTGTCCTGCTCATCTTTCTTCTATTAATTTGAAAGGTATATGCATATTCCTTATCAGCTCTGGACTCACCTTATAGACTATCCAGTCCTTAACTCGTGTTTGCCTCTTATCAGTATATTGGTTTTATCTAAACCAACAGAAATTAAAATGCAAAGGGAGGTGTATTCTTCAAATTGTCCTATTACACATGCAGAAACTTGAACCATGGTCAGCTAGTTGAGTCAAAGTTGCAGGTGGTTTGAATCTCTTATCTGCATTAGCCGAACGCTTGCCCGTTCCCCAAGATCATGATTTAATAGCCAATTCCAAGCTACTTAAAGCTCCTACAATTTGAGGTTGTATGTTCCGGGGATGTAGCAGTCCGGTTCTTTATTGGCCTTATAATTAACAAATTGCTGGTTTTTGTTCATGTCACAGGGTCATTACCTCTTCCTAAAAAACATGTCTTATAGGATGTGCAGTGCCATCGCTTATATATCTCAATATCTCCCTACATGTAGGGAGAACGGAAAATCTCTTCTCTTGATGCCCTGCAAAATATATCATGAAAACAGATGATGATGCCTTTGTCAGGATCGATGAAGTTATCTCCAGCCTCAAGAAAAGGCCATCCAATGGACTGTTATGTGGCCTTATAGAGTTCGATTCGTCTCCTCATCGGGATAAAGACAGCTAATGCTACATCAGTGAAGAGGTATTTATCTCACTCGAACATTAATTGTAGGTTTAATCCCCTTTGAGTACACCGGGTTATATGATCTCTCAAGACATAGCAAAGTTCATTGTCCAAAGGCACCAAGAAAGAGAACTCCAGGTAATTTTTTCTTGCTTGCAAGCGCATGACCGACTTCGATGACTATATGTACAAATTCAGAGATTTGTTGGGCGAACTGGGGTTGCTTGTTAAGAAATTTCATGCACAATCTTTGTTAATGCAATTACAGAGGAAACATTAGACAAGGTAGAGTTAGTTACATTGCATGTCTGCACCGTAAGTCCGAGGTACCTAAAAAGACCAAGGACATTATATCAGTATGACATTTTTCCCTTGACAGCTTTTGAAACTAGAAGATGTTGTGATGTGCATATGGATCGAAGAATTCGAAAGAAGCGGTCGAGAAGTGCATTATGACCGATGATAGATTCTACAATGCCGGTTGTGAATTCGAATTACATTCTTGCACACTATCAAGGCCTGAGGATGGTGTTATGCCTTTGGGACAAGATGCAGAATGAGCACAAGGCCCGCTGCTGTGAGTAAGCATTTAACCATGCTCGGAAGCTTCCTACAGCTTTACATATTTAACATTGGAACCAAGGCTAATATTTTTACAGAGTGATAGTATATATGCAGTTCATGTTGCCGTAAACGTGATTTCGAGTTCCGACTCGAATCTCCTTATAGGAACTCGAAATCGAATGATCATTCATATATATTAACTCTTCAAGTAACCTTTTCTCTATTCCTTATGAAAACTGCTAACTGTCAAATTATTTGGATATAGATGGAGATGGGGATAACCCTGAATTCTAATGGGAGGTTGAATTGAAGACCTTTCCCCTTGAAAAAGCTTTTAATCGTGGCATGCTCATGCAAGCATCTGGTGTTGGTGGTGCCAGTGGGGATCTAGACTTTGTATCAAGTGGGTTCAAAAAAGTCAAACGAACTAAAAATTTTACCTAACAATCCGGTAATAATAATAATAATAATAATAAACTACCAAGAATCTAAAAATTATCTTTCTTTTTTTTTCGATAATTGTCCTCGACGAGGTTTCATCTTTTGAAAATATTGCAAAATATCTTTGTAGGTATTATTTTTAATTTTTTGTTTAAGTTTAACCATTTAAATTTTATGTAGTGGATCAAGTGGTTCAAGTACATTTATTTTTTTCTTTCTTCCAAATTTTTATACTTTTTACTAGGATTTTCTAGACCCAAATAACATATCAATCCGTCCCTAGAATTTGAATACCTCTTCCCTTAAAAGAAAAGCTTTTAAAAGATGGCATGAAATGCAAGCAGAGGCAAAACTATGTTGATGATGGTAAGAGACTTGGCTCCTGATTAATTATTCTTTATATTCATGTTAATTTTGGAATATATAGAAGTTAAAATATTATTTTACTTTTCTAGTTCAATTACTTTTTTTAACTATGCCTTTTAACTTTTTTGTTTAATTATTTTTTTAAAAGATATTGACGGTTGGAATTTTTTTATTTCTACAAGCATTGTAATTTTAAGGTTTATAAATTTAGTTTAGGTTTAAAGCTTAGGGGTCTAGAATTTAATAATTATGGTTGAAATTTAAGTTTATAGGTTAAAACTTAAATCCTTAATATATTACCCTAAAAACCTAAATCTTAACCCTAAACCCTAAATTCTAAACTCATACGCCTAAACCCTAAACTCTAAATTAAATCTCTAAGTCCTTAAATTAATGCACATGTAGAAACAAAAAGTTTTCACCACCAGTGCATAAAATATTTTTAAAGGATAATTATTTGATGTATCGTCAATGGAAAGTTTTTTTTTCACAAGCGGGTTTCTAAAGATGTCACTTATTTCTTTTAGGGACCTTAAGCTCTAAATTTTAAACCGTAAAATCTAATCACAACCACTAAAACTATAATTTTAAACCCTAAAAACCAGGCACACGTGGAAAACAAAATTTTCACCACCAGGTGCATAGAATATTTTCCCTTTATTAAATCCTTCTCAATTTTAAAATTAGATAAATCAAACATTAGTCTCCATTCTTTTAATTACATAGACAAATTTTAATTTTAATCTTAATCCTAGTACGTCCATAACCCATAACTTAAAGAAAATATAGAGTAATAAATATAAATAACTTGATCAATCGGTTAAATATATTTGTTCTTATTTACATATTTATTTATTAAATCCGTCCCTGGAATTTGAATTCCTCTTCCCTAGTTTCGTATGTGCACGCATCTAGTGATATGGCATATGAAGCCATTTTCAAATGGCCTTTTGACCTTTTAGCTTTATGAAATGGTGCCTTGGCTTCAATGTCCACTTAATTAACAATAGGGTAAAATATACCGTTTATCATTCAACTATTTTCTCACTTCTATTTTGGTCACTCAACTTTCAAACTTTTTAATTTATTAATTAAACTTTCGGATTGCTCATATTTTGGTTACTCTGAAATATTTTATTATTATTTTTATTTTTTTAGTATTCTTAAATATAAAAAAAAATTAAAATAAATAATAAAAATGTATTTTAGTATTATTATTAAATTTAAAATATAAAAAAATCACGACCACCGTTGGTCTCAAAATCGACGACCATTTGATCCCAAATTGCACTGATGGACTCGTATTGAAACGTTGAGTCCGAAGCTGGTGTTTGTTTCATCAGAAAGTGTCCTGAAACCCGCAAATCTCGTTTGAAACTTTTTGGTTTCCTCACTTTCAATCTCTTTTTCGTGGACTTTGGAGCATTTTTCTGACAAAATGGAGGTCGAATTCGGACTTAAAAGGCCGAGACAAAACAATCAGTGAAATCTTGGACTAAATAGCCACCATCTATGGCCATCGACGATGGCGTCCGACGACAGTGAATGGTGACCGGTGAACAATTGAATTTAATTTTAAATTTTATATTTTTAATTATTTTTATATTAAATAATAATAGTGCCAAAAAAATCAAAAGAAATAATAAAATAACCAAAACAGGAGCAATCTGAAGGCTCAATTAATAAATTAAAAATTTAAAAGTTGAGTGATCAAAATAAGAGTGAGAAGATGGTTGAGTGACAATATCTATATATTTTACCCTTAACAATATTCTCTCTGAAATTAATAGGTAGAATTTTGGTTTGTAAAAAAAGTTATCGGTGAGGTATCCCCGCTTGAGTGGTAGGGATGGCAAGGAGAGTGTTGAGTTTTTGTCTCTTGTTTCCGATAGGAAAAATAAAAAAATATTATTCGATTCTTCTTTGATTTGGTGTTTGGTAGTATTTTATCTAAATTCGACTTAAATTTTGAAATAAAAATTTATTCGACTTGATTCAATGCAAGTAAAAACATTTTTTGACAGAATAGAAAGATAATTGAAATAGAATATATTATAATAATTACTCTTAAATATATAAAGAAAATTTAACTGTTGTTTTTAGGTCGAAAGTTTTCATTATAAGGCTTTATTTTTTGTTGTGTTTGGAGGGTCAAATCATTTTTTTCACCCAAAAAATTTTCAAAAGCAATGGAAAATAATTAAAAATTTGGTCTCCAAATCTTGGTTTGTCCACCATTTTAGCCCCTCAAATTTTATTTTACGCACAATTGAATTTTTCAACTTTTGCAAATATTGGTTTACCCCAAACATTGATTTGCCCACAACAGTAAAAAAAATGGTGTTTAAATTTAAATCTAAACCGCCTTTATTCTTCATAAAATCCAATTCAAATTTAAATTTTAAAAATATTTTTATCTAACTGAATTAGATAAAATAATTGTCGAGTTCAAATAATTTTATAATCTTAGTGAGTTGGAAGAAAAAAAATTAAAGAGCCTATCGTGAAAAATGCGACGTGTGCTTGAAACTTCCACTTCCAAAAGTGACACGTTTATGCTTTAATTAACACCTTTTTTTTGTTATAATTAGGTGGTTGCTTTTATTCATTATTTGAAAAAGAAAAGAGAAGGAGTAAATAAAAAAGAATATCCAGATACCCAAAAAAAAATATCTAAACAAAATATCTCAATAATATATACTAACTGGTAGTTAAAAGTTATTAATTATTTGCATCAATTATGTCGTTTATTATTGTTTTTAAATATCAATTAAATATCTAGATGATTTTTTATATGACTCTTTTTTTATTTTACTTGTATATATCATGTAAAAATGAGTAGTTTCTTTTATTTAATTATCGGTATTTAGCTCATTAGTTGATTAATTTGGATCAGATATTGTAGAGTCTCGTTATGGATGTGACTCTTTCAACTCAATTCGTTCCATTCACAATGTTAGAATTTGAACTTGATATTGCTTAAGAGATCTAGTGCCTCATCTCACTATGCTAACTGATTGTTGGTAATTTTTTATACATATATTATCTAAAAATTGTCTAAACTTGCATATTTACTCTTAAAAAACTAAAGTAATTTACGTTACTCTAAACTCTAAATTATAAATATAACCCTAAATTCTACAAGCCAAAATAATAAACTATTAACTTTAAACTAAAATCCTAACTCTAAACAGAAAGGATTGTGTAGCCTAAAGACCGCATAACATAGTATTGAATTACTTTTCATGTAAAAATTGTAAAAAAAAATTATTATTTTTTATAATATGTGTAAGTTGTGAATTTAATCCTTATAATTTAATATTTTAATTTTATATTTTATAAACTTTTAAGGTTTGAAACTTGACTTCAAGGACGGAGGTACATTGCTAATGGGAGGGGATGTTATCCCAAGGGAAAAACTTTTTTACCTTTGATTTTTTATGTTTTTTTAAACGAAATAATTATGAATTTACCCCTTCAAATTTGTATTTTTGCCCTCTATTCTTAAATCTTGACTTCGTCCCATCTTAACTCAAATAGTAACAACTAAATAGGTTAATTCATATTTTGTTATCAGTTCATGTACTTGCGTAAGTTGTAAATTTAATTTATTTCATGCAATTTAATTATTTTAAGTCATGCTTAAATTTTCAAAAATCAAAAGGTGCAAAACTAAAAATATTTTTTTTCGAATGAAAAACTAAAATTAATTAAATTAAAATATAAAGACAATTTCTATAATTTACACATAATACGAGATTAATGACAAATTTTACCTATGACAACTTATATATAAATACACACGCACATTAATTGTTTAGGTAAATCGAGCCAAAAGCTTAAGATATAATAATAATAATAATAATAATAATAATAATAATAATAATAATAATAATAATAATAATAATAAATAAGGATTGGAGGGAGTCATGGCTCTTCAAAATAATAAAAAAATGATATTTAGACCATAATAATTTAAGAAAATAAATAAATTGGCCCTCAAATTTTCAAAATTTTTATTAAGTTTTAAAATTTTCAAATTTTTTAATTAAATTGAAACTTATATTTTTAAAAAAATCTCACTAAGCCTATCAAAATTTTAAAAATTTTAGTTAGACATTAATTTTTATAATATATATATGAGAAAAACTTCAATGCACAGTCTGTGTAAAAAGTTTACACAGACTTTTTAGTTTTAAGGGTTAGGGGTTTAGTTTAGGGTTTAAAGTTTAGGGGTTTGGGTTGTATGGTTTAGAACTTAAGGTTAGTGTTTAGAATGTAGGGTTTAGAGTTTGAGGTTTAGTTTTTTAGGGTATAAGTTTAATCTTGATTTATAGTAGAAATAAAGGACTTTGTGTAAAATTTTTGTGATCGATTGTATCAAATTTATATTATATATATATATATATATATATATATATATATATTAAACCATTCAATTTTTCTATAACTTTTACTTTAAACCTCTATTTTTTTAAGTTGTCCTCTAGTTTTTTCACCAAATTCCGTTACTTAATAATAATAATAATAATAATAATAATAATAATAATAATAATAATAATAATAATAATAATAATCATCTCAAAAGAAGAAGAATCTAGAGTAAGATACATTAAGATTAGTAATTAATAATAATGCATTAATTGGGTTTTGTGGTTTGAATTCGTATAAATCAATCCACTCAAAAAATGTGTAGAATTAGAATTCAACTAATTATTAAAATGGAAAATGACCTTTTATTATACTATTTTAAATATTATAATTAAATTTAATTAAACTTAGGTTTTCTCTCTACCATGTAATGTTTATGGCGAGTGAAACAAGAATTTGTAGACATTTATGTAACAAAAACAATTGTAGACATTTATCCAACCTCCATGATGTTGATAGGAATTTCTTATCTTAATTTTCTTATTACTCATTAAATCTTTTATTTATGGCTTAATATGTATTTAGTACCTGAACAAGGAACTTTTTCCCGAGTTGGTACTTAAAGAACTTTTGCTTCCAAATTGGTACTTGTACTAGACATTTTTCCCAAGTTGGTACCTAAAAATATTTTGCTCACAATTTGGTACCCAAACTTTAATTTCATTCATTGTTTTAGTATTTTTATTAACAATTTTAGTCATCAAAGCTTATACATTCTATCAATTTAATTCTAATTCAAAATAATTCTATAAATTTAACCCTTAATATTTAAAAATTACATCAAATTAGTAAAAAATTATGATACTGTCAAATCAAGCGAGTCTATATGATCAAAGAAACTATTGGACAAATGCATTCTACGATAAAACAACAAGTTGTTGTTAAACTTTTATTATACCAAAAAAATAATATAACATTCCTGGAGAATAACAAACAATTTAGGAGATTAACAAAAAAATAATTTGATAGAATTTTTAAATATAAAGGGTTAAATTTATTGATTTGTTTCTAATTAGGACCAAATGGATAGAAAGTGCAATTTTTTGTACCAATTTGAGAGAATCTGTCTAGGTCAAATACCAACTTAGCAAAAATTCTTTAAGTAACTGTAATCACTCATTTTTATCTGTTTTTGTTAATATTGTAATATACTAATATAATAATTAATTAGTATTGTCGTTGCATGTTTACATACGCGCATGTGTGTTATTAATATATATGTAATATATGTGTGATGTGTGTAAATGCATGTATAGTATGTATGTTATGTGGTGTATGTGTACTATGTGTGTGTTGTTTGTATGTATATGTCAATGTGGGCATAGTCATATTAATTATGTGCGAATAAACCAATATATATTTAAGTTGGTATGTTATATTAATTATGTATGTTATAGATGGTATTTCGCATATGTACCCGTATGTTGTATGTATGTGTGTGCTTGTATGTACGTATATTATACGTGTATGTACGTACGTATGTATTATTATTATTATTATTACTATTATTATTATTACTATTAGTGTTGGGCTAAATTTAGATTAAATGCAAATAAACATATATATTAAAACCCAAAAGTTAATAGTCCAAGTCCATATACAAATTTTTAAAACCCAAAAAAAAATGTTTACATAGGCCCAACCGGCCAGGCCTTTTGATAACTAAAAACCCTAAAAATATATCTAACCCTAATCTTTTTCATGCACAGCCAACCAAGAGTCGTTGGATCAAATTTTGATCCAACAGCTACGATCGAAGGGAGAAGCCTCCTCAGCTGCCGCGTGTGGTTCACGCGCGGACCGTTCAAACTCCTATGCGCTCGTGCATCCCACGCATTAGACTCCTCGGCTGCCGCACGCCACGTGTCACCATCTGGTGCCATCCTTCCAGTTTCCAAAGCGCATCCGAGTCGTCGATCTTCAAGAAAATCTCAGCCGTTGGATCAGATCTGACCCAACGACCAAGATTTTCTCTAGCCAAACATATCCCACCGTCATGCCTCCTTCATGCCGCCCTCAACCACTGCATCAGAGTTTTCCAGAAAACACAAAAAAGAGGAAAGATTTGTCAATTATCAAATCAAAAATATGTGTATTCTATGCATTAGTTTACCTAAAACAAAAATCTAGAGAACGGATATATATATCCAACTCAAAAAATCGGTAAATAAGGTTATCAGTTACTAGATCCAAAAAGTCAATAATAAAAAAAACCCAGAACTTTACTGGTAAAGCTATCTCTCTTCTTCTCTCTTTTGCATGCATCCGAAAACTATCAACAAAATTATAAAAAAAGGAAAACAAAAGTTTCAGGTTTACCTGAGTTCGAACATCCTTTTTTTGCCAGCGACAAGCCTTCAAAAGGGTGAGCCGTTTGAAGGGTGTTTCCTTTTCCCGTTCTGAAATGGTAAAGGGTCTAGGTTTTTTGTAGGTTCACATCAAAGGGTAAACGGTTCATTTGGGGTTTTTTTGTTGCCGTAGTAGAGACCAAGGACGGCTCGAGGCAGCCGTAGTGGCCGAGCCTCGCCGGAGGTCGTTCAAACACGACGGCCAAGGAAGGTTGCGAGAGTTGGGTTTTTTGGAAAACTAAAGAAATGAGAGCTTAATCTTAAGGGTAAAAATGGAAAATAGATAAAAGTGGGGCTGATAGGTGTTAAATAGACTGAAAATAAATTCCTTTTGGGTTAATAACATCATAAATCCCCCGTGTTTTGGGTATTTTCAAAATTGTCTCGCCCCTTGGTTAATTTGCAAGTCTGTTCCCTCTGGCTTTTCGAAATCTTTTAATTTAGTCACTAAATTAATCCGAAATCAGTTTTTAAAGGGGAAATTACCCACTAAGCCACTCTGCGTTTTTGAATTTTGTACTTCGAGCTTGCCCCTTGGTTATATTACGTTATAGGTCATTTCCAGTTTGTTTCAGTTTTTGATTAAGTCCTCACATATGTTTTTTGTTTGTTTAATTTCTGTTTTCTTATTTTCTTTTTTTTCCATTTCAGTCCCTTTTTATTGTTTTAAGTATTTATATCATTTACTTCTTATTATGTTTTTTAGCATGTTTGCATTGTTTTTAGTATGTTTTCTTTCAAGTTTTTATGATACATGTTTAGCTTGTGATATCATGTTTTATGTTTTAATTTATTTGTTCATATTATATGTCTTTTTTACATGTTGTTTTAGTTTAATTTGCATATCATGCCCGTATGTTAGCATGTTTTTATTTGTTTGTTTTGTATAGTATGTTACGCGTTAATTTATGGCATGATTAGTCTCGTTAATATCATGTTTTTATGTCCATTTTGTATTGTTTAAGTTGCATATCGGTATGGCAATTTTGTATATTAATTTTAATATTATGTCATTATGTTATGTGTGCAAGTTGTGTCATATGCTAAGTATTAGGTTTTTTTGTGTTGCCATGTTGCTTTGATTCATTAGGGTAGTATCATGTTACATCTATGCCATGCATGTTTTGTTCATTTTTTATGTTATTTATGTGTTAATTTGATCTTGATATTTGATAGGTAATTAAATCTTCTACATGTTTATTTTATTCTTGAATAAAATTATCATGCCTAAGTTCTTTTATATATTTTATTTTTCATTTTAATGTTCTTGTTTTCAATGTCATCATGTTTATGCTTATTGCTTTGGTTTATTGCTTTATTTATGTTTAGATATTTTGTTAGTGTCGTATCATGTTTATATATACGTTTATAATTTGTTTTCTAAGGTTCCATAACGAATATATTTTTGTCAATGCGGTGCCCTTTTATTCGAGCGTAAACGTGACCAGTATCAAGCGCAGTGATGGTGGTCTATCAGTTTATTCTTGAATAACGGAACCTTTAAAATCTACTCGCACTTATAGCCAAATTTTAATTTAATCGTCACTTTAATTTGCAAAGTTTAATATTAATAAAGCGGTAATTATTAAAGTACCAATTTTGGGCGGTGTGGGGGTGCTAATCCTTCCTCATCCGTAACCGACTCCCGAACCCAACAGTTTTCAAATCTCTGGTTTTTATGGTGCCCGGCCTACCTTAGTTGACGGTGGCGACTCTATTTTAAAATAAAATACGGTTTTTAAAAAACCCCACGGAATATATTTTTAAATGCCCGAAAAAACCACAAACACAGTAAAACTCGTTTTTTTAGCGAACACCCACTCGTAAAAAGGGATATCGCTACAGATGGCGACTTCGCTGGGGATTTTTTTTTGTTTTTTCATAAAAAATGAGAGTCAAGCTTTTCAAATAATTACCGCTTTATTAATATCAGAAGTTCCAGATTAAAGTGACTATTAAATTAACATTCGGTTATAATTGCGCGTTTATTTTAACGCATTTACAACTTGACATATAAACACGTCCTTTTAAGTGGGGGGAACGCTAGTGGTTTCGTGAGGATATCGTTCCTTCGTATGGGCCTAGCAAAGTACCTTCGGGGGTCGAGTACCTTATGCTTTCGTAAGGATATCGTTCCTTCGTATGGGCATAAGCAAATGAGTCCCCCTGAATTGAACCCGGTTGAAAGGAGCCTATAATGGGTGAAGATCGGGGGCCTTGCTACCCTTAGTAGGGGACATCAAAGACAATTCGGGTACCTTCTAGCACCAACACTGCATGTAGAGAACATAAAAAACTCACCCTTTTAGAGACATGCGGATAACCTAGGTGTTTTAGACGAGATGTAAATATGGTTTTTTTGTTTGTTTACCTTATTTAACTTGCCCTTTTATTTATGTATTTATTTATTTTATCCGGTACTGACTCGTTTTTTTTCCTTTTGTTTTTTTGCATATATCATTGCATTTGCATTACATAAAGGTATTGGATCGAGTGGTTTGCCCGATCAAAAAATCTTTCATCATGGAAAAAAGGTATCTTAAGAAGGACGAACTCAACTCAGCCGTCAGACATTGGTCAGAAGTCAATCAAAGGACTCAAGGTAATAGTTTGCCGAGTGAGCGCATAGTGCCAGGGTACACCTACGTGAGCCTTCAGCAGAATGACCTGTGAGAGCTTCAAAGGATTTGGGAAGGATGGGATCGAAGGCTACAAGACTTATTCTTTGATAGTTACGGTGACATAGCACAGTTGATGTATGTATGAGTCAACCAGCCTTTATTCCGAGCCATCTTTCAGTTCTAGAATCCTGCTTTTTGCTGCTTCACTTTCAACGGGCAAGATATGATGCCTACAGTAGAGGAATACACGACCCTACTTAACCAGAAGAATGTTCAAAAAAATTGGATCTATGCAAAGCCGCCGAGGAACCAAAATTACACTTCGAAGCTCAAAACTTTTGTTAGGATGAGTGACGATTGGGTTAATGGCCTGATTCAGATTCGATGAGACAGTCTAGCCTTTACATGGGAGAGTATCCGAGACATCATACCCGCGTACCCAGATGAGGTAAAAAAGATGAACCTATTCGCCTTAGGGATATATGGTTTGGTCATCTTCCCGAGGGTCATTGGAAACATTGATGTAGCCATCATAGATCTATTTGAGCATATGAAGCGGAAGGCGAATCCAGTACTAGCAATCCTAACTGAGATTTTCATTTCTTTGAATGCAAGTCGGAAGCATGAAGAGGGACGTTTCAGAGGGTGTGCACAGTTACTACAAGTTTAGATCTAGAGCCATATGTGGAAGACACCGATGAGGGTTTTACCGGGAATACCATTCCAAGACTTTTCACTTTTGCGGGAGTACTTAGCGAATGAATGGCGATGAGACTTGAAGAGGGAGAAATGGACCCGAATCTTTAAGAACATTTAAGACGAAGGCATAGTGTGGAGAGTTTCGTGGCTTGGTAGGGTTAGTTACTTCTTATACAGCTGTGGCGATTATGACTGGCTGATGATGTTAGGGCTATATGGTGGGATTGCTTGTGCTCCGCTTTTGGTGTCCCGACAATTTAGATCACGGCAGTTCGTTTATGTCACCGCCGGTCTAAGTCGAAGTGAGTTTCTTTTCAAGGGCGAGTTCAGGACGAAAGTTCAAACCATCATGAGAACTTGGGATCACTATTACCGGATCAGGGTAAAAGGAGATATCGAGCCCATGATCACCCTAGATTACGATCTTTGGAGGCGTCTGAGGGTTAACAACAAGATTCCAGAACCCGACCAGGGACCAACCATGTCACTTGAGGAGCATATAAGGATAGTACCGTCCGAGACCGATATTTTACGAAATAAACTCGATGAGGTTAAGAAGAGGATGGAGGATTAACAGACTCAGCATATGGATGAACTCTACAAGGCAAGTTTAAATGTCGACGAATGAGATGGGACCATTAGGCAGTTGAGGAAGCTGAATGCAGATCTGAGTGAGAAGAACACTCTTTATAAAAAAAATACTCTCTAGATTTAAGCAAAGGTGTAGAATGCCGGCCGAAGCCAATTCTTAGCCGTGGAGAAGAAAAAGATGAACGGTGTGAGTTTAGTTGAAAAAGAACGTGAGAAAGGTAAACGAGCAATCGATAAAGAGATAGAAAGTTGCAAGTTAGCCACCGAGAGTGAAAGACGGTCTTTTAGGGACGCCATTAACCAAGAAAAACAAAGAGCTAGGCAAGAGATTGACAAAGGCAAGCAAGCAATCATCTATGAAAGAGAAAATACTGCCGTTTAGAAGAGAAAGTCCATGGAGAGTAGGAATAGACTACTAGAGATGCAAAACTTTTACAACGACACTGTCCAAAGCCTGAACCAGAGCCAAGACCAGAATGTCGAGTTAGAAGGGAGATTGACAGAGTTAGAGCAGTCCTTTCAGACCTATCGTCAGAGGAATGTCTTCATCGAACTACAAGAAAGAGAGTGTGAAATTGGTATGTTATGGGCCCAAATTGAGTCACTCGAGGCAACCGTTTAGGACTACAAGGGGAGAATTTGGGTATTCGAAGAAGCTGCAGCAGGTGGAGACAATTATTGGCGGCAAAGACTTCGTGATGCCTCCTAAATGATTCAAGATAGAGACCAGTACTACATGACCTTGATGGGGGAGATACGACAAGTTGCGGGACATATGACGGATTTAGCTGCAGAAGTCGGAGATCTTCGACCTTTTATAACCTCATACATGAAAGAAGAACCTAGGTTCATCAAGCTGCTCGGGGCTATCAAAAAATTAAGAGATAGAGCTAGGGCTTATGTGTAGAACTTTAATTTAATATTTTGTAATCTAGACCCTTTAATTCCTATGAAAGTAGTTTAAAATGGTGATTATCAGCGGAATCAGTACCTTTATTTGCATATATTCTTGCATCGTATCATGACATTTGCATCATTATACATACATTCATCTATTTTGCAAAAATATTAATAGTGTAAATATTGTGGCAGTTAAACTACAATATAAGCCGCAACCATTCAACATCCATACTTTACTCCGTTCCAAAGCAAATTAATGAATGACAGAATAATCAGTTTGGAAAAGGGGCAAAAAAATTTAGAAGCACGTTCGATGAAGCCAAACGGAGCCGCAGCGAGCAGATCGCTCAATCACAAGCTGCAATAGTATCCGATATAACTATATTGCTGGCAAAAAGCCTTGGGAAAGAAAAGGTTAAAGACGAAGTCGCCTATGAGCAAGAAGATATCACATCTCACAGTAAGGTTCAACCAAAGAAGCCAAGTCCGGCAAGAATAATGTACATTGACCCTGTAGGGATATCTTCTAGTCTTCAGGCAGGGGCATCTGAAAGCCAACTCATTGATACAGAAGCATTCTACGAAGAAGAGGTGCCATATCTGAATTTGGTTGAGAAAATTAGAACTGGAGTGGAAAAAATATGAGGAAATATTCTGTCTAATGGAGAAAAAGTTTAGAGCACTGCAAGCCCCGAATAAGCCAGAGAATAAGGATAGTGATTTGAGCCTAGTATCCGACCTTTTTTTACCGCCAAAATTTAAGACTCCGGAGTTCAACAAATATGATAGAACTTCATGTCCTTCCGCGCATGTGACCATGCACTGCCGAAAGATGACGGCCTTCATCAAGAACGAAAAGCTTTTAATCCATTGTTTCTGGGATAGTCTGACTGGAGCAGCAATCCGTTGGTACACCCAATTAAGCCGGTCAAATATCAAGACTTAGAAGGACATTTCGAAAGTATTCATTGAGCAGTACAAGCATGTGACAGACATGACTCCCAACAGGATCATGCTGGAAAATATGGGACAAAAGTCTAATGAGAGTCTGCGAAAGTACGCCTAGAGATGGCGAGAGGTGGCCGCTCAGATCCAACCACCAATTCCCGAACATGAGATTATGCCCATGTTCGTGAATACTCTGAAGGGAACACTATTCGATCACCTCATCAATAATACAACTCAGAGCTTTGTCGATTTGATCATGACTAGGGAGTCTCTTGAATTGGCGATTAAGAGTGTCAGGATTGACAGTGGGGATAACTCTCGAAAATACAACAGTAAATACTACGAGCACTTACAATGGCATAAAGAACTTTACTCTCTCTCAACCGCAAGCATCGACAAGAAAAAGCTCAGAACCAAAGAGAAGAGAGAGCTCCAAGAAAGGAAAATGAGAAAGCAGCCTTTACTTTGTTTCCTGTTTCGTACTCTAAGCTTTATTCTCAGTTGCACAAAGCTAATTTGGTCCACCCGTACTATGTTACCCCGTTCAAACCTTCGTTTCCGTCATGGTAAGATCCTAACGCGCATTGCGATTATCATGGTGGTGCTCCTAGTTACCCCACAGAAAATTGCCTCACATTCAAGAAACTCGTACAGAGTCTGATTAATTTTGGGGTATTGAAATTTGAGGAACCGAACGTGGCCGCTAACCCGTTGCCTAATCACGGAAACCGCAGAGTGAGCGCTATCAAAGAGTACTCTGCCAGAAAAGCTAAAGAGGATGTGTTAGTAATTAAGTCTCCCTTACGATGGGTTTTCCAACAATTATGCATGGCCTACTTGATTGACAAGGGCATGGTAGTGGTGCAGAAGGGGTGTACAACTTATTGCGAGTTCCACCAGGATGGAGGACATGACATCCAACAATGTGAAGAATTCAGGAGATTGATTCAACAGCTAATGGACAGTAAGAAGATAGAGTTCTTTGAGGAGGCTGTAGGAAGGTAGGGGTTAGATGTATGTGTGTCAGATAGCCCCAACCTCAAGTATGGTTGTCTCCTCCAGATCAGAGGAAGCAAGTTCATCTCAAGGAGCAGCTGTAAAGGTGGCCCCTAAAATTATCATTTCAGCACCAGCCCTATTTCCATTCAATGACATACAACGAATTTCTTGGAATTATACCGCTAACGTGACTATACAAGATAAATCGAAGCCCTATGAAGAGAAAGAACAAATGGTAGAAAAAGAGCCAACACAGAAAGATGAGCAGACGGAGAATGACGAAATCGTCAACGAAGTAGGCCACTTTACGATGAGCGGCATGTGCTACTCTTCAGAAGCCTTGAAATCGGTCGAAGCTACAAAGGATAAGTGAGAAGGTAAATCAACTGGTCCTACACATATATTTGGAGATGAGCCCCCTCCAAAGATTAATGAGCCGGTAACTGAAGCCCAGACACATGAATTTCTGACGTTTTTGAGGCAAAATGAGTACAATGTAGTGGAGCAGCTACGAAAGCAACCATCAAGGATTATGGTGTTAGAGTTGCTTTTGAGTTTTGAAAAACATCGTGAGGCATTGTTAAAGGTGTTGAATCAAACATTTGTACTTGGTGATATTTCTGTGTCTAAACTGGACAGAATAGTGGGGCATATCACCACATACAACCACATTACATTCAGCGATGATGAGATCTCGGAGAGAGGTATGGGGTCTACCAAAGCTCTCAACATCACGACCCACTACAAAGGGTATGTGTTGCCAGGAGTACTGATTGATAACAGGTCAGTATTAAACGTACTACCGATGGTAACTCTACAAAAGCTATCGGTAGATGATTTCTACATGAAACCCTGCAATAACTCTATGAGAGCATTTGACGATACTCAAATAGGAACCCTTGGAAAAATCAAGATATCTTTGTTGATCGGGGCGACAGAGTACACAATCGACTTCGTGCTGATGGACATAAAGCCAACCTACAGTTGCTTATTGGGAAGGCCATGGATTCACTCTGCAGGAGCCGTCCCCTCATCACTCCATCAAAAATTGAAATTTGTGATTGAAGGTAAATTGGTCACTGTGGAGGCTGAGCAAGAGATTATCGCTTCAATAACATTGGATGCCCCCTACATCCAGAACGACAAAGATGCTGCAGAATATTCTTTCCGAGCATTGGAGCTTGTAAATGCTACATTTGTTGCAGAAGATAATCAGATCTATGGCCCTAGGTTATCTAACTGCACCAAGATGACCGTTTCTGAAACTTTGGGCTGAGGAGCCAAAGCAAGAAGAGGGCTGGGAAGGAGATTACAAATAAGCCTACGACCCAAGAGCGTCATCACCAAGAAATATTATTTTGGGCTTGGCTACAAACCAAGTGTTCAGCAAAGGAGAGGGGAATATAGAAGAAAAGAAGAACAAATGAGGGCTAGACTCAAGGGATAAGACATTCCATGGAGACTAATGTATTTTTCTTATGTAAAAGATATTTTTGTCTTTGAAGGAATTGATTGTACAAGACAGAAAGTAGAAGAAGCAATTCGAGAAAATGACACACTTAACCAGAACGAGATGTTCAGTGAATCGTTTGAAGGGATGTCCATCAACATGATAGCTGAAGATGACAATGGCAGCAACGTGTTAACCAACATCCGCCCTTGCCATCATGGGGAAACACTCGATAACTGGAGCTACGTTCATCTTCCTGTAGTCTTTAGGGCCAGATTAGAGTAATGCTCTGAATTAATCCTTTTGTTTTGCCCATAGGCAATAGGGATCTTTTGTATAGGGCACATGTGTTAACCTTTTGTTTGCAATGAAAAGATGTCTTCCCCATTTTCTCAAATGGCAAACATTTCATTTACTTCATTCATTCATTTCTTATTCATATTCATTCACTTCATTTAAAATCATTCTCTTCCCAATACATTCATTCTCATTTCATGCAGGGTTCCCATAATTAGCTGTATGAATGATTTTGAATCCAATCTCGAGGTAGATTTCGAACACTCTAAGATCTCGACAGAAATTGAAGAGGGGGACGATGAAGTAGAATGTGAGGTCCCTGAAGAGTTGGTAAGGATGATGGCCAACGAAGAAAGGCAAATCATGCCCCACCAAGAAGAAACATAAATTGTAAACTTGGAAACCGATGAGGAGAGGAAGGAAGTGAAAGTCGAAACTGCATTTTCCTCAGAAACCAAGCCTGAAATGATAGGCCTGCTCCAAGAGTTCAAGGACGTCTTTGCTTCAACTTATCAAGATATGCCAGGGTTAAATACAGACATAGTGGTGCACAAGATACCAACAAGGCCAGAATGCAAATCGGTCCAGTAAAAGCTCAGAAGAATAAGGACTAACACGCTGTTAAAGATCCGAGAATAGGTAAAAAAGTAGTTTGATGCTGGTTTCCTGGAGGTTGCCAAATACCCTGAATGGGTTGCAAACATCGTGCCGGTGTCGAAGAAGGATGAAAAGGTCCGCATGTGTGTAGATTACAAGGATCTCAATCGGGCAAGCCCTAAAGACAATTTCCCTTTGCCACATATTGACACGCTGGTTGACAATACCGCCGGACACTCATGGTTCTCATTCATGGATGGTTTCTCAGGATATAATCAGATAAAGATGGACCCAGAAGACATGGAGAATACCACATTTGTAACTATGTGGGGCACGTTCTATTACAAGGTGATGACTTTCAGACTCAAGAACGCAGGGGCAACTTATCAAAGAGTAATATTGACTCTTTTTCACGATATGATGCACAAAGAGATAGAAGTATATGTGGACGGTATGATTGCTAAATCACAAACTGAGGAAGAGCATCTTCGAAACCTAAGAAAGCTATTCTAAAGACTACAAAAATACCAGCTGAAGCTTAACCTAGCTAAATGTACTTTCGCGGTCACATCTGGAAAATTCTTGGGGTTTGTAGTGAACAAGAAGGGGATTGAGATCGATCCAAAAAAAGTGAAGGCTATCCAAGACCTCTCACCACCCAAAACTCAGAAAGAAGTTCGGGGTTTCCTGGGAAGGCTAAATTATATCTCCCGTTTTATCTCTCAATTAACATATAAGTGCGACCCCGTCTTCAAATTCCTTAAGAAGAATAACCCAGGGGTCTGGGATGAAGAATGTCAAGAAGCTCTAGAGAAAATCAAAAAGTACTTGATGAATGCTCCAATTTTAGTCGCACCGGTGCCGAACAACCTTTGGTCCTTTACTTGACAGTTTTTGAGAACCCGATGGGTTGCGTGTTGGGGCAACATGATGAGTCTGGGAAGAAGAAAAGAGCCATCTACTACCTAAGCAAGAATTTCACTGATTACAAAGCACGATACCCACCAATTCAGAAGCTATGTTGTGCTTTGGTTTGGACCACCAAAAGGCTTAGATAGTACATGTTATATCACACCACTTGGTTGATATCCAAGTTGGACCCCTTGAAGTTTCTGATGGAAGCACCGGCATTAACAGGGAGGATGGTCCGCTGGCAGATGTTGTTATACGAGTTCGACATTGTATATGTGAGCCAGAAAGCTGTGAAAAGAAGTGCTATAGCAGATTTCCTAGCTAACCGTGCTTCAGATGATTATGAATCATTGAACTTCAATTTCCCAGATGAGGACTTGATGTGTATTACAACTGGATAAGACATTTCAGATGACGGCTCATAGAAACTTTACTTTGATGGAGCCTCTAATACCTTGGGCCACAGAATAGGGGTCGTACTAATTTCTCCGGAAGATGTCTACTACCCCTTCACCAGCAGATTAGAATTCTTTTGCACAAACAACATGGTTGAGTATGAAGACTGTGTCATGGGACTGAATGTAGCCATTGAAAGGAAGATCAAAGAACTTCAAGTATTCGGAGATTCGTCCTTAGTGATCTATCAGTTATGAGGAGAATGAGAAACTAGGGATCTGAAGCTGATCAAATACTACGAGTTGATCCAAGAGTTCATCAAAGAATTTGAAAAGATCAGTTTCACCTACCTTCCTAGAGAAGACAACCATATGGCGGACGTCTTGGCAACCATGGCTTCCATGTTCAAAACAACTACGAAAGTGGAGATGAAGCCAATCGAGATATAGACTTTTGAGATGCCAGCTCACTATTATAATGTGCAAGAAGAAATAGATGGCAACCCTTGGTATTACGATATCTTGCAATATATCAAGTTTTAAACATATCCCGAAAGGGCAAACGAGAATGACCAAAAAATGCTCAAAAGGATGGCAGTAGGATATGTTTTGGATGGGGAGATTCTGTACAAAAGAAGTCATGATCAAACACTGTTGAGATGTGTAGATGCACAGGAGGCAAACGAAATTTTGGCAGAAGTGCACGATGGTTTGTGTGGAACACACGCCAATGGTCTGTCAATAGCCCGAAAGATCATGGGATATGGCTATTTCTGGTCGATTATGAAAAGGGACTGCACCGATTATGCCAGGAAATGTCACAAGTGCCAAATATATACCGACAAGATCCATGTTCCTCCTTTACCTTTACACACAATGAACTTGCCTTGGCCATTCGCAGCAAGGAGCATGGATGTCATTGGACAGATTCATCCGAAGGTTCAACAGGTACCGCTTTATTTTGGTTGCCATCAATTACTTTACTAAATGGGTAGAGGCAGCATCTTACGCCAATATCACAAGTACTACAGTGTGTAAGTTCTTGAAGAAAGAGATCATTTGCCGATATGGGTTACCGGAAAGAAATATCACCGATAATGCTTCCAACCCGAATAACAAATTGATGATCGAGGTGTACAAACAGTTCAAAATAACACATCATAATTCCACGACCTACCGCCCTAAGATGAATGGGGCAGTAGAAGCGGCAGATAAGAACATAAAGAAAATCATTACGAAGATAACCAGCACCTACAAGGATTGGCATGAGAAGCTGCCATTTACCCTGTTCGCTTATAGGACATATGTTCGCACATCAACAGGAGCAACACCCTATTGTCTAGTGTATGGCACAGAAGCGGTACTACCCATTGAGATTGAGATTGAGATTATGTCACTTAAAGTTCTGAATGAAGTAAAACTGGATGAATTAGAATGGGTGCAAATCAGGCTTGACCAGTTAAATCTTATCGAGGAAAATAGGTTGAAGGCCATCTGCCATGGTCAAATGTACCAAAGATGAATGATGCAGGCATATGACAAGAAGGTACGGCCTAGAGAATTTCGAGAGGGAGATATGGTGCTTAAGAAGATCCTTTCGATTCAGAAAGATTTCCGAGGGAAGTGGATATCTAACTGGGAAGGGTCATATGTCGTCAAGAAGGCCTTTTCGGGAGGAGCGTTGATCTTAACTGAAATTGATAGAGAGGAATTAAAAAATCCCGTGAATTCTGATTCAATTAAGAAGTATTGTGTTTGAAAAAATAATGGTGAAATGAAAAATGATGAAAAATGAGGCAAAAACTTGAAAAAACACTTCATAAAACGAAAACCTAAGGTGAAAACCCGTAAAGGACGCCTTAAGTGAAAAAAAGAAAAAAAGAAGAAAAAAAAGAAAAAGAAAAAAAGAAGGAAAATGGGGAGAGCTCGAGGTGAAAACCTAAAAATGGCATCTTGAAGCAAATGAATGATCTGAGTTGAAAACCCGTTAAGGGCGGCTCAGATAAATTTTAAAGTTGAGCCTTCGGCAAGTAGAATTATCCTCACTGGCACCAGAAGAATGAGCTTCGGGCAAAGATTCTATTTCGGTTGATGGGATCAAGCATCATTCATACAGTGGATATTTGGGGTTTTGCATTTCATGTTCTGCTTTCCCTTGTCCTTATATGTTTGCCATGACTATTCTAAAGCTATTCCAAGTCCTTAATGTCAATAAAATCATATTTTCGTGCCTTCCCTTTCTTCTCTTCTCTTTGTTTTCATAAGCATCATGTAAACATGTTAACATAGACTTAAGATAAACAAAAGATTTCTAAGCAGTAATGTGATCTAACCCTGAGAATGCAGGTGATTGGAAAACAAAAATTAACTTCGATCGCAAGCTTTCTACATAATGTATGTTGAGGCACGACGAGGAGAAGACTTCGAGCATCAGAATAAGATAACCGATGTCATGCACCGTTCACACTTGTCTGAGAAAATATTCTAGACAACAATAGTAACATCCCAGGTGAAAACCCGTAAGGATGCCTAAAAAATTCTAAAGCGAAAACCCGAAAGTGTGCTTTAGAACTTTGAACCAAAAACTCAGAAAAGAAAGGCAAAAATGGTTGAACCCGACAGTGAGATGGAGTACCTCCACCAGAAGAAGAGAATAAAGAGAAAACAAATAGAGAGTCGGGATTGACTGACTGCGGAAGTAGACGCGTCGAGATATTGACACTCGTGCATCATATATAGTTAGGTATCCCTAGGGTTAGGAGCATGCTAACTCATTTATCATAACATTTTGTCTATTATTAAACAGGTACTTACAGATTACCAATGACTTTGATCTGCGACTTCGTTCTGAAGATGTGGATTTATTTGAAGAAAGATTTTAGCAGCCTTAGTAGCGTGAGTCCTGATGGATCGGTAGCCATTTTTGGCGTGAATCCCCAATTTGAAGAAAAATATCGGCAACCTTAGTAGCGTGAGTCCAGAAAGATCGATAGCTAGTTTGACATGAACCCCAAATTTGAAGATAAAGGTTCTATATAAGAATAGCCTATATTTTCGAGTCCTCGCAGTGAAAGGTTTTATATAGGAAGAACCCGTAACTCCGAGATTTCAGAAGCTAAAAGTTCTATATAGGAAGGACTTGCGGCTCTAGGGTTTGAAGACTAGCAGTTCTAGATAGGAAGAACTTCAGTCGAAAGAATCCATCTGTGACGCAAAAGGTTTTATATAGGAAAAACCCGCAGCGTTGAAGGTGAAGAGTTCCATATAGGAAAGACTCCAAGCTTTATCGTCTCAGAGTGAAAAGTTCTATATAAGAGGGACGTGTAACTCGAGGCTTCAGAGTGTAAGGTTCTATATAGGAAGAACCCTAGCTCCAGGATTATAAGGTAAAAAGTTCTATATAGGAAGAACTTTTAGTCCAAAGAATCTGCATGAGAAAGCGAAAGGCTCTATATAGGAATAGCATGTAGCTCCAAGATCGGAAGGTAAAGAAGTTCTATATAGGAAGAACTTGCAAGCCTGAAGATTCGGCTGAGGAAAAGTGGGGAGTTCCAGAATAACACGTGATTTCGAAGCTACAAACAGGGAAGTCGGATAAAAATGAGTGCTTATGATCTTTGCTTTGTTCTCGTTCCACTAGTTTTAAAAATACGAATCTACCCTCCTAAAAAGAATCTCCACTAGTTTTACACTTCTTAAACGAGAAGCAAACTTTTGTTTTATTATTATTATTATTATACAAAAATAAAATTTAAAATAAAGGGTAAAGTACACAAATGGTCACTAAGTTATCTTTAAAAATACAAAATGGTCACTAAATTTGTAAGTATTATAGAATGGGTATTAAACTTTAGTTTTTGTTACAAAATGGTCATTGAACCGTTAACTGTCGTTAATTGGGTAACGTGACAGTTATATAAGTTTGAATAATATAACATTTAATCCTTTATATTGACATATTTAATCAATTTATTCTTACTTTAACCCTCATTATTGATGTAACTACCATGTCTCTCAATTAACGGCTCAATGACCATTTTATAATAAAAACTAAAGTTTGATGATCATTTTGTATTTTTAGGGATAGCTTAGTGACCATTTGTGTACTTTACCCTAAAATAAACTATATTATTATAATCACTACTATTATCCAACAAAAAGTGAAAGCAAAAAAGTCAAACTACTCAACCCCCCATTAGCCGCAAAGTTTAGCAAATAAAAGGGTAAATCCGTCAATCCAATCATTCACGGCAGTTTTAAAATATCCCGGTTCCCCAATTCCAGCTAAAAGCTTCACGTTCCCTCAAAGAAATCTAAAAGCTTCACCCACACGTGCTGGTCACAATTACCGACTAATCCCGTTTTCCATATGGCCTTACCCTATAATATATATAAGGGTAAATAAAAGAACAATTCCAAGCAACAACGTTTCATATTGGCTAAACCCTAGATACTAGATAGTGTTCTTTATTAATTCTTGAAAAAAAATCGCAGAGTTTTGTTCAATGATATTGTCAGTTCAAAAGTGGGAGCAGAAGCCGACGTCGTGTTTCGTCACCAAGCTGTTGATGTAATGTCGATTTCTACCCAGGTTTCTCGCTTCGATTCGGTCAGTTGTTTTTAATCTTTTCTTCTTTACTTCATTGGATTAGCGTTTGTTTTGATTGTGAAATTATTGGGTTGAATTGTGTTATGTAAATTATTTTGATTAGCTGATGTTATGGTTTGGATATTATGTGATTGGTTGATCGAAAAAATAGATTTTTCTGCATCAAGTTTTGGTATTTTTTTAAAAATAATTTGTTGGGAATTTCATCCATAATTATGACTTCGATTTCGCTTCTGTTTTGGTGGGCGATATAGAATTATGTTTTGCTAACTGGCATAGATCTAAAGTTCAACCTAGATTTTTTTATGGGTTTTCTGGTTAATGGGTGAATTATGCATCTTTTCAATTAGGGGACAAAAAACGTGTTCATCGGTTGCTAACTGGCATAGACTCTAAGTTCAACCGTAGATTTTCATTGATGTTTAATTATGCATCCTTTCAGTTAGGGCGGAAAACGTGTTCATGCTTTGTAACTGGCAAAGATCCAAAATTCAACCGTTGATTTTTCACGGGTTTCCTGTTTTATGTGTGAATTATGCATCTATTCAATTAGGGACAAAAACTTGTTCATCCATTGCTAACTGGCAGACTCAAAGTTCAACCGTAGATTTTTCATGGGTTTTCTGGTTTGTGGATGAATTATGCTAAATTTTGTTGAATTTGACTTAGCATCTGGAATCACATTGTGAAAAAGCTTATTTTGGTTTTGCATGTGTACCAACATGGCTTACCTTTTTTTCTATCCCTTATGTAGGTTGCAGCTTGTGCTGAGACCATCGGAGATGCTGTTATTGAGACATCTGTTGTCAAATTTGTGCCAAGAATTCAATCTGGTAGCTGTGCGGATATTGGTCCTAGGAGATCTATGGAGGATGAACACATAAGGATTGATGATGTATCTTCTCATATGGGTTCTATAATTAATCCTTTGATGCCAAGTGCTTTTTATACTGTTTTTGATGGTCATGGTGGTACTGATGCAGCTGCTTATATCAAGAGCAATGATAGAGGTTGTTTTTCGAAGATTTTGATTTTCCACAAGTATCTGATATCGATGCTGTTTTCTTGAAAGCGTTGGAAGATTATCATAGGAAGGCATTTTTGCTGGCGGACCTTGCCTTGGCTGCTGAAAGCAGTGTTAGCAATTCTTGTGGAACAACTGTTCTGACTGCTCTTGTACTTGGAAGGCATTTACTAGTTGCAAATGCTGGTGATTGCCGAGCTGTTCTTTGCCGAAAAGGTAATGCTGTTGAACTGCCTGAAGACCATAGACCATCTTACTTGCCAGAGCGCAAACGAGTTGAGGAATTGGGTGGCTACATTGATGACGGGTATCTTAATGGTTATCTTTCGGTCACACGAGCTCTTGGAGATTGGGACTTGAAATTCCCTCTTGGATCAACTTCACCTCTGATTGCAGAGCCAGATGTTAGACAGATTGTATTATCAGAGGATGACGAGTTTTTGATCATTGGTTGTGATGGCATTTGGGATGTCATGTCAAGCCAGTTTGCTGTCAACCTGGTTCGCCGAGCTCTAAGACGACACGATGACCCCGAAGAATGTGCCAGAGAATTAGTCAATGAAGCAACACTCCTGAATTCATCAGATAACCTCACTGCTATCGTTATCTGCTTTTCTACCCCTGCTCGTGTCGAGTCATGCCCTCCCCAACGGCGAAGGTTTAGGAGCTGTAATCTCTCTGAGGAAGCTAGGAATAGGTTGAAGAGCTTGTTAGAAGGCAATTGAATTTGAATGTGCATAAAAATTTATTTTCCGTTTGTTATTCCTAGAAACTGTTGCAATCTGTTTTGGGCTGTTTCAGAGAGTTTAGAACAAGAAAAAAAAAAAGCAGCCTGCAGTTTTGTAGGTGTGGGAGAGTGCTAAATATCGGAATGTGTTTTTTGTTTTATGATGTCTGGTGGTGTAAAAGCTACATTGCAGGATTCTTTTTTTATTGATTGTAATGGGTTTTTGTTCACTGCAGAAATGGTGTCAACATTCTTAGCCAGAAGGTGTTTTGGCTAGTGTTTTTCTTCATTCTCTTCCATGTAAAATGGCATTTGGTATTTCAAGGGGTGTTTTTTTTTCTTCTTACAACCATAGTTCCTGTTGTATGATGCGGTTTCTGATATTTAAAAAGGTGATATCTTGATATTTATGTATGAATGTGTAGCTGGTTAGAATTGAATAATGTTGTTGTCGTTGGGTTTTTTGTGTGCATAATGATGGGTTTGGAAGGTTATGCCAAAATGATTGGTGGGTGGAGCACAATAATCTCATATCCTTAGCACTTAGCAGGAAAGGCAATTTGTAATGCACAGAGCTGAGGCCACCATTTATTGCCTGGGACCCTGGGTTCTTCCAATCCAAGCACTATTAAATGCAGAAATAAGAAGAACAATGAAAATAGGACAAACAAAATATCATGCTGCAGCTGATATCTGAATAATACATCATCCAAGTTCTTAAGGCTTCCTTCCACCAGTGATATTATACTATACATGTTATTTTTTCATGTATTGGCTGTGGAAAAATATTCCACGGCGTGTGTAATTTTACTCTAAAATTTGAATTTTAAAGGGTAATTATTCATAGGTGGAAACTAAAAGTTTTATAAGCGTTGTAATTGTAGGGTTTAAATGATTTAATTTAAGGCGTAGGATTTAGAGGTTTAGGTTTATGAGTTTAGAATGTAAGGGTTAAAATTATAATTTGTGATTGAGGGTTAAAATTTAAGGCTTATAAGTTAAAACCTAAATTCTTCACCATATTACCCTAACCAATATCCTAAAACCCTAAACTTTAAACCTTAAATTGAATCTCTAAACCCTAAAATAATGTACCTATAAAAACTTTTAATTTCTATTGTGATTGTATTGAATATAAATCTCTAACCTTAAAATCTTAAAAACTAAAGTATAACCCTTAAACCCTAAACTTTAAATTTTAAATCCTATAATATAAACACATAAACTATAAACTCTAAATTAAATCTCTAAACCTTAAATTAAACTCGCTTATAAAAAATAAATTTTATACGATTAATGCATGAAATATTTTCTTTATACTTATAAGAGGAAATTCGAGTTTAAAATTTGAAGATGATATTATTAGAAAAATAGCTCAAACATTGAGGTAAAGCAAACATGGAAGATGCCATAATATTTGCCACAAATGATCAGATCAACGGTTCAGCTTTAGTAGAGATCCCTGTGTAAAAGGGCTCCACCCAAAACTGGCGTGAGTCAATCTTTTACGGTCAACTAATCCAACGGTAGCCAAGTTCCAGATCCTTCACTACACACTTGTCGTTTTCGTATTGGGAAGAACACATCTAACTCATGTACAGCCGCGGCAGGGAATCACCAACAACCAGAGATATTTCATAAAATATTACCCTCTAAGCCGCTTAAAGTCTAAAAAGCAAGCGTTTTGATCAAAATACAGACGCAAATTTTCTTTCTTTTGTTTGTTCATAGAATAATAATAGTACGATTTTCTCATAACCAAACAGAGTGAAAGAAAATGGCTTTGGCAAGCTTGGCTAGAAGAAAGGCATACCTTTTGTCGAGAAACCTATCGAATTCGCCTGCAGATGCGTTGAAGTACTCTTTTTCACTCAGCAATTTCTCGAGGGGTTTCGCTTCAGGATCTGAAGAGACGACGTCGTTGTCATCGGCGGCGGACCCGGCGGCTACTGGCGGCTATCAAGGCTGCACAGATAGGTCTCAAGACTACCTGTATTGAGAAGCGCGGCACCCTTGGTGGGACTTGCCTTAACGTTGGTTGCATCCCTTCTAAGGTATGCTCCGCGGTTCCATTTTTGGAATTTTCTTTTTTAAAATTCATAATTGCTTAGTCGATTTTGATTATAAATCTTTAGTAAGATTTGGATTTGTCTGTATGGGTTATTTTGTTTTTGTCTTTTTAAGATTGTGATAGGTCATGAATTGTATGGTGAAATGTATATAAAGCTGATCCCTGTATTCAAATGGTAGTCTCACTCAGGGATTTAAATTACGGTTGCGGCAGCTTTTTCTGTTATGTTGTGTTTATCGCTTGCGGACATAACAGAGACTATTTTGGTCACTGCGCATATTGCTGGCTATTGCGATTCGAATGGTGCCAAAACCGCTATATAACAGCGGCCACCATTGTGGCTGCGGACAGCTATTTAAATCCCTGGTCTCACTCTCTGTTGTGAATACCTTAAGAAACTATGATATGATGTTCTATCTGTAACTTTGAAAATTGGATTTGCTACTTGTATCCTTTTGCCTTTTGGGGCATATTTGTTTTATCAAATTGAAGAGAAAAGATCTCATCTTTACTGTTCTCTTCAATAAACTCAGTGTTGAAAATTCCTACTTTATTACTTCAACCCCTTTTTGATGAACTTTATTAGTTAGTTGCATTGAGAGTTTTTGTTTTTCTAATGTTGCATTTTTTTTCTTTTTCTTTATTATCTAGGCACTTCTTCATTCATCCCACATGTACCATGAAGCGATGCATTCATTCGCTAGCCACGGTGTGAAACTCTCCTCCGTTGAGGTTGATTTGCCTGCCATGATGGCCCAAAAAGACAAAGCCGTGTCAAATCTTACCCGTGGTATCGAAGGTCTATTCAAGAAGAACAAGGTAAACTATGTCAAAGGCTATGGCAAGTTCATTTCTCCATCTTAAGTTTCTGTAGACACTCTTGAAGGTGGGAATACTGTTGTGAAAGGCAAGAATATCATAGTTGCCACTGGTTCTGATGTTAAATCTTTACCTGGTATCACCATTGATGAGAAGAGGATTGTGTCATCGACTGGAGCTTTAGCTTTGTCAGAAATCCCTAAGAAACTCATAGTTATTGGGGCAGGCTACATCGGGCTTGAGATGGGTTCAGTCTGGGGCCGATTGGGGTCAGAGGTTACTGTTGTTGAGTTTGCCCCAGATATCGTTCCAACAATGGATGCAGAAATCCGCAAGCAATTCCAACGTTCACTCGAGAAGCAGAAGATGAAATTCATGCTCAAAACTAAGGTGGTAAGTGTTGATACTACTGGAAATGGTGTGAAATTGACGGTTGAACCTGCTGCTGGTGGCGATCAGACCACACTTGAAGCTGATGTTCTTGTCTCTGCTGGTAGAACCCCGTTCACATCTGGACTTGGCTTGGACAAGATAGGAGTGGAAACTGATAAGGCAGGACGGATCTTAGTCAATGATAGATTTGCTACAAATGTGGCTGGTGTTTATGCCATCGGAGATGTAATTCCAGGGCCTATGCTGGCTCACAAAGCAGAAGAAGATGGTGTTGCCTGTGTGGAGTTTATAGCTGGTAAACATGGCCATGTTGATTATGACAAGGTCCCCGGAGTTGTCTACACTCATCCTGAGGTTGTATCTGTCGGAAAGACCGAGGAGCAGGCTAAGGCACTTGGTCTCAACTATCATGTTGGGAAATTCCCTTTCTTGGCGAATAGCAGAGCCAAAGCTATTGACAATGCTGAAGGTATAGTCAAGATATTGGCTGACAAGGAGACGGACAAAATTCTCGGAGTCCATATCATGGCCCCAAACGCTGGAGAGCTCATACACGAAGCAGTCCTCGCCATTAATTATGATGCAGCAAGTGAGGACATCGCACAAGTTTGCCATGCACATCCTACGATGAGCGAGGCATTGAAGGAAGCTGCAATGGCCACCTATGACAAGCCAATTCACATCTAGAAATCTGGATTTTTTTTACATGTTATTCATTTTGATTTATGTTTGATAATTTTCGAGATGTCAGAACAGTTTAAACTGTTCGTGCGTTTTCTTGTTTGTTCTTGAAGCAGATGGCATGCTTGATAAGACATCATTTGTCATTCATCGTTTACACTTTCTCCATGTCAGGATAACTAACATGTTAAGCCATCTGTTTGATCATTGATATTAATAACTTGATACCTTGAAACAGATTTCTGGTTCTGGTGATTTACATATATTGCAGTTTTCTCCCGAGTGAATATTTTGTTGGCCAATTAAGAAAATACAGTTGTTTACTGAAGCAAAGTCCGATTATAGTAATGAATTTCAAGTTAACAAGTCATTTAGTTTCAGGGCTTTCCGTTTATCGAAATAAAAGAACATCACTGATGTAGAAAAGCTACACTTAAGTTTATCGAAACAAACCGGCAGCACCATCACTGATGTTCTTTCTTAAAAGAAAGATAACGTCTGGGAGATGCATACCTAGAAGCAAACAGCTGTGTAATAACAAAGATTATCGATAGAGGGAATGAACTCGAGAAGCGAGGCCTCAAAAACATTTATTTGAAACACAGATGAGTCAGAAATGTATTAGCTAAAGAGTTGCATCCTAATCATGGGAACAAAAGTCCCCTGCACAATTCTCAAACAACTCAGGGTCTTTACTACATAAGCTTTCGGCATGATGATGCGGTAAAATGCAACTTAAGCTGTACGCATTCAAGGGTCCTCCCACATTTCCGGTCTCCTCCTAGCCTGTACAGCAAGCCTTGCATCTCTCTCCCTCTCGAATTCACGATAATCAGTCCGCTGCAAGAAAGAAACCTTATCCAGATACTGGTTTGAACTCTTCTTATAAGCATCCAATTCATCCTCCATCCCCTTATTTTCTTCCTTGAATTCTCCCCAATCTTTTTTTGTCTTGTCGAGCACACTAAGCTTTGGCTTCTTCTTGATTTGTTCAAGAATGGCATCTACTGCAGAAGGTGTAGCTTTTGCCTTATCAGCTGCCTCTTTCGAATCAGCAAGGACTCGCTTTTTTATTTCAATATCTTGACCAGCAAAGTCTCGAACCTCAGTTATCTGCAAAAGGGAAGACCGAACTAAGAACATTGCTCATGTCTGCAGTCGACACATCTCCAGTCATTTGGATTGCTCAAATATCGAAACATAGATCAAACATTTTTTAAAGACAATAATTTCGATGCTAAGCTAGCATCTAACTTGCCCAAAAGTAAGAGGTCCATAACCATACTTGCATGCTTCAATAAACTATTAAATTCCATGGAAAAGGCATTTTCTAATGTACTTACCTCAATTTTCCCTCTATTTGAGGCAGCTGCTGCAGCAGCAGCAGCATCTTTCACAGCTGAGAGAGCAGCAGCTGCAATCTTCTTCGCCTCATCACTGACATTGTTCTGCACCACAGTAGCTTCCTTCGACGCATTATCTTTTTCGAGGGCATCGGTTTCTTTGGTCACACTTGAAGCCTTCACCTCTGTCTGTCTTTCTTGAGCCCCCGCAGACACCGCCGGTTTCATTTGCAGATAGTTCATCCAATTCTACGGGACAAAATAAAGGCAAAACATTACCACACAACACAACTATCCTTTAACATGCAGTTGCATTAAAAAAACGAAGAGCATATGAAACTGCTCACATTTGAAGCTTTTTGTGAAGCTTTATTGGTGGCCGAGGTTTTATTGCTCGAGAATTGTCTAATAGCATTCTTAGGTATTCCCTTATTCATTTGCTCCCACATCGCCTCCACTAGTGATTTCGTCTCTATCATAACGAAAAACAACAATTCATTTGATAAACATAATTCTCACTCACACCAAAGAAAAAACTGGATCATTGAGGGAACATTAAGCTATGAACATCATAATAATAACCCACCAGTACTTTCACGATTCAGCTCTGAATTCAAAGCAATAGCATCTTCTTTCACAGACTCGTTCACTGTTCCCTCTTTTCCATTTACATTACCTGAAACATCAAAAAAGAGTGAAAACAAAATCTTTTTCTTTATCAGGAAAACAGAAAATGACAGAGACCCATACATTAAAATTCTCTAATACACAGAAACTATTACAATTGGTAGCTTTGAATCCGTAAAAATATACTATTAACCCAATCCAATTCTATGTTTTCCTTCTCATGCACGACAACTTAAAATCCCAAGTAGAAAGAAAGAAACCCAGTTAAATTGGAAGTAAATTAAACGAAATAATACCGTAAAAATACATTTCCCTAGTTGTAAGCAAAAAGGTAATCAAAGAGGTAACTTCGTGTTTTTTAAAAAATAAAAATAAAAACCATGAAAAAAAAAGAACCTGAGTCGTCAGGGCCATTCGAAGTCGTAGCCATTGTTGAAACCAGATATGGGGTTCTACTCGGAAGAGAGGGGATCTAAATTTCTGAAAGGTTCAGCTGAAGTCGCTGTTTGGGTAGAATCAAAACGGAAAAAGAAACTCGGAGAAAACTGGAAACCCTTGCGAGAAAGTGAGAGAAAGTACAGAAGAGAAGGAAAATCGAAAGATTTTTTAGTTAACAACTTGCAAGCTCCCTCATTTCGCCTTAAAGGACTGAAACGGTGTCGTCTTTGTCCCCTCTTATTTCCGTTGATTGATTTTAAAATTGTAAATGAAATTAAATATTAAATAAATTTTAAACAACCTAAGATATGGAGTATTAGTTTTAAATAATAATAAAACTTTGATACACAGTCAGTGTAAAATTAATTTTATACAAATTTGTGTATTTATACTATAAAAATTTAAATTTTTAACCTTAACCCTAAAAAACTAAACCCACACCCTAAACACTAACTTTAAATTCTAAACCCTACAACCTAAACCTTAAACCCTAAACTAGAACTTTAACCCCTAAAACTAAAAGACACGTGTAAATTTTTTTTTTCCTTTAAATAATATTTTTTGGTTCAATTTTTTAAAGAGAGCACAAATATTTCATATACTTTTTTAAATTTGTCAATGTACTATCTAAAGTTTGTAAACGCTCAATGTGTCTTCTGTAATTTTCTTCCGGTCATTCAAAATCTCCCGACCTTAATAACGTTAACTACTGAACTGTCATGGACACGTGGCCATCTCTTATGCTGCCACGTGTTATTTTTCTAAAAAACTAAATGTTAAGGGGTGTTGAAATAATTTTACCTTTTCATTTAAAAAACAAATAAAATTTTCTTATTATTCATTTCCTAACCAAAATGTCTCTATTTTTTAAGTTGGTTCGGCCAACGAATGCCACCAAACTGAAGCTCTTTTTCTTCTTTACTGTTATGTAGGTTTGAATTTCCATAAAAGGTTTTCAATCTCAAGAGATCAAAGCCAAAGCTTCAAGAAATGTTCATCGGATCTTTGTGTGTTGCCGTTAGATCAAATTTCCGTTGGAGTATGTTTTTTGCTCCGATCTTTTTTCCTTTCTTAGGGTTTAGATCGAGCTTTAACAACCCCAAATTTTGTTGAATGGGTTGGATCTAGATAAGCTAACATTGTTTATAGATTTTTTTTTCTTCGTCTTTCTCTGAGTTTTAATGGAAGGTATTATTGTTCTTACCCATAAAATTAATTTTTTTATATATATCTATTTTTTTCCTTTAGGATGTATCTTGTTTTTATTCAAAATACATGATTTTGGATATTTTTGGCTATATTACGAGGCAATATTGAAAATACACAGAATTTGATTTGAATTTGGTGGTTGATATATGGGTTTTCTGGGTTCTTTCGACGAAGATAAATTTTGAGTTAAGACGGTTGATTTTGGTTTTAGGGTTTTTTTTTCTGAGTTCATGAGCGGGCAATAATTTATGAATTTAAGATTAATTTTTTTCGGATTCAAGGTTGTTGGTGATACTCGAACATACTTTCATCTTCCAAATTTTCTTTTCTGAATAAAATAGCGCTCATCAATTTGATAATGAATAGAGCTAAATCAAGTCAATGGAGTAATTTTTTTAGAACATTTACCATAGGCACAATTGCACAGCTCACTAGTTTCACCATTTTCAGTTTATTAGTGGGAGAAACCAGCGTGAAAGTGGAGAAGAATACCTTATAATTAATCTTAAAAATAAAAGGGTTAAATTATTTGAAAGCCCTTTGACTTTAAGTTTTTTTTTTTTAAATGCTATGTGGCAGCATAGGAAAGTGACACGTATTCTTACCGTTGTTAGTCTCAAGAGGCACAATATAACACGGAAGTAGACTATATAGAACTCATTGAACGTTTACAAACTTTAAACACCATATTAACAAATTTGAGAAAATATAAGGGTATTTGTGCCATTACTCTTTTTTAAATAATGTATTATATTATATATATTACTGATTACATACGTGTCTAAAATTGTGTATTATATATTACTGATTATATACATGTATAATAATATAATAAATGACTTATAACTATTGATATTATAATAGTATTTTTACATTATATACTACTATATTGTATATGCTATTATTAATTATATTTATAACTAGTGACAAATTTATAAATTTAAGAACGCTTAATTATAAATTAGGTGTCCAAATTATACATTTTTCTTATAATATGTACATAAAGTATTTTTTGGCTAAAATAAGTGACTAACGTTTTTTTTGTCTGATATAGGTGCCTAAAGTTTTATTTTGTTATTGTTTTTAAGTAACGCCATTAAAAAAATTTATCACCCAATCAGAATTTGAAATGTGTTTTTTTAATTTTTTTTTTCAAAAAATTGAAACATGAAAATGATTTTTTTAAAAATCTAAAACTTTTTAAAATCTTCAAAACAGTACCAAATTCCTAAAACACCAAACCCTAAATTCTAAAATTATCGTCATTGTCACCGCTAATAGCTTCGCAGGACTTCACCACCGCCGTCGGAATCACTCTCTCATTTCCCAACCACCCATCGTTGGTAACCGGCGAAAGGTGGTCCAATTGAACGTCGAAGGGTTTGAGTCTTTTGTGTTCGTTGTTTGTTGTCCGATTAACGCGCCTCTCGCCGGTTACCGATAATGGGTGATTAGGAGAAATAGGCGGGGACTCCGATGACGGCGATGTTGGGGATTTGATGAGGCTATCAGCAGCGACAATGATGTCAATTTTGGTTTAGGGTTTTAGAGTTTTGGGACTGCTTTGTAATTTCCAAAAATTTTGAGTTATTTTTAATTTATTTTATTTTTAGTTTTTAAATAAAAAATAGAAGTCACGTGTCAAGCTATAATTGGGTGATGGATATTTTTGACAGATTAACTTTAAAACAGGCAAAAACGAAACTTTAAGCACATATTTCAACCAAAAAATACTTTAGTTACCTATTGCAAAAAAGGCAAACTTTTGGCACTTATTTTATGGTTAAGAATTGGGTCTAAAATTGAAATTTCATAAATGTGGAAAATTTTGGCTCAATTTGACTAAAATCTTAATTTTATAAATTTGACTCAATATAAAAAAGTTTCAAATAAAATTTGAGTTATAAGAAGATACTTGAATAACTCTATCTTTTATTAATTAGTAGATTGTTTTTTAGACTTGAGTCAATTCTTGCAATCTACTTAATATATGTATATAACGTATGAAAAATTAATAAACATATATATAAAATAATTATAGAAAGCGATTTGAAATGTAACTAATTTTTTTATAATATTATAAATATTTATAATTATTACAACTCACGAATTTCATCAATTTAATTCGAAAAATTTTAAATAAAATTTTAGAAATCAGATACTACTAGTAAACCCAGCTCCTTTTAACTCGACTGCCTCTTCTGCTTGCTTCACGGTTTCACCTTATCTATCCATCTATTTATCGTTTCATCAGACGATAAATCAGAGAAAGAACACCGAATAAGACCCAAAAATGGCGTCTCTGCCTCAACATTTCCCAGGTCTAAGATGTTCGCCGCTCTCCTCATCTCGCTTTCCGGTGAAACCAAAGCAAACCCAGAAAGTGGGTGCTTTTGCTTCTCCGATAGTTTCAGCTGTCGCCATCTCAAATGCACAAACCAAAGACAGGCTTGAACTCAAGATAATGTTCGAGGATGCCTACGAACGCTGTCGGACTGCTCCTATGGAAGGCGTTTCTTTCACTCTTGAAGATTTCCAAAATGCTCTTGAAAAATACGACTTTGATTCTGAGCTTGGAACCAAGGTGTTTCTTCTTTTCATTAGGTTCTTTTATCTAATTCAAAGTTTCAAAATTTATCCACATTAACTTGGATTAAGAATTACTAGCGGATATTGTGAATTGGGTATTTAATTTACTGGCCATTCATTTGAAAATCATCATTCAATGTTGTGTCTTGCCTTTATATTGATTTTTTTGGTAGAGTTCATGTACATTTTACCATTCATGTTTGGGATTCGTGGCTCTACCTTAAATACATAATCCGGAATTATACTCTTTGAATACGAACAGGTCCTTAAGGTTTTGCCACCTTTAAGGAACACAAACTAGTACACTCATTTGATATTCGGATTCGAATTTTTAGAGACACACCTAATGGTGACAAAACCTTGAAGGGGTCTATGTGTACCAAGAGGAAAATTTTGGATTATTCTCTCGTGATATGGTCCGATTGGTTTGGCCGGGTTGCGACAGATATTTTCGTTACCTCATGAGCTCAGATGAGGTGTTTTATGTGAATTATGTTGAAGTTATGTTTGAGGGTAGGTTTGGTTGGATTTTGAGTTAGTTTCGTCTTAGTTGTGAAGAAGATTAATTGAACTTCTACAATTTTAATTGTGTTGTGCTTGAGGTTTTATGATATGGATCAAGAAAATGTATATGTTTTCAGGTTACGGGAACGGTTTTCTGTACGGATGCGAATGGGGCATTGGTTGATATTACTGCAAAATCTTCTGCATATCTGCTGGTCCAAGAGGCCAGCATTCACAGAATTAAACGTGTAGAAGAAGCTGGTATAGTTCCTGGTTTGAGGGAGGAATTTATGATTATCGGTGAAAACGAGGCCGATGATAGCTTAATCTTGAGCTTAAGGTCCATTCAATATGCGCTTGCCTGGGAAAGATGCAGGCAACTTCAAGCTGAGGATGCCGTCGTGAAGGGCAAGGTGCGTATTTCTGATGGTTGTATCCAGTTTAGTAATGATATCAAAACTCTTAGAAGTCTAGAGCTTCCTGAAAAATTTTATAATTATTCAAGCGTTTTCGCGCACTGTTCTGACTAACTTTTACATGCATGAAGTAGGTTGTTGGTGCAAACAAGGGTGGAGTAATGGCAATGGTGGAGGGTCTTCGGGGGTTTGTTCCTTTCTCACAGATATCATCGGTTAGCTACGAGACCCCTACTGTGTCTTTTCTATATGCTGTATTTCGCTTTACCGAATTCCCTCTGAGATCAAAATATTGCACTTGTAACTTAGCTGCTATTTCGTATTCAAAATCTGACTTTATGGTGCCAATAGTTTAGTTTTATGAATCTTTCATTGTAGAATTGATTCTTTCATGTCTCATCAGAAATGCGCTGCAGAAGAGCTTTTAGATAAGGAGCTTCCCTTGAAGTTTGTCGAGGTCGATGAGGAACAGTCCAGGCTTGTCTTCAGTAACCGCAAGGCCATGGCTGATAGCCAGGCACAGCTCGGAATCGGATCGGTTGTCCTTGGAACTGTTCAGAGCCTGAAACCATATGGTGCGTTCGTCGACATTGGTGGAATTAACGGCCTCCTTCATGTCAGTCAAATCAGTCATGATCGTGTTTCTGATATTGCTACAGTTCTTCAACCCGGTGACACTCTAAAGGTGATTTGTGTAACGTTAAATTCTCGGCAAGAAAATTCTTCTTCTTAGAAATGTATTGTGAAAACCGTCTAAAAATGGTGTAGGTCATGATACTGAGCCATGACCGTGAAAGAGGCCGAGTAAGTCTTTCTACAAAGAAACTAGAGCCTACTCCTGGAGACATGATCCGCAATCCAACTCTCGTGTTTGAGAAGGTAGCTCCCAATAACAATCTTGTTCCTTTTCTTGGTTGCTTGCTCGGAATGATCAGCAATTCAGCATAACAACTCCGAATTCGGTCCCCTTCTTTTCTCCTTTTTCCAACAGGCTGAAGAGATGGCTCAGACATTCAGGCAGAGAATTGCTCAAGCAGAAGCCATGGCTCGTGCTGACATGCTCAGATTCCAGCCAGAGGTACGATTTTAGTTAGATGCTCGGATTGTAGAAAGAAAAGAACTGTGTTAGATTATTGTATATGCGTGTTAACTCGGTGATGGAATGTTGCAGAGTGGGTTAACTCTAAGCTCGGATGGGATATTAGGTCCCCTTACATCAGACCTGCCAGCAGAAGGTTTAGACCTCAGTGATGTTCTTCCTGCAGCAGCAGAAGATTCTTAATTCATTTGGATTTTGCTTTAATTTACTTCAGCTGTAGAATGTAGCTTTCAGGCTTTGACCATCCAATTTCATGAGTATGTTTTAATTTTGAAAATTTATTTGCACAACCTTATTTTAGTCTTTTAACTTTAAACTCAAGAAAATATTTTGATACGAAAGGTGAAAATTTTAGTTGTTTAAAATTTAAAGTTTAAATTTAAAATATAAATAAGAAGGCTGGCGTATTAAAATATAATTCCTAACTTAAACACTAAGTTCTAAACGATCCAAAATCCTAAGACATGTAACATTAAAATAGAAAAAGGAAATAGTGTAGACTAAATTTACTTGTTTCAAATAATTTTTCATTTTTTATACTTTACCACAAAATATAGAGTAATTTTTTTGATGCACATGTATAAAATCTGCTTATTTTAAGTCTAAATCTCAAAAATCTAAATTCCTAACCCTAAACTCTAAAATTCTAAAATTAAACCCTAAATAAAACATCTAACCCTAAAATTAATAGACTTACTCTATGAATCAAAATAGTTTTTCTAAACATGAATAAAAACTATAATTACTTGTAATTAAAAAACATATAATTACATTTTTCCCCAAAACTACAAATACATCCTATATATAGAACATTTTACTTATAAGTACAAAATTCTCTATTTCAACTTGTACTGATCTTACATCCAAAGACGGGTCAAATTTGATGATATCACCACAAATCCAAATGAGAAAAAGGGTAAAAGAACAAAAGATTTTTTTCCTGTACATGCAAAAAAAAAATTGTTCACAAGAAAATGCTTGATTTCATTAGCCCTTTCTTCTACTACTACAACACCGGCACTGCTTAGTTTTTATCCTTTGTTGCTCTTCTTGCTTTTCTTTTGCTTCTGTTTCAATTGAGTAAGACCAGCTGACGTGATCTTCACGTTGCCGATGATTGCCGCAACAAGCTCAGGATCTGTGCATGCTTTCATCAATTCCTTCTCTCTGCTACTCGCTTCCGGCAAGTGGCTAAACAGATTCATGGCGGTCTTTGCAGCTGTGCACAAGAATACCGATGGTTAAGTTTAGCGGAAAGAACAAAAAACAGCACGATTTTATACGATGATGATTTAATTTCGACATTGTGAAGTAGAGAATTCTGAAACCTTTTCCTCTTTTTGCGGTTCCGGGAATTATCTTTACGCGGTACTTGTATGATTGTACTGCACTATAAGGACCACAGACAGGCACGACATATAAGAGAATGTCATTGGGAAGAGGATTCCCTGTCAAGTAATCCACATCATTTAATTTCCCTTTCTCTTCTTCACCTATCTCATTAACATCTTCCTCCATGGCCACTCTGTCCAACTCATTTTTATCATCCAAACCCGCACGATGATCATCTTTGACTCCAGTTGCATGATGTGAATTGTCATCAGGATGTTCGGGACAATCCCGGGAAAGGTGGCCTAGCTATTTACTAGACCCGGCAAACTTGACCCGAGACCCAAAAACCGAACCAATTTACTTAAAATCGACCCAAACACAATGACCCAAATTTGATTCGAAACCCAAAATAAGCCGAACCGAAACCGAACTGAATTTTAGTTGAACCGAAAATGGACCCGAACCGAAAGCAACCCAAACCGAAGGCAACCCGAAATAAAAAATATATTAAAATAAATAAATATGAGATTTAAATTGTCGCACAACACGCCAAAAAGCCATGTATACAGGGTATATAAAGTCATATAGGGTAGAAAAACCTAACATGGGCTGAAAACCCGATTAAAATGATCGATCTCCTATTAACCCGATATTGACCCGACCCGAAATCAACGGAACCGAAAATCAACCGAACTAAAGTCTTGACCCGATACCCGAACCAAAATCACCATAGACCCGAACTAAAACCGAACCAGACCCGAACCGAAACCGAACCGAATAACCCATTTGCCACCTCTACTTTTTACATTTATAACATATTTTTGGGTCATCTTGAGGACCTGAAAGTTTTTAAAACAAGTGAACTTTATGCACCATAACAGGATTCTCACTTTGAATTGCTAGAAATTCAAACAATGTCTAATTTGGTGTCAATACTTTTGGAAAGAGCATACCACTAGCATTGACTTTCTGGTTGCTGATGGTAGTAGTTTTCCCATCATCGGACCCTTCATTTTTGTTAACTTTCCCGGAAGACTGCAATTCACAAAATCATCGGTTTTAAGTCAAGACTATAAGTCTATAACCCATACTATAGGCAGGACTTCACAAAGAGAGAAGTCCACAACATTTATAGATATTTTAAGTGCATAAGAAATAATCAAGTAGGGGTGCTCACAGCCAGTAACGCCATCTGAATGCTTCTCTCTTCCTCATCTTGGTCAGCATACTTCTTTATTTTCTTGAGTTTGCCTCTCTGCCCACGACTTATTTTTCCACCACCCGGTTTCTTGTTTTCAGCATTAGCATTCTCTTTTGCCTTCTCATTGCCCTTCTCAGTGTCAGCATTGGCAGCAGTACTACCTGTTCCTTTCTTGAGCTTTCTTCTTTCGGCTTTTGACATATGAGGCTTATCCTTAACTGCAGCATTCTTCTCCTCGTGGTTATCTTCCTCTGCCAAATTATTTTGAGATGTTTCCAGAACAGGAGATTTACCAGAGAGACTAGCAGATCCGAGAACTAGAGCACGATCAAGGAGATCCTCAAGTTGGGGACTCACAGAAGCAACACCACTGTCTACAAGGTCAGATACGTTTGTATTACCAACATCATTCAAAACAATACCGTTCTCAGCTGCTACTTCAGGCACATCAGTTGCTTCACCAGCTTTCTCTGATTCCGATTCAGAAATTTCTATGTGAGGGCCACTCTCTTCAACATCATTTATCCCTTCCTCCTCGCCCCTCACCCTCCTTTCATTCAAATGTGATCCCAAGGAGCTCTCATCCAAGCGAAACAATAATCCAAATCCCATTATAAGAGGATGTGGAGGGAGAAAATTCTTCTTCCCACGTATCATGAAACTCCCGACAGTTAGATATTCCCCTGTAGGAGCAGTTTTACTGACCTGGTGGGGATAAACCCACCAAGCACTGGTAACAATCTTTGAATCCCATGCCTGGCTATGACAAACCTATTTCAGAAAAAAATGAAATATGAGCCACTTGTATTATATTTTTTTCTTCCTGGAAACGAAAATGAATTGACAAAGGACACAGGAAGATTATTTACTGTGAAACATCCTGCTTGGTTTAAAGTAAGAGGTGGTACTGGCTGCTCGGGCCTATGATTCTTGATTATTGTACTAGAAGCCCCATGCAAATCTGCATGAATGTACCTGTTTCATTAAGCAAATGACTTTAAATCACATTTTAAAACATGTTTTCAAACTAGTAACTAGAAAAACGCTGAAACGATTAAGGAATGCTCATTTCTCAGGAAAGAAAAAGGAAAAAGAAATGCAGATTAGAGTGAAAAACTCCTCCACTTGAGTAACTCTTAAGGGAACTCCTCCTTAATCCAAACTAGAGTATTGATTTTCATGGTGAACTCTATCGCATAGCACTTCAGATCAAGAATATCCACGGGAAATGCAAAATGCAATAGCTTGGGAAGTAAAAAAATGAACAATAAAACACTAAAAAATGCTTACAGATCCCCTTTCGACATATATCTCTTGACAATCATCTCATTCTGTTGGGCATCACGTCCACTAATAACTAAATAGTTTTCACTGCTGATGAACCAATTATATTTCTCAAACCAATGAACTTTGCGCATATGTGTAATTGTTGCAACAGTTTTTTCCTGCAATTCATTAACAATGAACTCAGCAAGCTAAAACAAAGAACAATTAAATAATGATCATAATCATACAATCACAAAGAGCCAATTTGAAGTCCGACAGAGTTTGGAGCAGGTCCAAAGCCCTAAGTGAAAAGGCTGCTAAAAGTGTATCCTTACTTTTACAAAATATATTTCATTATATTCTCTACCAATAAAACTTTAACTGTATTTCGAGTTGACAACAGAAATTATGACAGTTACAGCTACCTGTGAAAGCTGAAGACGAGTCTTTCTCTCAGCTGCCGTAAAAGCCTTCTCATGAGCTACGATAGTCTTCTCCTGTTTGCTCTCTTGCTTTTTCTTCATCTAGTACCACCGTCGAGCGTTGGCATGAGCTGAAAGTGCCAAACCAACTTCAACCTTTTCAAAGTGAAAAACAGCAATAGCAACCAGATATAATTAGGGTGTCGTTTGTGGATGTTAAATCCCTTCATATACATACATGAGTTTATGCAGATGAAGAGAACCCCCTCAAAGGAGGGGAAATTAATTATGAGGATGAAGGTATTTATGAATAAGATAATAGAACATCAGAGTTGACAATACCTAAGACTTCAATTTAATCAAACTGAATAAGATATGATTTGTACAATGCAATAAATTTTTTATGTTCCCCAAGTCAACTAAGTTTTTCAAATTAACTTACAAATATATGCTACAAGAACTACTGAAAATCATAAAATATTCAGCAAAATCAGGTAAATAGATGCAGATTTCTACAGAAGCAGATCAATATGTGCATTGAAATTAATATAAGAAGCATAAATAAGCATTGCAGAAACATGTAAGCATAGAGATGAAGCACCAGCAAGGGAGACCCAAATTTAAACTGAAATAGCACCTTATCCGCTGGGAGTGTCTTTTCATCATCATCCATTTCATCAAGATTGTTGCTCACTAGCAATGTCATGCAATTCCTTTCGAGATGCAGCCGGTCAATTAGGCCAGCCACGGGATTTCCAGATTTCTTCTCTTCCTTTACCATACAAGCAAGATCTTCCCAACTCATACCCTTTGCAAGAGCTACACGAACAGCTAATATGGCAGCATCCACATCTTCTAGGTTGTACTCTATCAATTCTGCCATTCTGACACAATTATCAACTTCTTTCTTCGGCATATGAACACGATTTTCCTGTGGCAAAACATGACTTGCATTAACATGACAATAAAAAAAACATGACATGCCTTTGATAATCAACATAAGGATAGGCATGCTATCAAGATCATAAAGCAACAACATATGGAACTTATTTCACAAACCTGATCCAAGCGAATCTTGTTTAATTTCTGGCTGGCTGTGCTCTCCTTGGTCTTTTGCTGTTGCTCAGCCCTTTGGCTATCAATTTTGCTGTAGAACTCATCCAAAGCTGCATCAAATGTTTCAAAATTCACATACTCTCTTGACTTGAACTGATTCAATAGAATAGGGCAGCATTCATCATACATCTTCAGAAAATAACCAGAGAACAATTAGCTAGAAAACTCATGAATCAGGAAATGCAATCGATGTAATAGCTTCAATCATTGATTTGAAGGATGCATTACAAACTCCGTTTTACAGCAAAATCGATAACAAGTGATAATTATACAAGTGAAATCTGGCCGTTAGTTCCTTCAGAGGGGGGGCCATCCTTTCCTGGATTCTTTTTCTGCATTAAAATGTATCCTTCAGGAACCTTCTCACCCGAAATAACATCTTGCAGCCAATCCTCAAATTTTTCAACAGCTTGGGCCAAAGCTTGAACCTTATCATCATCTAACTTGTTATCTTTAGATATTTTTGTATTTGAAATCAGGCCAGCATCCAAAATGATATGCTCAGCGAGTGCAGGACCATAGCCCAATGCTTCCCCGAGAACATTCTTCAATGTAGCCTGTTTAGCACGAGTATTATCACTGGCACTTTTGTTCGACTCAGAAGGTTTCCCGCCCTTTTGGCCACCCTTTCGACCACCCTTTTGACTACCCTTCTCTTTTTCTTTACCTTTAGGTGCACCAAGCAAATCATTCCCAGCTTCAATCCCCTTAGTAGCTTCTTTCTCACCAGGTTCACCAGAAGAAGCAAGAGCTGTCTGCAGCTTCGAGATGGTGGTTCGCTCAAAATGCTGGCAGATCTCAGTAGGGTAACGATGGCGTGACATGATTGCAACCCCTTTATCATCATCCCTGCCACGGATGAATGCGTACAATTCCTTTGTAAAACTAATTGCCTTAATTCACAAGCTAGCAAAATCCAAAGTCCAAACCACAAATTTACAAAAGGAAGAAAACGCCAACCAAAATAAACATCACCAAGTATGACATTCTTACTGCATTCACCTACAGATGAATTTAAAAAGGAAGAGAAAAGTCACTACCTATGGGAACGAAGAAGAGTCAAAACTGTGAATTCAGAATCAGTGAGGATAATGTTTCCTTGGGCGTACAATTCCAATATTACATAGTGAGCATTAGCTCCAAACCCGAATTGGAAAAGGATTATCTGCAAACAAAAACTCATAAAATTAAGAGCAAGCAAAAATGAAGAAGGAAAAACAGAAATCAAAGCAAGCTAAAAACGATACCCTATCATAACCAAGCTGGCGAACATCTTCAAGCCTTCTAGTTCGAATATGCTTTCTTAATTTGAGAGTAATGCCAGAAGGAGTATTGCTCTTATCCCTAATAACATTTCAGCGACGATTCCTAATGTGAATTTAAAAGAAAATAAAATAAAATTGACATTATAATACACAAGAAGGAAGAACAGACCGAACATAAGCAGTTGTATGTAATCGAACACCGCTCTCCATTAACAAGAGTACTTTCTCGCTCTCTCCCGACTCCGTAACGCCGCTGCTATTCATTAGCTTGAATATATATGTCTAAAATCGTAAATCCAAAAAGCATTAATCATCAAATTCCATTCGAAAAGAACTCTTGATTTATTGAAGAAAGGGGAAAGGGATTCCAAAACAAACAAACAAACAAAAAGGGAACCTTGGGAGTGAGATCGTAGACGTTGGAACAACGCATGCCGATCAATCGCGCCGTAGGCATTTGACTTCGGCGTTGTTAAGGCGGACCTTCACCATTTTTGGTTTTATTCTCTTTTCTTTTTCCTCGCTCGCTCGGTTTTGGGGTAACCTTCGAGCACAAGAGAGGTGGTTATGGTGTTGCAGTGAAGCTCAGCCTGGGCTTGGAGTTGGGTCTGGGCAAAGACTCTTGCTAGATATTAGGCCTTATTAGCCCAACATATTTGGGCTTGAGCACAACCAAAGTTGCACAAATACGGATACGGGGACGGGTACGGAGACAAGAAACGATAATTTCTAAAATTACAGGGTACGGTACGGAAAATATAAAATAAATTTTAATATATAGATATATATAATAAAAATTATTAAAATTCATAATACAATAAGAACTAAAATTAAAATTGTATTAAACAATAATTATAGTTATTTAAATTTACTTCTAATAAATTTTAAATTACTTTCTAACACTTAAATTAGAAGATTACTAAAATTAAATGACTAAATTGAATGAAAATTTAACTTTACATTCTAAATTAAGAGAAAATTAATGACTAAAATAATAAAATTAAAAGATGACATGGCTGAAATGGATATTTACCCACCGCTATTTAAAGCTTGAGTGAAGAAGCGTTAAAACAAATTACAAATACAATACACACCCGATATCCCAAATCCTTAAGATACATAAAGTAAAAAAGAGAATGCAACCTATAAACAAATCACAATATTAAAATGTCAAATCTCATAACTCAAAAATAAATTAAGTTTAAAACAATATTAAACGGTACAAATTAAATATTATTAACATCTTTCAAAATAAACAAACCACAAATAAATTAAGAATATGATTGTTTTTATAAAAATATATAATAATAAAATTTTAATAAAAAGTTAAAGTAAACAAAAATAAGAAAATAAAAAATATGATAATAAAATAAGAAAAAATGATAATAAAATAAAAAGAAAAAATAGTTTTTACGGGCCCCATAAAAATACTAAAGCAAAATTAAATGTTCTCTGGCCCACCAAACTCATCTTCTTCGCTTAATTTTCTTCACTTCTTCCTTTAGACGTTAAAATTTCAGTTCTAAGCCGTCCATAGTTCACCGTGTTTTGAGCCGCAGGGTGTGCGCCGTCCAACGCTGTTTTGTTTTCCGATTTGATTCGTCGTTCCGAGAACACGTTCCGGTGAAAATTTTCACGTTCTTGTTTTAGTTTTTCAATGAAAATGACCTTGGGGACGCATGTGAAAGTCACATGCCGTCCCCAACTTTCACATGCGTCCCCAAAACGTCCCCCAGATAAACATCGAACGTCCCCGATCTTGCTCAGCCGTATCCCGCCACCATGGCATATCCCCGATACGTACCCCAACCGTCCCCGTGCCATACCCGTACCGGAAACGTATCGGGTACTTGAAACGGGGTTCTTTTGCCGTCCTCGTGCTTCTTAGAGCACAACTCGAGAGTTCTCGATAATTATTTTTTTTATAATTATTGGGGTCCATTAACTTTATTTGAGAATTCAATTAAATTATTTTGAAATTTAGGATCATTTTAAAACTTGACTCATAGATTTAGAATCTTCAGCAAAATGTATGTGTAAGGTTATGAGTCTTATTTTAGCATTCTAACTTAGTTTAAAAAAAATAAATTGAGTTTAGAAATGAAATTCGAGTCAAGTCATAAAGTTGTCAACTTCAATTAAAAAAAAATAGGTCAAATTAAAATCTTGTTGAGAATATGACTAAATTCCAAGCTCAAGTAAATAATTTTAGGTTCATTTCAAAGCAAAATAAGACAAAAATAAGATATTTTGTATGATAAACTTGATTTGGTAATTTATTTGGATGAGTCCTTGAATATATCGTTTTTCTGAATAGTTTTAAGGTGATTATAAGGTAGTATATGTTCATATTTTTCACAAATTTGTTTAAACACAAGTCTCTTATGATGAATATCATCATCTTTTTCACTAAGACCATTTGTTGGAAAAATTATTAGATGGGTCTGGCTTACCACGCCATCCATAGTCCCATCCAATAATAATTTTTCATCTCATTTTTTTCCAAGGTGAATCTTCACATCTTTCCTACATGTCATTAAATAAATGAATCTCATTGGATGAGACCATGGATGACGTGGTGAATAGGGACCATGCAATAATTTCTATATTTGTTGGGTTCTTGATTAATTTATTTCTAAAAATGATAATAGAAACTCTTAACAAATTTGAAAATGACCAAAAATAAAAATAAAATGAATAAAATTTGGAAAGGTCGTTTCTAGGGATTAGGTTTAAGAGTAATTATTTCATGTGTAAACCCTAACCCTAAACCCTAAATTCTAAACCCTTACTCTAAAATCCCTAAACCCTAAGCTAAAACCATAAACCCTAAAATTAAGGCGCTTATAGAAAGAAAAAGTTTTCACCGTATGTGTATGGGATAATAATCCTAAGTTTTAATTTTTTTGATAAAGAATATTAGGTTTAATTCTTATTCTCTCTAATTCCATTATTATTATTTTTTGATCATAAAGTATGATTTTATTATTGAAAAAATCATATAGATATTATTATCGAGGAGTCTCGTTAAAAACCTCCATAACTCTAAGTGGAAGAAAAGAGTACTCCCCGATAATGTCGATGAATCCAATCGAACCAAGCTCAAGACAACTAAGCCAAGGCAAAAAACAACAACCGAACACCCCACATTAAACCAGACCAATCACTCTTAATTTCTAACTGTCACCACCATGCATACGCCAATGAAGCACCAAGCCAAGCCGCAACGCCAAATATCTAATTCTATTATTATTATTATTATTATTATTATTATTATTATTATTTGTTAATTAAATAATATTTTGTACTAGTGATAACCTAAGGTTAGTTTCCTCGGTTAAAAAGGTTTTGAATTTCAAAACCGAACCTACATAATCAATTTATTTGCCCTTTAAAACTGAGTTAAAATCGAAATCGATCAAACTGAATCGAAAAATTAAATTGGATTTCGGTCCATTTGTACTCAAATATATAGATTCCAATGTGAGATTGAAGCATCTGGTTTACTTTGTTTTTTAAAGTCATTGACACAATAATTCTAACTTTGTTTTTCTCGTGATGATAATGTAGACGTGGCAATCCCGTTATAGCACTTCACGTGAAATTTGATAATCACTTTGATTAGGATACTATTCATCACATAATTACCATTCTCCTTTTATCTTTAAATTGTGGCGGAACTTAGAGTAAAAGTTTAGAGAGGACAACTTAAATTTTTAAAAAATTTGGAGGCTTAAATGAACTTTTTAAAAATAAATTGAGGGTTTAACTAAAAATTTTAATAATTTTGAGAGATTTAATCATAATTTTTAAAAATTTTGAGAGAGAATTTAAATAAAAAATATTCAAAATTTTGAAGCTTAATATGAAATTTTAAAAATCTTAAGAGGGCTAAATTAAATTTTTAAAAAATTTTAAGAACAAAATTAAAATTTTTCAAAATTTTAAGAACCATACCCCTAGTCCCTTAAAGGTTACGCTTCTGCCACTAAAACCCAAATGGTTAAAATGTTGAGTTATATTTTATACACAACCTGTATAAAAAAATTACACAACCCTTTATATTTAAGCTATAAAATCTAAAATATAAATTTCTAACTCTAGCATCATAAAACCTAAATCTTAAACCATAAACTCTAAACCCTAACCTAAATTCCTAAACCCTAAATTAAAAGACTTGTGTAAACTAAAATTTACACAAGCTCGTGTATCAAAGTATTTTCCTAAAATATTTAATGCTTATTATAATAATTAATTATGAGATAGTGACAGAGTTATTAAGAAAAAATATTAGTGTTTTTAATTTTTTATATAATGACAATTTAGTTGCTACTAATTTAAATACTCGTTAAATTAAATTATTTTTTTTTAAATTTTAATTCAAATGTTTATTAAATCGTTGTTAATTTAAAAATTAAACGACTTTGCGCCTTCGGTTATTTAATCTGTTCTAAGGCTTTCGCTTTCATTTTCGTTTATCTTCGTTATGAGTGGATTCACTTTATAAAAAGCATGACACACACACAAAGTGTTGACTTCGTGTTTTGTGTTGCGGAAAGCTTTCTAGTTTCCTAGACCTACAATATTTTTGTATATAAATACTCCAGACTTTTGGGTTGTTTTCATTTTAGTCACCAAACTTTTAAAAGTTTCCAAAAGTTTATACAAGCACATTAGTTTTAGAGTTTAGTTAGGGTTTAGTGTTTATAGGTTTTTGTGTATGAGTTTTAAATTTAGGGGGTGTGGTTAGAATTAAGGGTTTGGGGTTAAACTTTATGGTTTATAGGTTGAAACCTAAATCCCTAACTAGATTACCTTAAAAACTAAATCATAACCTCTAAACCCCTACACTTAAACCCATAAACCCTAAATCCTAAATCATATATATAAACCCTAAAATTAAAGCGCTTATGAAAATTTTTCATTTCCACTGCCGGTGCATGAGATATTTTCTATTAAAGTTTATGGTTTAGAATTTAAGGGTTAGAGATAAGGGACGCGTGGTAGCTTTGAAGCCCGCTTGTGAAAAAAACTTTTCACTCGCGATGCTTCAAATACCCATAAGTATAATCATCAATAAGTGATTCATTAGTCAACCAATCCAGATTTGATATTGCACAATCCTATTACGAGGACGGTCCTCCCAATACAATTTACTTTATTCACAACACCAGAATATGAATGTCTAACCTTATTTAAAAAAACACTCATCAAACTAGACCAACAGATAATTAACCGACGGAACAGTCACGTTAAGATAAGTATATAAGAAAAAATGGAAATGCATGTCTTTTTCCATGGAGTTGATAAAAGGGGGAAGTACCATTGAATCTAGACTTGGATGCTTTGGGAGTTTGATTTCTTTTCCTTCTTACTGATGGATCATATATATATATATATATCTCAAAAACCTCAATCCATGCCTTAAACATCACAATCTTAATCCTTTTTTTGATTTATTTTTCTTTGTATATACACTGTATTTACACCTCCATTATCGTATGTCAACTTCATCATGTTTGTTATCGTCATTTTTACATCTACTCTTGTCGTCATCCTTTTCTCATCCATAAGAATGATAATCCATGAAAAAAAATTTGTAAAGTTTCGGATTTATGTTTAATACACTGTGAAAAAAAGTTTTTATAAAAGTCTCGGTGTTAAGGTTTAAAAATTTAGCTTAGGGTTTATTGTTTAGATGTTTATAATTTAGGGTTTAGCATTTAGGAGTAATATAATTAGGGGTTTAAGTTTTATCTTATAAACCTTAAATTTTAACCATAAACCTTAGAATCTAACCACAACCTCTAAATTCTAAACCCCTACATCTAAACCCTAAACCTTAAAACCAATATACTTATGAAAACTTTTTTCCACCGTCGGTATATAGAATAATTATCCTCTTTCTTAATATAATTTTTTGTGTTTTTACTATCAATGGTTTGAGTTCGTAATAGTATTAATCAATAGTAATATTTCTAAAATTTAAACATAAACTCTCACGTTGAAAACAAAGCAATGCGACTTACCGGTGCACCCAACACATTATTATTTATGCATTATACTTTTATTTAAAATGAGCACCTGTTAAATTTTTGTTATAAAATATGCAACATATACTGAAGTTGGAAATTTATTATATGGTCCCGACCCACTACGTCATTCATAGTTCTGTCTACTAAAAATCAGTCACGTAATTTCTTTTTTTCCATGTTAATTTTTTTCAAAGATGAATCTTCATCTTTTTATGGCATATAAATAGGGAGTGAGTAGTTACATATAAGTTAATTATTAGGAAAATTCTACAATGCTCGACGAACACCGCTGAACACCACTAACGATGAACACCGCTGAACACCATTAAATTAATTTATAAAGATTAAAAATCTCAAGGACTCAACATATAATTATAAGTTATTTAAAATAAAATTTCAATTAAATTATTTTCCATATATATTATATTTTAATCTTTTTTTAAATAATTAGATCAAATATCAACCTTAGTCAATTTAAAAAATAAAAAAAACCCTAAACCCTAAATTCAAATATTGAGTTTAGAGTTTAGGGTTTATAGTTTATAGTTTTGGGTTTTGGGTTTGTGGCTTAGGGTGTAGGGTTTTGAGTTTAGGGTTTAGGGTTTTTGATTTAGGGTTTAGTTTTTTTATTTTTTAAATTGACTAAGGTTGGTATTTAATTCAATTATTAAAAAATTAAAAATTATATAATATATATAGAAAATAATTTAATTAAAATTTTATTTTAAATAATTTATAATTATACATTGAGTTCTTTAAATTTTTAATCTTTATAAATTAATTTATTGGTGTTCAGTGGTGTTCATCGTTAGTGGTGTTCAATGGTGTTCGTCGAGCGTGGTAGACTCATCTTAATTATTAATGGATTAGTAACATAGAAAAAAATAATTAATTTACTAATTTTTAGTAAATGAGTTTATGATGACGTGGTGAGCCGGGTCCGTAAAATAATTTCTCTGAAAGATGCAAGTATATAATTTTATACTTTTATTTATGAATCGATAAAACATGTGATTTTGTAAGTTCCTTTTACTAATATAATACTCGCGTATATAAATTTATATTTGTAAAACAAAATAAGATATTAATTAAATTATAATATAAACTTTTGTCAAAAAAAAATTTATAATATAAAGGGTAGATTTTACAATGGTCACTAAAGTTTTGTTAAGTTTCTTTTTTCACTACTAAACTTTGAAAAGTTACAAAATCGTCACTAAAGTTTGGTTAAGTTTCTTTTTTCACTACCAAAGCTTGAAAAGTTACAAAATGGTCACTAACATTGCCTATTTGTAACAAAATGGTCCATCCACCTTCAATTCTCGTTAATTCGATGATGACAGAACTACAGTATGCCATGGTTAAATAAAAAATTCATAAAGAAATAACCGATTCGATCAATCTTTAGCCATTTTTATTACCGTTTTCAATTTTTATCGATTTGTAACGATTTAATCTACACCTAACCATTTTGATTTTTTGAATTTATTTTATGGCGTTATAACAAACAAGATATTAGACATTTTAGGAGGACCAGCAGGTTCAAAAATTCATGCTAATGATATGATGATTCATACAAATATTATAAAAGATACAACGGATTGATATTCTATTGTCAATTTGGACGTGCATTTTCACCTGTTTATGGTACAACTTTCTAAGCTATAACTATTTAATTATTATTTTTCGTTGAGAAATACAGTGGTCAAACTATGATAAAATTTTATACCTAACATATAATACTTATTTTGTTAAATCAATCATTATAATATATATATATATATATATGCATGCATGCCTAAAACAATTAAAGAAATTTTTGTTTAGAAAAACATCAAGTTCGGGTCAAAGACGCTTCAGATTGTGAAGAATAATTAGTGAAAAAAATCAGAAAATTATAGATTATATTAATCATTATAATTAAAGGAAAATTCTTTAATACATATAATTTTAGGGTTTAGGAGTTTAGTGTGTAGGGTGTAGAATATAAGGTTAATGGTTAGAATTTAGAGTTTAGGGTTTAAAGTTTAGGTTTTAGGGTGCTAGGGTTTGGGATTTAGGTTTTAAATTTTATAGAAGGGTTGTGTAAATTTTTTTACACAGCTTGTGCATCAAAATATAACTCATAATTAAATCTGTATATTATACGAATGTCAAAAGATGCTCATATGCTTCCATTTTGTATGAGGTCGAATCACAGGATTTGTATTAAGAATGTAAATATTATTCTATAGTATAAAAAATCCTATAACTTATGTATTTTTTTATTCGTGTCGTATCATATTAAAAGGTTTAAGGGTGTAAGAAGTCTTCGAACTTTAAAAAAACAATTAAGTTCTTAAATTTTTTTGCACCCGCTTAAGCTCTGATACTCTATAATTTCTTCAATTTACCCCTTTGATCAATGTTGACTATTAAATCTAACAAAATTTTTATCAATTGTTGTCACATGTTGCGACGCGATGTTTCCACATAGCATTTTCATTTGACAGTAATATTTCAAGAAAAATCATTAGTACTTAACGGTCAAAATTGATAAATAATGTAATTAATTTAATTTTTCCGTTTAAGAGTTCAATAGGGTGGAAAAAAGTTTGAAAATATTTTTATTTCTAAAAGTTAAAAGAATTCAAAAACCAAATTAAAAATAGGATAAATCACGTAAATCATCGTTGAATTTTACTCTTAAACCTATTTTGATCATTAAAGTTTTAAAACATTCGATTTACTCACTAAAGTTTAGACATTGAACGCTTTTGTCACCAAACTTTAGACATGGAACGCTTTTGGTCACTCTTAAACCCCAAACACTCATAGATGTTGGTCATTCAGTCTCAAATTTATCAGTTGCTTTGTCTCAACTCCCTGAGTCTGAATTCGACCTCTATTTTATCGAAAATTGCTCAGAAGTTCACGAATCGGCCAAAAAAATTTTGTTTCTCTCTCGTCGATCTCTCTTCTTTACCGTCGGATGGATCTTATTTCTCTATATGTTGCTTCTCTCGTGCCAATGAAGTTTTCCATTGCTCAGATCTTGGAGAAGTTCTTTTTTTACTGGTAAATAAACATCATCAAAAAGTTAACGGATGAGTAACCAAATGTCTAAATTTCATTGAGTAAATTGAACGTTTTAAAACTTCAGTGATCAAAATAGGTTTGAGAGTAAAGCTCAGCGACGATTTAGCTAATTTATCCTTTAAAATATTATAAATTTGGATATATTAATAATTTTTATTTGTATACCAACAATCAGTAACCCGATCTGACTTAGTCAACAAATAGGTCGAAAACCAATTGTTAAATAAAAAATATTTTCAATTTTTATCATTCATGCTATGTTTTTTTTCATTTTTATATGAAATATTAAATTATTTAGAAAATGTGAAATTGAATCCTGTCCAAGGACATGAACGCACCGGCATCCATTGGAATTGTCAACCCTATACACCAAAAAAACCCCGGTTTTCAATGAGATTAATTGTTTATTTGATTACTATGTCATGCAACAAATTAAATAAAAATATTGTTGAGATTTTGAAAAAAATAGAATAGAAAGAAAGGGAAGTTTGACTTTGATAGGGTTAACCTTTTCAATCTTGCAATCATTTAGTAAACTGATAGTTGGTCTATGTTCTTCAATTAAATTAAATTCTAAAATTTAGGTTTAGGTCTATCACTTCATGGAAATTGTGGTCTCGTGAATTTTGAATTATATATGCAAATTTGGTCACTTTGATATGTGACAAATTGAACTAGTTGATTGAGGTACTAATTAATTATTATACTTTATACGTGACGAGATATTGTAGGTGACAAAGTTATCTTACTGTCACAATCCGATGAGATTATGTCATTTGTCGTTTTGATTCCTTCTTAAATATATATATATATAATATAATATAACATATTTTGCTTATTATTATTTATTTTCAGCTTAATATAAAATTCTTGAGTGAATTAATGTCATCTGTTAACCGAGTACCAACTCAGTTGAGAAATGATTAAATGATAGCTTTTTTATTAAAATATAGATGTATTACGTTTTCATGACAGGATTCCAACCCATACAAAATGGGGGTGATGTGAGCATCCTTAACCACTAGGTCAATTAGTGGATCTCTGATTAAATGATAGTTAATACTATTGTAATTGTGTTGGTCAAGTTGCTCATTTTTGTTCTTTCACATTGCCTTAGGACTTGGGTTCTATACCCACTAGGAACACCCACTTCTTTCTCCTAGAGTCTCCTCATTCCCCTCCCTCTAGGTAGGATTAAGACTATAATTATGATTTTTTTTAAATCATCAGTATCCAACCAATTAGCTGGCTAATTTAGATCAGATACTACATAGGCTCATTACAAGAGCGATCATTCTAACTCAATTTGCTCCATTCACACCCTTGATCTTGCTTAAGGGATCTAGAGCATCATCCCCTTAGAGCATCTGATTGTTTGTATAAACAAATCTTTTATCACTTCATCTATAATCATTTTCTAAACAATTTTTAAAATATATATTTTCATGTACAATATTTCCACTCATTTGCACCGTACACGATAACATTAAAATCAAATACTCTATCAACAAATCATATAATCATTACCTACAAAAAAATTAAAATAGTGTGATAAAAGGGAGTTGTGTAGATGACAAAAGAGAAGATATGGCATGGGGTTGGTGGCATGATTTTGAAAATGAAATGACAAACAAAGTGGTGTTTAAATCCCATAAGAAATGTTATAATAGGTGGAGTTTAAAGGGCAATGTGTCCAAGGGCAATGAATTTGTGCTCTTTTGTCATCTTTGTGTTATGCTTTTCCCCATCAAGTTCCCTAATGGGGGATTAAGTAATTACAAAGCTTTAAATAATATCAAATTAATTCAATATAATATAATTAATTAAAGACTTGGAGCTCTAGGAATCTCTCTAGAACATCTACTTTATTTTTCAAGAATTTATATGGAAAAAAGCCCCTTTTCACACTTGGGAAATCTTCTCATCTTTCTATTCTTCTCACTTTGTGTGATTACAACTTGGAAAGCATGGATTATAATGTATGATTATGGACCGGTATCAATTTTATTTATTTATTTATAAGAAGGATTCTCCTAAAGTTTTAATAGTTTATATTCTATGTTCTAAACTATCAATGATTGCCTTGATTCTTAAGGCATTTAAGTCTCTTAAATATAGTTAAGGAGGTCTGAATTTTAATATTGTAAATAAAATAGATTAAATAGGAAGAGTCGCTCTTATAACAGTTCTCTATAATATTCAATCTGATTAATTAACTAATGATTTTTTAGGCATTAAAGAACAATTATATTATATACTTTTTAAATTTTTATTATTTTTGTGGAGCAACTCCACATGTCCCATTTAGTCCACCCATTTTGTAAGCTTTTATACATCGAAAATAAGAATTAAAATTTTGAGGATTCTCGCCACATTCTGTCGGGGGCATGATCAACCATCAACAGTGGTGGAACTTGGAGTAATAGTTTAAGGGGGTTAACTTAAATTTTTTAAAAATATTGGTGGAGGATTAAACGAAAATTTTCAAAAAAAAAATTAGAGTTTAACTATAACTTTTAATAATTTTGAGAGATTTAACAAAAAATTAGAAATTTGAGAGGGAATTTAATTTAAAAATTTTAAAGCTTAATATGAATTTTTAAAAATCTTAAGGGGACAAATTAAAATTTTCAAAATTTTAGAGCTAAAATTCAAATTTTTTAAATTCTTGGGAGGCTTGACCCCACCGGTCTCTTAAAGCATCCGCCCTGGCCATCCATCAATATGAAACATGCCACATTGATGCAGAGAATTCTTATCCAAGCCCTAGCTTTGAAGAGGACGGAATTGACATATTGAACCTGAATCAAATTTATGGTCATGTTTAGTAAAGAGAGTTTTAAGCTAAAATTAAAAGATTTAATCACTTTTAAAAGATTTACCGGTCAAATTTAACAATGTATCCGATATTAGCTATCAACTATCTATTAGTTGTCAAACAAGACCTATAAAATTAAATAAAAAACTCGAGTCATTACGAACTCGTGAAATTGAATCAACTCAGATCCGAAACAAATTAGTCACTTTATTATTCCGATAGGGGTCCATAACTCCAACGTCAAGACGAGGCTTGGTTAATTAACAACCCCAATAGAGTTGTGCAGAGGGCGATGGTGGTGGTAGGCTGGCAGCTAGAGGGGGACTGGGGTGGGGTGGGGTGGGGTGGGGTGGGGTGGACCATGGGTGAACCCAAGGAATCTTTAGTCGGAGGCAGGGAAAAAATATAAATTGTTGGAGGAGAGTAAAAAATTTAAGGGTAAATCAATTAAATCTTGTTACAATCGGATCATTTTTCTGTTAAAATTAAAATATAAAATCATATAATATAATAATTTTAGTCCCAAAACATGTACATTCAATAAATTTGGTCATAATTAAAAAACAATTCAATAAATTTAACTCTTCATTTTCAAAAGCTTCTACACTATACCCTTGTGACACATCCTTTGACCATTTGTCGCACTCATTGTTGTTGTCCATCAGGTCGATAACTGCCAAATATGATAGTTCGACAGACACAATCACTTTACTATTGGACAACTGACATACTAATAGAATATACCCATTAAGACCTTAATGTCGTTTGCTAGTAGACACAATCACTTACGAAATTTTTAAACATGAACGGCTACATTTATTGAATTATTTCGAATTATGACCAAATTAATAAGGTAAAAGTTTTGAGGACTAATTTTATTATACCAAGCCGTCCATTTCGATTTTAAAGACAGAGTGATATGTTTGTAACAAAATTTTAATTGAGTTACTAAATTGTTACTTTTAGAAGAAAAATGACTCGTTACTAGACTTGTATATTTTACCCAAAATTTAATGCTAAAGCGAGAAGATTAAAATAAAAAATATATATAAGAGGAGTTTAAGAAAAAAGTTTGCCATTTTATGATCGATAAAAGGGATGAAAAGGAAAGAAAAAAAGACTTCTCCAAACAAAATAAACACACAAAAAAAGTAAAGGTAAAAAGATTGATAAATCAGTAACTCCACTTCCCTCTAGACTTGTTCTACTCTACACGAACAATGTTATGTGACAAGGATTAACCAAAATAATTTTAGGGGGCGTTTAGTTCACGAAATATAAAATTATCTTTGGGAATAAGATTACTGAAATGTAATATTATCTGACACATTACTGAGAATGTTACATTACCTTGTTTAGTTTATTTTGTAGGAATATAAGATTGCAGTATTTAGTTGGAGGAATGTAAGATTAATTTAAAACAAAATTTACCGATTTGTCCTTATGATATATTTTCTTTTTAACAAGTTAAACCTTCAATTATTAAATTAAAAATATTTGCATACAAATTTATAAAATTATTTTCGTTACACTATCTAAAATTTGCAAAATTTTATATTTATAATATTTATAATATAAATAACATATTAAATCATTTTTAAAAATACATTTTATATTTATATACCCTTGTTCCCTTTATATTTTTTTGAAATATAAGTTGCTAAACGTTTAATATGTTTAAATTTTTAATTTTCTATTATTTTTGCCAATTTGTTAAATAAATTAAAGTAAATAATAAAACAAATCTAAAACCAGTGAAACAATGATAAAAAAATAAACTAACCTACTGATTTTTTAAGATAAAAAAAATCTTATAAATCAAATAATAAAATTAATAACATCAACCCTTAACTCATTCACTCTCAAGTAACATGCAATCTCATCCTATAACCCTAGATATATCATAAATATAATATTAATAAAAATATATTAAATATTAAAATATTATTTAAATGTATGCAACACCATTTATGTATTAAACTAATATTAAATAAAAATATTTAATAAATTTACACCATAAATAATTAGTCACTTAATTAAAAATGCAATCAAAGATCAACATGAAAATAATTCATAATCTTAAGGGTAATATTGTCCAAAGGAGAAAGAATTGTGTAATACCTAAAAAAATGAAAGAAATAACATTTCCACCATTTGAAGGAAAAAGGGGCACTATTGAAAAAAGAATATTACCTCGTAGCGGGAATCATCCCAAACGAAACATGAGAATATAAGTCTGGAAAAAATTATAATCCATAGTAATTATCTTTTCTCAGAACCAAATGTAACCTAAGATACAATAATAAAATAATCAACTAAATAGCAAAGAAAAGAATTTTATGAGAAACAAAAGCATGTAGGACTATTTGTTTAAGCTTAGAGCATAATTGGTGAAGAACTTGCTAGGAAGTTATAGAAAGATTGGGCATAGTTTTATACTCTTTGTTAATAAAAAAATAATAGAGATCTACGAATTTGCCGAGTGGTCAAAAATATTTATATTGTCTCATCTTATATGAATTCGAATACTGACATTTGTCTTAAAATGTAATATATTCATACTTAGTCAAAAAATATTAATGAAGTGATTAGTATCACTAATTACATCTAAAATGGAATTTGAAGATTGCAATTATTGTGTGGGCCCTTTGTATAAATAAGCTTAGAGATCCCTTTTCTTTTGTCCAAATTCCTTGGGTGGTTCCTATTAATTTGCAAAGAAACTGATATCATATGATAAAAAATAAAATAAAATCCATTGGAGCATGAGAATATAGCACCGTCCAAACAAAATCCTTAAACAAAACAAGAAACAAAACCCCTCCGACCAAAGAAAGAAACACAAATAAAAGATTTGGAAACACAGAAAGATGTCCACCCAACAATAATAATAATAAGAGACAAAAACACGAGTTTTGTATTGTAAAATAAATTTACCATGTATTTTAACATAACTTTTTAATGATATTACTATTAATAATAAGATATTTTTAGATTTTTATTATATTATATTCAAATTAATCAATTAATAAATCGGTAATTGATGCCAACAACCAGTTGAGCGGGATGAGGCGTTAGATCTCTTAAGCAAGGTCAGAAGTTCGAATATTGGTGTTGTGAATATAATAAAATTGGGTTTGAATGGTTGCTCACATATAGTACCTCTGCAAAATCCAAGTCAAATTATTAGACTAATGAACCGAATACCAATAATTAAACTAAAAAAATAAATCGATATCAATAATGATATATAAAAAAAACAATTGTATGTCCCTCCCTAGTGTCACGGGGTCATTACCCTCTTCCCAAAAGACATGTCTGATAGAATGTGTAGCGCCACCGTATTTATATCTCAAGACCTTCATTTTCCTTTCCGATGTGGGATTAATGACCCTGCCTCTTCTCAGGCGTGACATTCTCCCCCACTAAACCTCGTGACGCCCTCGTCACGAGCTTCCGCTCTCGTGATGGACTACCTTGTCACAGTTGTCCATCCTGCCTACCCTACTCATGGGCGCTCGGCGTGAAATTGAGCAGTCAAAGGGTCGCTCTGATACCACTTGTCACGGGGCCATTACTCTCTTCCCAAAAGACATGTCTGATAGGATGTGTAGCGCCACCGTATTTATATCCCAAGACCTTCATTTTCCTTTCCGATGTGAGATTAATAACCCCGCCTCTTCTCAAGCGTGACACTAGTGAGGACCCCTCACCAGAAGATCGCCCTAGAAAGAAAATTTTATCCATTCTTATATAAAATAATAAAAGAAAAGAAAACGTGTGGAATTTTCTTTTTGTGGCATATTATATATGCATATGTATTATTGCACTCATAATTGGTCCACCACCTCGCTGCAAATCAAGCACTAAAAAAATAATTAATTTTATGTAATACAGTATGATTATAAATAAAGATTCAAAATTTGGTGTTTTGTATTTTTTTCATATTTATTAGGGACTACCACAATGATTAAATATGTAGTATCATCTCATAATGTATAATTTAAAAAAATTATGAGATAATTATATATTGTCTCTTATTTTTAAAAAAGTTATATTTTATTTTCTTGAACGGAAATCTTGAATCCATCCCTAAATTGTGACATAGTCTTGCTTGTATAAGAAAAATGTTATAACTACTTTGTAGGCAAATTGTAATGATAATAACATTGTCCTAAATTATTTTCTGTTCAAAATAACATTGTTCTAATTGTAGGTCATATGCAAATGTTGAAACTAAACAAAAATGTTGCGGCATAGTCTTTTTGTAAGGCTTAAACTGAAAATTAGTCCCAAATTATGCTTTTTTTCATTCTAGTACTTATTTTTTTTTATCAAAATAAGTATCTAGAATTATGCAGTTTTTTCTTGGCATAATATCAAAAAATGTCCATAATGTTTATTGGATAATCACTTCGGCCCATATTCTTTTTTGGAAGTTTTTTATTCTCAACGTTTTATTTTAGGTCAAAATAGTCTTTCAATGGATGGAAATTGTTAGCAACTAATGATAAACAACTTAAAATGACATGACATAATGACATGTCAGAAAAAAATATTTTTATATTTTATACAATTTTATAAAATTATTTTTTGATTGAAGTGTCATTTTGTCATGTCAACACCTTTGTATATATGACATTGTTATGTCAGTGTGCACTGCCATGTAGTTTGTTCATGTAATTTCAAGTCATTTACTGTCAGTTGACTAACAATTTTCATCTACGGATAGGTCATTTTAGCCTACATGCCAACATGAGCCAAAATGATTATCCAGTCAAATGTTATTATCCAGTCAAATGTTAAAGACATTTTTTAGCATTATTTTTTGCTTTGCTATAGGTTGTGAGACCGGACAACGCAAAAACGAGTAAAACATTTAGGGGTAAAATTGAGTTATAAATTTTCGTGGGAATCAAAATATAACTTTATCATTGTATTTATTAACTTATAAATTTATAATTTCATAAGTACTAAAATGCAATTTTATCATCTTAGGGTGATTAAGATGAAACTTGACCATGTTTTAGCTTATAATTTTATAATATTTAGAGGAATTTTACACAATCTTACTATTATGATACTTTTTTCCTGGCTTTGCTATAGCTTGCATGGAATTAGCAGCAATTTACGCTTAATAGCTCTTCGGCTGAACCATACAAATAGAGCCATGCCCACTCCCTACAGCCGCCTAAGCTTCCAATTAGCAACATTAATAACAGCAATCAATTAATTAATTAGGTTAAGCTCCGGATTTAAATATAATCAATAGGAACAAATGTCTTATTTGACTAATATTTAAAATAAAAGGACCTAAAATACCATTTTATCAAAAATTTTGGGAGCCACAGCCTCTTCCAATCCCTCATGGCTGGGAGCGATGATGATTCATTTCGGTTTTAAACATCATATATGGTTATTATGTAGCATTTTAGTTTTTAGAACCTAAATCGAAATCGAAGCGAATATAAAAGATAACTGAACTAAATCCCACTAGTTTGAGAGGTCCGGTTCATAGGTTTTTAAGTTTTTTTTTTTAGTTATTTTCACCAATTCAGATATAAAATATTTATTTTTCATTCAAATATATTCAAGTAAGGATCGAACTGAATTTAATAAAACAGAACCGGATATTACGATTCGATTTGTGTTTCTAAGCCTAATCCATGATTATTTTATTTGCCTAATTAATCTATTCCCACTACTTATGAACGAACACTAAAATGGTTAGTCTTTGACATTTTCTTGGTTCACATTAGTCCTAAACTTGCCAACTTTTTCATTTTTAGTCATGGTTATTGGAACGGAACCTAATCAGTCGATTGGACCTACTGAATCGAGAACCAGTGGTCCAATCAGTTGAACCGATGGGGTAAAAGTGAATAGCGACCTCAACCCAAGTGGGAGTGCGATGTGTTTGGAAACTCGGGATGAGCCTCCTATTTGATTTTTACAACATTGTTTTTAATTATTCTTGATGACATGAAACTTTGAGTTTGTGTCAAATAGACCAACAATCCAAGTTTAGGGACTATTGTGGATAAAAAAGAAATTGAAGGATCAAATTGAAAAACTACCAAGTTCATGGACTAAACTTTCCTTTATCCCATTAATTAAATTTAAATTGCGGCTTTGCTCGTCTCTCTCTAAAAGGCTTGATTTCCATTTTCAAACTAAACTCCATCTATAAAAGCACCCCATCTACTTCTATATCTTCCCTGTGTAAATCAAAACCCCTCTTTTCTCTCTCAACAGATCAACTACAACATCAAAAAAAGAGAGAAAAACTTCGATTCATTTTGTGTTCTTCAAATGGAAGATGTGAAAGGAAGGGGCTGCATAAAAAAGGTTCAAAGCAGTGAAGAAGATCAGCTGGATTTGATTCGTGGTCCATGGACTGTTGAAGAAGACTTTAAGCTCATCAATTACATTGCCGTTCACGGTGAAGGCCGCTGGAACTCCCTTGCTCGTTCCGCCGGTAATTTTTCTTCTTCTTTTCTGGGTTTAATTTGCTCCAAATATATATATATATATATATATATATATATATATATTCTGGGTTTTACTTCTTCTTCTCTGGGTTTAATTTGTTATTCAACTGTGGTTTGTGTGTGTGATGTTTTCATCTTCATGTTTTTTTCCAGAATAATAACCATGAAAGAAGCCTTTTCATGGCGTGTGAAGTTCTTGTTTTGTTTTTGGGCTAATTGTTGTTTTAGTCCCTGTACAGTTGTTTTTTAGCCAAAATCTACAACTTTACCAAAATTCTATGAAATTACAGGTCTGAAGAGAACCGGGAAAAGTTGCAGGCTGAGATGGTTGAATTATCTACGCCCAGATATTAGACGCGGGAACATCACTCTCGAAGAACAGCTTTTGATTCTCGAGCTTCACTCCCGTTGGGGAAATCGGTAAATAAAATGTTTTGTATCTTAATTTTCTCGAAATTATCGGTTCATAATGTTTTTTTTCAGACAATTTACGGTGTGTGTTTTTTTTTTGTTACAGATGGTCGAAAATTGCCCAACATTTGCCTGGAAGAACCGATAACGAGATCAAGAACTATTGGAGAACTCGTGTCCAAAAACATGCTAAACAACTCAAATGCGATGTCAACAGCAAGCAATTCAAGGACACCGTGCGTTACTTATTGATGCCTAGATTAGTCGAAAGAATCCAAGCTGCCTCTGCGGCCGCCGCCGCCACTTCCACGACGGCGCAAGTGTATGCGACACAACAAGTGACTCCTAGTTACACGCCGGAGAATTCGAGCACCGTCACCGCGGCATCGTCGGACTCTTTCGACGCCCAAGTTTCGCCCATTTCGGATTTAACTAATTGTACTTACAACAACGGGTTCCACATTAGTAACAACTCTAATCCTGATTATGGTTTCCATGCCGGCAGCCATGTTGATTACTCTGATCTGTCGGACAATTACTACAACCACCGTGGCAATGTCGGCATGGATTATCAGACCAACAATTATCAGCCCTCGTTGGATGGCTGTGATCTCTCAGACAATTTGTTGAGTGCTGAGGATTTTTTGTTCTTACAGCAACAGTTCAACTTCAACATGTGAAAATATGTCTTATAACAGATTTGGGGTGAAATTCAATTGTATAGAAGAAAGAAAAAAGAGTGAAAATTAGAGAAATTTAGAAGAAAAATTAGAATAAATTTTTAGAACTCTTGATGTAGATTGTAGAATTTGTCTAATGTGGATGACTTTAGTTTATAGTATTTTGATGTTTTTGTCCTTTCTTCTTTGTTGCTGATGTTCAATTTATTAACTGATTAATTTAAATTAAATATTACATAAGTTTATTACACGACGACTCTTTCGATCTAATCCCTCATTGTTTTGGGACTTTGTTAGGAAGAAAATTGTAATTTGAGACTTTTGTTTCTCGTTAATCATTTTAATTCATTCATTGATATTGGTCTTATTATGGTTTTAGTCTCTCTATTAGATTGAAATTTTTGTTTTAACCCACTTATTGTCATAATTTGGTCCTTTGTACGATGTTACTATTATATCGAAATTGATAAAACTATTAGTTGTTGCCGTTAAAATGATAGCGTGAATTATTATTTTAAAATAATTTTAAACATTAAACTTGTATGTAAATTTATTATTGGTTGAACATTGTTGACTGAATTTTCACTTGGTCCCGAGTGTAAGATAAAATAAAAAATACATGTTAATAATAACAACTAATGATGTTATCAAACTATGACATACTAATAACATTATAAAAATAAAATAATTAATAATATCATATTAATGTGGTTTAATTAATTATTTTCTCCCAATTGTCAATTATAATATATACATACTCTAGCTTAGTATCGTATAAGCAGATCTCGAGTTCGAGACCTTGTGTATGCAGAAATTTCCGTTAGGAGACTCACCCACTATAATTAAGTGTGCGAACGGATCAGTTCAGCTTAGTCAGAGTAATTTTAATTCTCGATAGTTTGAATAATTGTTCAATTAAAATTAGAGGGGTTCGTTGTATTTCGAATTTATTCATCTAATGGCAATTTTAATTCTCGATAGTTTGAATAATTGTTCAATTAAAAATTAATATTCTTCTGCTTTTTAGAGCTTCTGGATGAAAAGAAGAAGAAAGGTCCCAGCAAAAACTTAATTGTTATTATTATAACCATAAAACATTAAATAAAATAGTAGGAGAACACGTGGCAGCATCCGATTCATCCAATTGCTTGTTAAGTTGGCCATTAAGGAAAAAAAACATCTTATCTTATCTTATCTTATCTTATCTTATCTTATCATAATAAATCTATGTTAGAAAGTGAAACACTTAAAGTATATCTCCGAACTCCATAACTGTGTTTTCTTGTTTTGTTTTCATTGGTACGGACAACGTGTTCTGTTTCACCCCGTTTTCCCGTTTAATCAGACAGCCTTTTTTTAATTTAGTTTAATTTAATTAATTAATTTAATTATGTTTAAACTAATTAAATTCCTTTCACATGTTTTTATTATAGTTTATGTGGTTCGTGGTTGACTGATTGACTTGCTCGATAAAGTTGTATAGGTTTAATTATGGTTTTAGTCCCTCTATGTGATGAAATTCGAGATGCAATCCTTTTATTCTATATATAGAGAGAGTTAATTGCACCATAGTCTCAAAATTATGACAGTCATTTTAAATTGGTCCCTAAACTTTTAAATATTCCAATTTCATCCTCAAACTATGACTCTCATTCTAAATTGGTCCTCAAACTTTTTGAACATTCTAATTCCATCCCCAAATTATCAATATATGCTAATCCTATGACCCTAATTCCTTTTTATAGGTTTAATAAAACCATTATAAAAATTGTTAATTGTCATGAAAATTTATGATTATTATGCAATAATATGACGTGGTATAAACGAAGATTTGAGGATGGAATTAGAATATTCAAAAAGTTTTGGGACCAATTTAGGATGATGATCATAGCTTGGGGGTGAAAATAGAACGTCAAAAGTTTGGGGGACCAATCTAGAATGACAACCATAGTTTGAGGATGAAGTTGGAACATTTTAAAATATATGGACCAATTTAGAATAAGCGTCATAGTTTGAGGACGTGTGACGCAATTAACTCATATATATTATGTCCAATTTATAATCTCTCATAGAGATTTATGGTTGTCTATTTCAACAATGTTGTTTCTAAGATTTGAATTATAGTTTTCTCGCCTATCTCAACAATATTGTCTCTCAGATTTGAATTATAATTCTCTCCTTTAAGAGTATATGCATCTTTCCATTGCACCGACGTTCAAAAAAAAATCATAATGTTATCAATAGGTCTAAATGATCACATTTGTAGTCGTTAAAGCAATGATTTGGGTAATATTTATTGTTAGTTAATCCCAAGACGTATCCCGAGGGCACAGGCCCCCCTTACCTCTTGATTAAATGGATTAATTGAAGTTTAGTCCCTCCTGAACATAAACAATTCTAATTTAACCCTTTTTAGTAGCCAAACAAATAGAAAAATTACATTTTCCCTCTAAAAAATAAATAATTCGATTCAAATCATTTTAACACGAACTTTTTAGCTTTCCCCCCAATTTTTTCTTTTAAATTTTTTTTATCTTATTCCAACACAAAATTTTTGGCTTCAGCCTTGCTAAGTCGCATAGTCAAGGCCACATGAAAATCAAAACTGGTGATGGAACAACATTATTTATTAAAAGGCCAATTTTTTTAAAAAAAAATTAAACTTAGAGTGGACCAACACTGAATTACATATTTTACAAGCGATTTTAGCATAGAATTTTTCTAATTTTAATATTTTCGTGGAGGTCTAACTCCTCTATGATTCCGCCACTGGAAACAACCCTTTCAACTAATAATAAAATTATATGTACTTGAATGCTTAAGGATTAAATATGTTTATTAAAATAGAAGGATTAAATCTAAAACTTTAGATCATAGAGGACTAAGACCGCCATTAAATCAATTTTATTATCATTTAGATTTACTAAACTATATTAAAATCTATACCATTATACCCCAGTACTTAATCTCATCAGCGACTTTATTTCTAATTTCGATAGATTATTATTATTGTTATTAGGGAAACTACCTATTTGGTCCCCATCTTTGCCCATGTTTCTATTTTGGTATCCTACCTTTTTTTGACAAAATAGTACCTAACATTGCGTTTTGTTTTTATTTTGGTACCCCCACCGTTAAGATATTAACATCATGCTGACTATGAGAGAGAAAATGACGTGACAGAGAAAATCACACATGATAGGCTGTCACGTCATTTTCTCTCTCCTAATTAGCATTTCATGTCGACTAAAATCATTAAAAATCACATATGGTATGCTGACTAGGAAAGAGAAAATCACACGTGACATGTTAACTATGAGAGAAAAAATGACATGACAGCCTATCACGTGTGATTTTTCTCTCTCCTAGCCAGCAATGTTATTAATTTTTTAACGATATGGTATCAAAATAAAAATAAAACATAAAATTAAGTACTATTATACCAAAAAAAAAAGGTAAAGTACCAAAACAGAAATTGCGTAAAGTTGGGTCACAAAATATGTAATTTTCCATTATTATTATTATTATTATAGGCGGGGTGATAGTAGCCATCATCGTGTGTGAATACAAACTTTAATTTTACATATAAAGAAGAAGAAAATGAAAGCACGGTAGGACGTGTGAGGATAAAGAGAAGGTGAAGCACGTGACGGAATAGTGTAAGAGAGTGGGATGGCGGCTGGGGAATCTTTGTATCCCGCGTGCCTATGGGACAAACCACCTATGTGGTCCCCATCACTGTGTTGTGTTAATCTCATGACACGTGTTGTCTTAATGGAATTTATATCTATTTCTCGGGACTCACGACTGCAAAAGCATTAGCAGCCGCAACTCTTGAATCAGCCCAATGTGAGAATTCCACGTTGGCACTACCATTTTTAATCTGTTATATATATATATAGGTTAAGATCAAATTTCATATAATGATCTTATTTGATAAATAACTGTTTGACCCAAAAATTGAAGTTTGAGTTAATATAAAGATGTTTGATCAGTTAAATATGTTAATTTGAATATTTGGTGAATAACAGAATGAAATAGCAGATTGGAGTAAAACTTTTAATTTAGAAAAAGCTACTAATATGAGTTTTTGAAATTAGAGATTTTGACATAGGAGTTATAAAGACTATTCTACCCTTAACAATTATAAAAAATCTCCAAATAACCCTAATTTCAACATTTTCTATTTTAATTATTCACCCTCACGTATTTGCATTATGACACATGTAAACTAATACTTTTATTTTTTATTCTCACACATTTATATTTATATTTATATTTATATTTAATAACTAATTAAAATTTATAAAAATAATTATATAAATAATAAATTAATATGTAGATACTTCAAATATGCTTAGTAATGTTATATTAAAAAATATTTTCCATAATTAAATTAATTAAACAAGTATCGAATATAATCATATTTTTATATGTTATTTTGCTTGTTTAAATAATCAAACAACTATATGCTATCAGTTAATTTTACCAAACACTTTTATACAATCAACTAATACAATTCGCTAGTCAAATCTGCTAATACAATTAGCTATCCGCTAATTGCCAAATATAGCCAATATAAAACTCATAGTTTACAGGTTTTTTGGATCGTTGGATGGGTGAAATGGATGGCTGAGACCAACTCCTTACTTTTTTTTCAAGTGATAATCTTCACATATCTTTCTGTTAATATCAAACATCTTCTATTTCAATCATCTAACAATCCAAAAAAAATGCAAAACTTAAAAACTCTTATACTATGTAAACGAATCTTATCCCCATATATATATATATATATATATAACTTGATTATTTTAGCTTATTGTTTTTCATGTGAATTAAATTAAGGCATAAAGTTAAAAAATAGCCCAACGTTTGACTGAGCAGTCACTTTGGCCCATATTTTTTTGGAGCAATTCGACCCTCAACGTTTTATTTTGGGTCAAAATGACTCCTCTACGGATAAAAATTATTAGAAAATTGACGATAAACAATTTAAAATGACTTGACAAAATGATAAGTCAGTAGAAAAAAATATTTTATATTTTATATAATTTTATAAAATTGTTTTTTGACTGGTTTAATATTTTTTCAAGTCAACATATTTGTCTATATGATATTGTCATGTCAGTGTGCACTACCATGTAGGTTTGTCACGTCATTTCAAGTCATTTATCGTCTGTTGACTGACAATTTCATCTGCAGATGGGCCATTTTGACGCAAAATGAAACGTTGATGGTTGAATTACTACAAATAAAATAGAAGCCAAAGTAATTATTCAATCAAACGTTTGGGGCATTTTTTGGCTTTATGCCTTAAATTAACCATCTACCTAACATGTGATGTGCTATGGTGTAGTGGTTACTCACCTCATCCCTTAACTACGAGGTCAGAGGTTTGATCCTTACTTATTGTAATAAAATACATTCCATGACCAGTTGTTTATCTCTCTTAATAAAAGTACCCGCAGTAAAAAGATTAGTCACTGATATTAACAGCGAACAAAAATTAAAAATTAATTATTACTCGTATTTATTTGAAATTAAAATTATACGGAGACCAAAAGCAAAGAAGCTAACAAAGCCAGCTGCCAGCTATAGCTAGCAGAGAACGTTATATATTTTTTGATTTACGTGTATGACAGATTTGAAGAGAAAAATATTTAAAAAAGGAGGTGGCGTTCTCCACTGACACTGTAAAAGCTACCCTATATCTTCAAATATCCCTCAACATCCCCTATATTTCAAATATTAATCCCTAAACACCCTATATATCCAACGGAGCCCAAAGGTGGCATCCGACCAATGTGACCTACGTAATTTTACGTCTCTTAATAATGTGTAGTGCTAGATGATATTCATACTAGGAGATACGAGTTTAAATCCTATTGTCTATAAAATGTATGTGCATTGTCAAATAGTTAAAAATATGTATGAACAGATACTATATTTTAATCATATTTAAACTATTCAAATAATAATAATAATAATGTGCAGTACTAGGAACAAAAAATAGTACTTAAAAGAAAAATTATATACAGACATTATGATGTAATCACATTAATATATTAAAAAATTACATCGACAACTATGGCATTTCAGCTTTATTATAGACAATTTTTAAGATAAAATATTTAATGTAGCGAGAATGAAATAAAAATTACAAACGGTTCAATTTAGGGTTTAGTTTGTAGTTTAAAGGTTTTTATTTTAAGATTTAGAAGTTAGAATTTAAGTTTTATAGTTTATGGGGTATGCTTTATGATTTAAAATTTAGGATTAGGGACATCTGCAAATTGTGGATGCACCCAACCCTGGTGGGAGCATCCACATCCCTTTTTTAAAAAAATAAGTTTAATTTAGTGTTATTTTTAAAAACAATTTTTTTGAATATTAAAAAAAATGTTTAGTGTTTCCTACATGAAAATAATAAGTTTTCTTTTAAACCTCACAACAACAAGAATAATAATAATAATGTAAACTAAAGTAAAATAGTATTTTCTTGAAAGAATAAAGTAAAATAGTATTTTTGGTAATTTAGTATACAATTGAATCAATCAAAATTTTCAAATTTATATTTTCCTTTTTTATTAGACAATTAATCAATGTCTGTATCTTCATGTTCGGGGTAATTTTGGTAAATAATTCATGTTATTTATATTATTTTACCTTTTTTCTCTGTAAGAAAATTCGGGTTGTATTTCTAATTTTGTTATCTTTCCATATTATATAGAGAGAGTTAATTGCACTACATGTCCTTAAACTATGACACTCATTTTAAATTGGTCCCTAAACTTTAAAACATTATAATTTCATCCTCAAACTATGACCTTCATTCTAAATTGGTCCCAAACTTTTGAGCATTCAGTTTCATCCTAAACTTTGACTCTCATTCTAAATTGGTCCTCAAACTTTTTGAACGTTCTAATTTCATCCCAAATTATCAATATATGCTAATCATATCTTTTGTTAATAAAACCGTTACAAAAACTGTTAATTGTCATGAAACACTTATGTGTATTATGTAATAATATGATGTGATATAAACGATAATTTGAGGATGAAATTAGAACATTCAAAAAGTTTGAGGATCAATTTAGAATGAGAATTATATTTTGAGGATGAAACTGGAATGCTCAAAAGTTTGGGGACCAATTGAGAATGAAGGTCATAATTTGAGGATGAAATTGAAATATTTTAAAGTGTAGGGACCAATTTAAAATGAGGGTCATAGTTTGGGGACGTGTGGTGCAATTAACTCATATATATATATATATATATTAAAAGTGATATATTCCTGTAAATTTTGATACATTTAAAATTTTGACACATTCATATATTTATGATATATTTATATTAGTTTCATGTCCTACCCTATTCATATCATGTTTATGCTCGTTTTGTATAATTTATTATCATGATTAATTTCAACTACAAATTAATTTACTTAAGAATTAAATCCTAAGAACTCTTGGAGTGGTCCCAGTAATAAAAGATGATGTATTTCATATAGGTGACTCGGGTTCGAACATCATGTGTGCACGGTGTGTATGCTTTATTAAAGGGTTAAGAAATTGAACAGATACTACCTTGTAAGGGACATATTCTTGTAAGGTTTTAAAATACATAAAATTTCTTATGAATATCAACATTCAATTAATTAGTCGACTAATTTAAATCAAATATTATAAAGACTCGTTATAAAAACGATCCTCCTAATTCAGTTTGCTCCATACCGATGTATATAGATACCATTTTCTTATATTTGATGAGTTGCGTGAAGTTTGATTTTGAAAGCGATCCCCTTTAACCACAAAACAATTTGATGGAGTTTCAAACAAAAGATTTTTATGAAAGGATTATGAATGTGTTAATTTGGATATAACTAATTTTGTCATGTTATTGCCAAAAATGTCTACAACAACTTCCTAAGCCGTAACAAATTAAGTTAACGGTATTGTCGGGTTTCCACTTTTAGTAAGAATATCTTGGGACAAAAATTATCTGTCATTTTTCGGTGTTTTTTTTTATGTCTTAACACTAAAAAAATAAATTTTAAGTCATTAACTTTAAAAAATATACCCTACTCCTAATTCTCTAAACCTTACCATGTGCTCATCTTCTTTCACTTATAATCTGAAAACCTAATTTTATGATTGATATGATCCCAATGTCGTACAAGTTTTATACTACACGTTCTCAAAATTATTTTTTGTCACATGTTTTATTTGTTTATTAATGCAATTCAAAATTATTTTTTGTCACATGTTTTATTTGTTCTATCGTGTTGATCGAAAATATCATATTTTACTATTATGTATTTACGTTCGACATATTTGTACATAAAATAGTTAAACGTTTTGAATTTATTCAAAACTCAACATACATATTCTACCTAAATAATGTTAGAAGTTAATTAGGCTTGTTAAAGAACTGTTAAAATTGTAGTTAATTTGTTAGAATAGTCGGTTGTATATTTGGGTATAAATACCCATTTATGTAATAGGATAAAGGTCAAGTAATTCATTTCCAATAAAAATTAAATTTTCTTTTTCATTTTCTCTGTATTTTGTTAAATCACAAACCGTCGCTTCCTTACTCTCCACCGCCAGTCACCTACTCCGGCCACCACTATGGCCTCTTTCTCACAAATAAAACATAAAACATGACATTAAAATTATTAAAAAACTAATCATAAAAAGTTATCGAATCGAATTGTCAAAAATTCGCCTTTAATTTAATTAAATTTGAACCGAATTCCAACCATTTATCAAAAAAGTACCCGCGAAACCATGAGAGTATATGCCAATAACTAAAAACAAAGTGAAAATTTTAAGGAAAAATCTACAAATCGATGAACACCACTAACTATTAACACTGTTGAATACCATTAAATTAATTAATAAAAATTAAAAAATTTAATGACTAAACATATAACTATAAATTATTTAAATATATAATTATAAATTATTTAAAATAAAATATTAATTAAATTATTTTCTATATATAATTTTTATTAATCTTTTTTTTAAATAATTAGATCAAATACCAACCATTAAACCCCAAACTCAAAACCATAAACCCAAAATCATGAACCTTAAACCCTAAACACTAAAGCCTAAACCCAATATTTGAATTTAGGGTTTTGGGTTTTAGGTTTTAGGTTCTGAGTTTATGGTTTATGGTTTTGAGTTTTGAGTTTAGGTTTTATGTTTAGGGTTTAGGGTTTCACATTTTGGGTTTTTGTTTTTTAAAATGACTAAAGTTGGTGTTTGATCCAATTATTTTTAAAAAAATATTAAAAATATTATATATATGGAAAATAATTTAATTAATATTTTATTTTAAATAATCTATAATTATATGTTTAAATACTTTATAATTATATGCTGAGTCCTTTAGATTTTTAATCTTTATTAATTAATTAAATGGTGTTCATCGTTAGTGGTGTTCAGCATTGCTCGTCGAGCATGATAGACTCATCTAAATTTTAATTAATTAATCAATTAATATAACTAAAAGAAAGAACAATTTAACGGGGGAGACAGAGATGAATAGAAATCATCTGCCATTTTTTGTGTCCCACAATAAAAAACAAAGTTTAAAGTTTGGGGTTACGTTTAAGGTTAGGGTTTAGTGTTAGAGTTTAGGAAATTAGGGGTATGGTGTATCTTTTAAGATTTAGAGTTTAAGATTTAAAATTTATGATTATGACATAGAATTTAATTTTTAATGTTGAGAAATAGAAAGAGAAACTGAAAAGGGACACAGAATTTTTGTTCGACAGAGATGTTAGTGCACTTAGTTGCGTGATAAATTTACTTAATTAATTTAAATGGGAAAATGACACAGCCTATGTTAAAAATGTCGTCTTGTTGTTGATTACAATCCTCAAATATTTTGGGATAAGAGAGAACGTTAATTTTTTTTTATATAATTATAAATATATGTTTTATTATTAGACTAATTTGAATCGAGTATTATATCATTCTATTATAACATATCTTCTTCCAACTTAATTTATTCTATTTATAACGTCAGAATTTTAACTCTTGACTTTATTTAAAAGTATCTAACGCTTCGTCTGGGTGGACTAACAAATAATTGTTAGAGTTAAGACATCTTTAAATTACAACAAACAACGGTAATCGCTTTTGTTATCGATTACGGCATTGTTAATAGAGTTTAAGGAAATTTGATGTCCACAAATTTCATACTTCCTTAATCAAACAGTTTAATCGATCCATTATTTTATGCCTCTGCAACCTTCGTTGCCTTAAATGGAAATGGGCTTTTTTATTATTCGGGATTAATTAACTTTTGAGTCTTTAAATTTAATAATTTTTTTATTTAATTTTCGAATTTAAATTTTCGATCATTTTAATAACGTGACATTATGATATTACGATATTTATTAGGAGGCTTTGGTCGATTTCAGTAGTGATAAATGGAGTAGAAATTCTCTTCTTATTTATGTTTTTATATTAAAAAAATTAGATTTTGTGTTTAGTGGTAAGATTTATGGAATTAGGGGTATGGTGTATTTTTAAGGGCTTATGGTTTAGGATTTAAAATTTAGAGTTAGTACTTAGCATTTAATTATTTAGTGTTGGAACATGTGGTTGTAAATGAGCTGAATGTTTATGAACCGTTCGTGAACTGTTCGACGAGAAGTTCGTTTATGTTTGTTTATTTATTAAACGAACAAACGTGGACACGATTTTCTGTTCGTTTAATTAAATAAACGAACATGAACAAAGGGCTTGTTCGTTCATTTACGTTCGTTATCGTTCGATAATCCATTCATTTATATTCGTTTAAATTTATTGACATATGTCCATTTATATTTATTATTTTCCATAATAAATGTATTATATATATTTTTTTAAAAAACATATACTAAAATATGAAATAAATACTTAAGAGTTCTTAAGAAAAAATAAATAATATTAAATGTTCGTTTGCGTTTATTTGTGTTTGTTTATTATTTTAACGAATGAACGTGAACGAAAAATTATGTCAGTTTATTTGTTCGTGTTGATTCATTTATCCGATTAAAATTAAACGAACAAACATAAATATATTTTCGTTTATATTCGTTCGATTTATTTACAAACATATATTATAACATAAAAAAATGGCACTAAAAAGACCGAGAACTTTTATTCTGATAAACGACTGTGGCTGTTGGTTTTAGGCCACGGCTGTTGATAAGAACAACCAAGTTATTCCATCTTTTATTTTCTTCATTTAACTTATTTTATTTTATTAATTATAGTATTTATTAATATTATTAATTAAATAAACATATCCATGTCAGCAAAAATATAAAATAAAACAAAATAAAATAATTCACGTCAACAAATTATATAATTCAGATCGATACAAATTAATAATAGGCAAGTCAATTATCTAATCAACAACCACATTAATGCCAAGTCAACTATTTAACTATCAATTGTTAAAGATAACATTTGTTAAAGATGTTTATCTTGTCTTATCTCGTATGGGTTCAAATCTCGGCATGAAAATATAATATTTTTATTTAATAAAAAAATAACATCCAAAAGGCCTTTTTTATGAAATTCATCAATTTAAGAATTTAATTAAATGTAAATGGTCGGAGGGGTTCAATTGATATTTTTAAAAAATTCGAGGGTTATCTTGATCATTCTACCTAGCAAAGATTGAATATCGCCACCAAAGGTTTTATACCACTGGAATATAATAAGGCGAGACGATACATTATTTAAGTAAAGTTAAAAGTTTAAATTGTGATATTATGAATGAAATAAATTGTATTGGAAGAGTCATTTCTATAATACTCGATCCGAATTAAATTACTGACGAGTCGAATATAAGTGATTATAGAAAAATAATATAGAATACGATTTTAACAATCAAAGCTTAAGAAAAACATGGGTCAAACAATTGAAAATGTTGATCTAATTTTGTGGCAATTAAGGTGGAGTGGAGTGGACCAATTTTAATCATAGTTTAGTGTTACAGCCATTGGTAAAAACCATGTTCAACGTGAAAAGTTTGGCTCATTCAATCTGTAACACCTCATTCCCCATATTCGATTACTGAATGAGTCAGAGATATCACATAATATTCGGTAATCGAATACGGGGAATGAGGTGTTACACAATCTCTAAAAATATTAAAAACATAATTATCCGATAGTTTAGTTTATCTTCATCTCCATCATTGTATTAGGTTTTTAGCTTTTCACCTAACCATTTTCATTTACATGTGTTTATGGGATTAAGGTGGTCATTCATATTTAACCTATTAATCGACTGATCTGAGTTAAGTACGATAGAGATTTATTATAGGACGACCATTTCCAACTCGGTTTATTTTATTTACAACATCAAGACTCGAACTCCTGGCATTAGTCACATTACGTAAGAGATCTAATGCTTCATGCGAGTGCTGTCTCAAAAGGGGATCAACATGAGCTCTCACTTAGGGCCCTATTTTCTATCTTCACAACTTCAATTAATTTCTCATGTGGCAATCTTATAAGTTAGTAGTTGTATCTTATTATTTTAGTTGTATTTAAGATGTTTTCTTAACAAAACACTGAAAAGAATGTGTTTGACAGAATTTTGTCATGTTTCTATGATTTATTAATAAAATATTAAATTAATTGTTCAAAATAATGATATATACTTTTGTTATATGGTGGTTCATTTTTGAGTTTTCACTTAAAATTTTAAAAATATTCAAGATAATTTTACATCATTTTACTAGATCAATTGATTGTTGGTGATACTTCTTTATTTAATTCCACAAATTAAATTAAAAATCTATATATTGATTTGTTTGCCATTAAGTTTTACATTTTAAAAAAAAAATTAATCGTATTTTTATTTTTAGTATTAATGTTTATATTTAATATTTTTACAACAAAAATTTAAATAATTTTTAATTTATTGTTTAATGATTAAATAAGCTTATAACTTTTTATAAAAATTAATTAAGTTCCCAAATCTGATAAAAGAATAAATTAAACCTCCTTGTTACATTATCATTCGTCGTGAACTACCACGTTAATACTGTAATGACCAACGACGATTTTTGTTGGTCAAAGGACCACATTATTTTTTTCACAGTTTAAGAGTCATCTTAGGTGCAAAAAAAAATCAAGGTTATATTTTTTCCCAAAACTTTGAGGGCCTTACTATTAATCCCAACTTAATTAATTATTTTTTTGAAAAAAAAATATATTTTCAAATTACTATATTCAAAGTTTTAATATATATATTAAAAGGAAAAAACTTTGATATACAAGCCGTGTAAATTTTAGTTTACACGTGCCTTTTAGTTTTAGGGGTTAGGGTTTCAATTTAGGGGTTTAGGTTGTATGGTTTAGAATTTAAGGTTAATGTTTAGAATTTAGTGTATATGGTTTAAGGTTTAGGGTTTTAGAGTTTAAAGTTAAGAATTTAGGATTTGAATTTTTATAGTGTAAATACGCAGGCTTGTGCAAAATTAGTTTTACACAGCCTGTGTATCAAAGTTTTACCCATATTAAAAATGTTATCAACAATAAATTTTAAAATAGCAATAAATCAAAGTTAACAGGTTTTGCTATAGAAAATTATAATATGACAAATATTTTATATAAAATATTTTCTTTCACACACATTATAATTTGCGAGTGTAACATAATATGATTAACATTAAGCCCTTAACTGAATTGGTGTACAAATTAACGAATTACTAATATATATTTGGAAAAGCTACCTATTTAGCACCCCAACTATTCTTGTGTTATTATTTTAGTACCCAAACTATTGTTTTTGGCAAAATGGTACCTAACTTTATGTTTTTGTTCTATTTTGGTACTCCGACTGTTAAAAACTAACGGAGGTGATGACGTGGCTTGGTATAATCCTAGTTTTAGTCCAAAACACTTATATATATATATATATTATCAACTTAGTCCAAAATCCATAAATTTAAAACATCATCTTAATTTTGGGTGTAAAACATCATCTTAATTTTGATTGGATTTTATCTCACCCCCTCGTATTTTCGTCAGTATCCCGATCATAGAGTTTGGGTCCTCCAGTGGACCCCTCATTAACCCCCATTGATCCGCAAATTCTAAAGTTTTGATTATCCCTAGCGTGTTTTTTAAACTCCAAAACCCAAAAAAGTGTTTGACTGGAAGAAGAAGAAAAATGAGGAATTTACAATTTTAATCCAAAAATTAAAATAGTGTTTAAATTGATAGAATTTTAGACTAAATTGATAGATTGTATAAGTTTTCATACTAAAATTGTTATTAACCCAAACCACATCACCATTTTTATTAATTTTAAATGGTACAAGTACCAAAACAAAACAAAAACGTAATGTTAGGTACCGTTTTGCCAAAAATAATAGTTGGGTTACCAAAACAGTAACGAAAGTATAGTTAGGGTACTAAATATGTAGTTTTCCAAGTATATTTTGTATCCTTCACGTCCATTCGGGAGGCCCAATTTTGATTATATGGGCTGATTAATATTTCATATAATAATGTAGACATGGCTACAATAATTGGGCTCAAATTTGTAGGTCTCCAATCCAAAAGTTTAGTGGATCAAGTTTAATATTATAAGTTGGCCACCCAAGTCTTTAGCTTTGATTTTTTTTAATAAGACTTTAGCTTTGAATTTTAATCAACGTAGCTAGTACCTTATTGATAGATGTATTGTTTTTGTTTTTTTTCTCAATATTGGTGCATGCCAGCAATGGTATATTCCGGTGTACCATTTTGTGGTTATTGTTATTTTTCAAATAATTTAAAATCTAATCGGAGTTTGAACATAATCATCCATGTTGACGAATTAGATCGTTGTTAGACGTAGATTTGGGTCAAGTCGAACCAAATTATGGTGAACTCCTTGGCTTTACCATCGCTCAAGTTCATCTTGTTTGTCTCGAAATATGCCTTGATTTCAGCGTCGTAGTTGATGACGATGTTATCGAACCCGTAGAGGTCGTCATTTTGCGTCGACACCGGCGTTGGAGCCAGAAAGAGTTGGTATCCTTGAACCTTGACATAACTAGGGGTGATAACGAGCCGAGCTCAAAATTTTAGGCTCGAGCTTGGCTCGTAAACAATACTATTGGGCTCGGCTCGGCTCGGGCTCGAAGCTTGTAAGGCTCAGCTCAGGCTCGTCAGGCTCAGCTCGGTTCGAAATGGACAATTTTACTATAATTTTTTTATAAAAGATAGGGCCTCGTTAAAAACCCCTTTCATAACCAACACTGAAACGAAACTCAATATCGGGGAAGGGGAAAAGAGTGTCCAATTTATTTTAGTTAATTTATTTTTAGTGGATTTCCCCCTAATTTATTTTTTTGCTTTTCTTTTGCTAAAGAGATTACTTTTAGTGTATATGTAGCATATATATAATATATATAATTATTCTGAGCATGTTCACGAGCTTTTCGAGCCGAGCTTAGGTCGGCTCAGCTCGGCTTGTTAAGGTCTCGAGCCGAGCCCGAGCCGAGCGCACTCGAGCCGAGCTTTGACCGAGCCGAACCCGAGTAACTCGCGAGCCGGTCAGGCTCATTATCACCCATAGATGTAACCATATTCGTGTATGTCTTGGAGAATTAGGGCAAGCCATTTGCTAACCCTTTTTTCTTCTAACAACGATGTGAACTTCTCTGTGCATGGTTCGTTTGGATGGTAAACTTCAACTTTGGCCTTCATTTCCTCTGTTAACATAAATGGGCGATATAAAGATTTAGGAGGCCCTATACAATTTACTGCAATGAGACCCTCAATTTTTAAAAAACAAATATTTGTTCATTTTTTTGCAGTATGCTGACTTGATTTGACCATTTTTCTAAAGGCATAAAGTCAAAAAATGCCCACAACGTTTGACTGAATAGTCACTGTAATCCCCTAGACCGGCCTAAGCGTTAAGTCTAATTTCGGGAGGTCACATTCCATACCAAAAACTCCCCATAAAAATATTTAAAGATTCAAGGTCCAAAACAAGTAGTAATCATAACCCATACATAGGTAAATTAAGATAATCAGTTTAAACCATTTGGAATTCAGTTACAAAATAAGCCACATCGGGCAAATATGTAAAGTATGTAGTATCAAAATATAGGCTCATGTCACCCAAATAAAGACAGTACGATGGATAGAAACATTACAACTAAAGGTAAGTACGAATGTGTCGATCCTCCAAGTGTCAAGTCCAAGGGAAGCCTATCCAAAATATGAAAGAGAAAGTTTGAGGGTGTGAGCTAGAGAGCTCAGTGTGTTCCAATAAGTGCAAATAAAACATTTCAAAATAGTTTAGACATGCATAAATTATTTCAGTAAAACATGTTCCAAGAGCAACCAAAGTTTTATTTATACTTAACTACCCTCCAACCGTACATCGATATGTAGTTCCCCAAAACTGCATCCATAAGGATATACCCTGGGCCCAATGGGCGTAAGAGTCAACCTAAGAGGCTGCCTTAGGTCCATAAGGAATTACTCGAGCCGAAGCGTCGGAACCTACCCAAGGGGCGACCTTGGGTCCATAAGGAATTACCAGTTGGATCAGGGCTGAACCTGCAAAAACTTCATATCATATCCCTAATAGTATTCCCCATATATAAATCAATGTTTGTTCAGCAAACATTAATATCAGGAATCATGTGGCATACATGTTTTATAACAGAAAAACAGTAACCAGAGATCATGCTTTTAAATCTGACATATGGGCATACTTTCAAGCAGATAAAGTAGTCATGCATTTAATCAGATAACAATATCATGTTTTCAAAATAGATAATGTATTCAAATCATATAAAATTATTCAATCAGAGAAAATGTTCATATGCATATGATCATTTCAGAAAATATATTTAAAACCGTAATTTAGCACACAAGGAACACACCTCAAAAAGCTGGTCAGAAGGGTCTACTGGGCACCTGTCTCACTACGCTCTGCAGCAGTGCTAGATCCTAGATCATAACGGAACAAGGTTACTACAAGAGAATAAACTCTAACTTAGTAATTTCACTGAGTTTTTAAGATCATACAAGTAACTACGGGTGCGCGCTAGTGAGCGAATTTGGAGAAACTGGGTTGGGCAGATGAACGGTTAGGTGAAACTCGAGTACCTTTAAACAAATAATAATTCACATTAGTCCTTTATTTAACATAAGTTTCCTTAAAAGAAATAACTTAATACATATGCATGTTTGGATTCAAGGTTAGATTCAGAGGCTTTCGGGTTAGAATTTTGTAAAACTGACTTCAAAAGCAGACTCAAGACGTCAAAAACATAAAATATGAATTTTTGAGAAAAGTTGACATTTTGGTCAAAGTTAACAGGTCAAAGTCAACTGATTTGACTTAGCAGGTTGACTCAACAGGTCAAGTCAGAGGGAAACTGGCCAGATTTCAGGCCGAATATAACCCAACCCACTTACCCAAGTAGAATGTCATCAGCGTCTCATCGGAGACATTGTCGGCGGCCCCTAATGGCTCATTCTTGTCGGAAAAGAACATAAATTAATTGAATAATTCAACCATTACAACCATGTTAAGATATTTGTTTTGATATAATAATTGAAAAATAGGTTGGACTAATTTGAAAAGATTTCAAAAATGGTTTTAAGTCCAAACAACTTGAAAATAAGTTTGAGAAGTTTTTAAAAGGTTTTTGAAGTGTTTTAAACGTTTTAAAATAGCCAAACTTATGTTTTTAGCACGTCCGTACCGATACGATTACACCCCATATCGATACAGATAAGGGTTTCAGCTACAGTAATTTTTCAGAACTAAAGAACCATACCGATAAGCCCCTAGGCGTACCGATACAGGTAGGATCATTTCGATACGCTTGTACGCGTACCGATCCTGGTTTCAACCACCCCCAATGGCTATTTCCAAACGGCTATTTGAATTGTAGGTCGTACCTATACGGTCTATGGCATTCCGATACAGTGTATCGAAATAGACCAAGATGTACTGATAAGCGTAGCCAAAAAGAGCACAACGGCTAGTACCAGTACTGATATGGCTATCCGCGTATCGATATGGACAGCTCCAGAACTGCATTTATTACGGGAAATTAAGTCTCTAACGGCTCTAATTCAATCCCAACGGTCTCAAACGACTAGGAACTCATTTTGGAGTATAAAAGGGACCTTCAAGCTTCAGCAACAACTAATGATCTTCAAGTCAACAACATTATGATGCAAAAATTGTCTTAGGGCTTTAAATTTCAAATCTTTGTATAGACAACACTTGTGAGCTTAAATTGTCAATGTATGCTCAAGTGTTTTAGGTTTTGGGTGAGAGCTTTAGAGTTCAAACATCAACCTTGTAGAGGGATTTCAGTTTGTTATCAATTCTCTTGTTTAAGAGTGTTCCCAAAGTTTGGTTTGTGAGCTTTGGATGCTAGACTTGGTGAGTGAGTTTAGGTTGTAAACGGTTGCCTCCTAAGCCTAGAAAAAGGGAAGAATTCTTAGTGAATTGGTTGAAATCCTTAGTGGGGAAGCTAAGGTAGTGGATGTAGGCTTTGGTTAGAAAGCCGAACCACTCTAAATCCTTGTGTCTATTTTCTATCTTTTTTGCTTCCACTACCATCACCCAAAAATTAACTTTTCCATCACTTGGCAACACAAACGGTTGAAGGAAATCGAGCCCAACAATTGGTATCAGAGTGAGGCTCAATCGAGAGGGATTAACATCCTATTGAGGTGATCCGGGAAGCTCAATACAACATCAATCAACCAGTTATAAATGACGCAACCGATCGACAAGCCATCATTCTTCAACATAAAGTATTATGCCTATTAGAAGAATAAGATGATGTACTACATCAAGGCCATTGACTACCATCTTTAGGACGTCATTGAAGAAGGACAGTTCGTGCCTTCACGAAGAAAAGTTGATTGGAATATAGAAGACAAGAAGAATATGGAGCTCAATTACAAATCCTTGTACATCATTTTTTGTGCATTAGGCCCCGATGAATACGCAAAAGTCTCTTCTTGCGAAGAAGCCAAGGAAGTATGGGACAAGCTTGAAGTGATTTATGAAGGTACAAATGAGGTGAAGGAGACAAAGCTTGGTCTACTCAACCTCAACTATGAAAACTTCAAGATGAACCCGGAAGAGAACATCAAGAGCATGTTTAACCATTTCTCCTAAATTTTTAATCAACTCAAAGGTCTTGGAGAGGAGATTCCGGAAGAAAAGCTCATTCGGGTGTTGATTTATTCACTTCCCGAATCATGAGAAAGTAAGAAGACAACCATCATTAAAGCCAAAGATTTGAAGAAGCTCAAGCTTGACGAGCTCGTATGACATCTTCTTACCCATGAGATGATGTATCAACCCTTGAGAAGGGAGAATGAGAAGAAAAGTAAAGAGCAAAGAGTTGATGTTAACATCATTGCTCTTCAATCATCCACAAGCCACCAAGAAGAATCAAGTGAGAAAGAAAGTGAAGATGAAGAGATGGTCTATCTCTTCAAAGAATTCGCCCAATTCATGAAGAGCAAAATGAAAGACTCCAAACATAAATCGAAAAAGAAGATGAAGGATCCCCCAAATGCTCCAAATACAAGAAGACGATGCACACCAAATACGATTGCCCTCGCTTCAACAAAAAGGGATCATCTTCATAGAAAACATATATGGCAATATGGAGTGATGAAGACTCCACCTATCAAGGTGATGTAGCCCACCTATGCTTGATGGCCCTCTAAGAGGGAGAGGTAGCTTCTAACTCATCTATTTCTAATTCTTATACTTTTGATGAGTTGCAAGAGGCCTATGACCAATTGGTTTTTAAGTTCAAAGCTTCAGTTTCTAAGAACAAAAAGTTGATTTCTAAATTGAAAAATGAAAATGAATTGCTTGTGAAAACCAATTTGGAATTTGAAGCAAAATTAAAGGATTTTGAACTTAAAGTTTTGGATTTACAAAATTTGCTTCAAAAGCAAGAGAAAAAGATCATAAAATTGAAGTAGATGATCTTAAGAAAGAAAAAGATTTGATTTCCAATGAACTTCAAAAGAAAAATAATTTGGGAAAATCAAATTTTTATGTAAGACAATCTAGTGCCCCTAGATTTATTAAAGGAAAATGTTTTAGAAGTATTTGGGGTCCCAAAATGACTAATTACTTCAACTAAAAATGATGAAATTGAAAAATGGATTCCTAAGGGGACAAAACTTTGTGCTTCTAACGTCATTGGATCTAAAGCAATTTAGATACCAAAAGTTACTTGATTGTCTTATTTTAGGTGTGATGGAGCATGATCAACAAGTGATGAAATTAAGGGAAGCTCATTACACATGGAAGAACACTTGAAGAATGAAGGATTCACATCCTACCTTTGGTTTAAGTGTGGAAAAATTAGTTGAATTTTATTTATTTAGTTGATTTATTTTTTTTTATTCAACTAGTTTATCATAATTGTTGGACTAACATTTGAATGATGCTTGAATAAGGGGGAGCCAATTTTAAAACAAAACAAGCAAGACTTATTTTTGTCAATTTTTTCTCTCCATTGTTATTGGTAGTTAAAGTTTAAACCATTTTTGATATAATAAAAGGGGGAGAATGTTTTGAAAAATTGAATTTTCAAATGAATAAAAGGGAGCTTATAAGATTTTCAACAATTAATCTCTTATTCAAAATTTATTTTTACTAAGGGGGGAATCTCAAAAACAATTTCTCAAGTTGGTTTTATTATATCAAAAAGGGGGAGATTGTTAAGATATTTATTTTGATATAATAATTGAAAAATATGGTTGGACTAATTTGAAAAGATTTCAAATGGTTTTAAGTCCATACAACTTGAAAATAAGTTTGAGAAGTTTTTAAAAAGTTTTGGAAGTGTTTTAAACGTTTTAAAATAGCCAAACTTATGTTGTCAGCACGTCCGTACCGATACAGTTACACCCCGTATCGATACAGATAAGGGTTTCAGCTACAGTAATTTTCCAGAATTGAAAAACCGTACCGATACTCCTCTAGGCGTACCGATACGGGTAGGATCGTTTCGATACGCTTGTACACGTACCGATCCTGGTTTCAACCACCCCAATGGCCATTTCCAAAAGGCTATTTGAATTGTAGATCGTACCTATACGGTCCATGGCATTCCGATACGGCGTACCGAAACAGACCAAGATGTATCGATACACGTAGCCAAAAAGAGCATAACGGCTAGTACCAGTACCGATACGGCTACCCGCGTATTGATATGGACAGCTCTAGAACTACATTTATTACGGGAAATTAAGTCTCTAACGGCTCTAATTCAATCCCAACGGTCTCAAAAGGCTAGGGACTCATTTTGGAGTATAAAAGGGATCTTCAAGCTTCAGCAACAACTAATGATCTTCAAGTCAACACCATTATGATGCAAAAAGTTGTCTTAGGGCTTTAAATTTCAATTCTTTGTATAGACAACACTTGTGAGCTTAAATTGTCAATGAATGCTCAAGTGTTTTAGGTTTTGGGTGAGAGCTTTAGAGTTCAAACATCAACCTTGCAGAGGGATTTCAGTTTGCTATCAATTATCTTGTTTAAGAGTGTTCCCAAAGCTCGGTTTATGAGCTTTGGATGCTAGACTTGGTGAGTGAGTCTAGGTTGTAAACGGTTGCCTCCTAAGCCTAGAAAAGGGGAAGAATTCTTAGTGAATTGGTTGAAATCCTTAGTGGGGAAACTAAGGTAGTGGATGTAGGCTTTGGTTAGAAAGCCGAACCACTCTAAATCTTTGTGTCTATTTTCTATCTTTTTGCTTCCACCACCACCACCACCCAAAAATTAACTTCTCCACCACTTGGTAACACAAACGGTTGAAGGAAATCGAGCCCAACAAACCAAATAACCGGATTTAGGTCAAAAACTCACAAAACTTACCAGAACAAATTAAAATGGCCGAAAAGCAATGTAGCTCTGACGAAGTCTATACCAGTGTTGGACGAATGATCGAACGACCGAGTTTTGTTCGATTCGGCACGAAGAACTCGTTGATGGTGGTAGCGCAACAGACAGACAACAGTCGGTGAACAAAAACGACAAGAATAGATGGGAGACACTTAAATAGTTTTTTGTTAGACCTTTAAGCGGTCTTCCCCAGCTAATGACGACATATATGCGTGAGTTGCTGGTGGTGTCGGGTTCAGGGTGGAATGGTGAATCGACTGATGGTGGTGGTGCACGCCATAACATGATGGTGGAGAAGATCGAAGGGTGGCCGAAAGCTGGAAATGTGAAGAGTTTATGGGAAAATTCTAAATATTTTTAGATCCAATATGGGGCATTAATTATGGCAGGTGGCATTCTGGTTATCATTTATTATTGGTTATAACCAAAACAATATAGGTTAAATAAAAACCAAGGTACAGGTTAAGACCAATAGTGGTTGTAGCTTATATGGTTAAACCTTCCATCTTCTATGCCAAAGGGCATGGGTTTCAGTCCCTTTGGCTGCAAAACCCTTATCTTTAACTCTTTTTTTGAAATTTAGGGTGTTATAGTTAGTTTGACCCCTATTCTTTTTTTGGAGTAATTTAACCCTCAATGTTTTATTTTGGCTTAAAATGGCCACTCTGCGAATGAAAACTGTCTGTCAACTGACGGTAAATGGCTTGAAATGACGTGACAAACATATATGGTAGTGCACACTGACATGACAGTATCATATAGACAAATGTGTTGACTTGAAAGAACGTTACATTAGTCAAAAAATAATTTTATAAAATTATATAAAATATAAAATAATTTTTTTATTGACTTATCATTCTGTCAAGTCATTTCAAACTATTTACAGTCAGTTTTATAACAATTTTCATCTACAGAAGGGCCATTTTTACCCAAAATAAAACGTTGAGGGTTGAATTGCTCCAAAAAAAGAATAGGGACCAAAGTGATTATTCAATCAAACGTTGGGGGTATTTTTTAACTTTATGCCTTTTCTAAATTTAAATTTGGGAATTTAGTCCATTTACTTAGGTTTAACTTGATTTGGTCATTTATTTACTTTTGCTTTTATGTGGATTTTTTTAAAAGCACACCATTTAAATAGAAAGATCAAATTATATACTCCACTAAATTTAACGTACTCCACTAAATACAAAATTTGAATATAATACAAGGATCAAAACCAAAAGTTTACCTTTTCGGCTACAAATTAATGAATATACTTAACGAAGTATCGATAAGACCGCACCTGTCCCACGTTGGCATTCTTGCTCGAAGATGGTAGCACCAAACCGACACTCCCACCCACTAGTTCCCGATCTCCCAATATCAGAAGTAATCGAGAGTCCTACGATGACTTGATTTGACTTGAATCAACTCGACTTTTCTACAACTGAATCTTAACCTTTTTTTTTTCCATTCCTTCGGTGATCGCATAGCAGACTTGACAACTAAGGCCGAGGAAACAACAACAACAACAATATTGTTCCATAAAGCTTCATTCCTAGCCCACCAAAGTCACCAACAAATCATACAACATTCCTCAAGCTGCGACCTCGAATAAGCCTTAAAACAGTCGACAAAAGAAGCATTGGCATTTAGATTCATATGTCACTCCATAAATTCCGACACTCGATAGCAATCGGACAAGTTTTTAACACATGATTAGTATTTTATCGACGTAACAACGACTGCAGCCTAAACTCACACTGAGGCTCCCTCTCAAGGCCCGACACTTAGATGGTTAGTTTGATCACTCCCAAGGCTGCTACAAATCCCGAGCTCTGTTTTTTAGATCCGAAACGAAAGTGGAAGATGAATGAAGTGAAGACAAATGGAAAAATTAAGGATGAGATTGAAAAAGGAAGATGAGAAACTTAACGAAACTGTAAAATAGATAAAGCCTAGACAACTAATTTCGCTATTATGCCAAGTAAATGGAGATATTTTCTGGAAAAATGTCGCATGTTAATTTCTGACTGGCCTAGAAGATCCACGTCAGATTTCATGATATAAGTAGACAAAATAGTTGATGTTAAAATATTTCATGTATGAATTTGAGAATAAAAATCAACTTATATAACATTGAAAAAATAGATATAGTAGATATCAGGGAAAGAACTATACAGGGGTGGGGTGGGGGCGATCTCCGAAGATTTTTTTTTTTTTACTTTTGTCCCCTTATATATATATATATTTAAATTAGTTTATTTATGAATTTGCCCTCTTTCAAATATTTATGTTTTATCCCCAACCCCAAATCCTGACTCTATCCCTGGTCGATATACCAAATAAACAATTAACTATTGTATTATAATACCAAAAAATGTTAGGTGCGATGGCAAGACACGTTGCTCTTTTAAGAAGAAAACCCGAAATCAAATCTTGGACACGACATTGTTAAAAGAGAAAGAGCTATAAATCCCGAATATGAATCATAAAATAGACATGTATTATACCAAACTATTGTATTATAGGGAAAACTACACCGATGGTCACCAAACTATCACTCTTTTCATGTTTTGGTCACCCAACTAGTTTTTTTGAGTCAAAATCGTCCCTCCCGTTAAATATCTTTTCTGTTTTGGTCCCCGCCGTTAAAATTCTAACGAAATTGCTGAGTTGGCAATTTTTTTTATTTTTCACGTCAACATTTCTCTCATTGTCAGTATTTAAATAATATTTTTTATTCGACCAACCAGGAGGTGACACGTGTCACCTTCTGATTTTGAACAAATCAAAGAAAAAATCTTTAAAGTGCTGTCTCTTGGGCGGAATTGAATCTAGGACCCCTTGCATAAGGGGTCTAACGCCTAATCACTAAGCTAGGCTTAAAATTTGGTTAGATTTTATCCAAATTAATATTTAATTTATACTCTCCCAAACTCAAAAATAAGCAAAGTCCTTCTATGGAGATTTCAACCAAAAACACCTTACATTAAAAAATAAGAATCTTTCATAAATCTACATAATTTATTCTTTAATTTATGATGTATTATCACCTCAAAATTAAATCAAAATACTACTAAACTCAACGAATTAAATGTTATTTTAAAATTATATTTTATCTAAAATATATATTATCAATTTAAATTTTAGAATTTTTAATATTAATTTTATTAAATAAATAAGTCATTATTTAATCATTATTTTTATTTCAAAATAAAATGAAAAAATAATTTTAGTTTGATCTTTAATTTTAATTACATTTCAAGCTAAAAATATTTTTTAAAATAAAATTAATATATTTAAATCTAAATAGTTTTTTCAAATAATGAAAATTTTATATTTTACCATAAATATATATTATATAGTAAATTTTATAATGATATAATACAATTTTATAAAAATAAATAATTATCAAAAGAATTGGAGAAATAATTTTAGATTGATTTAGGTAGTATTTTGATTTAATTTTAGGTGATGATACAACATAAATTAAAGAATAAATTTTGTAGATTTTTAATAAGTTTTTAACTTAGCTTAGTGGTTAAACATCTTTTATTTAATGCAAGATGTTCTCGGCTCAAATCTACATAGAAGCATCTTTCTTATTTTTGAGTTTGGGAGAGTATAAGTTAAATATTAATTTGGATAAAATTTAACCAAATTCTAAGCCTAGCTCAGTGGTTAGGCATTGGACTCTTTATGCAAGGGGTCTCAGGTTTGATTTTGCCCAAGAGTAGCACTTTAAACATTTTTTATTTGATTGTTCAAAATCCAGAGGTGACATGTGTCGCCTCCTGGTTGGTCGAATAAAAAACACTATTTAAAAGCCGACAAAGGAAAATTTATTAGATGGGTCTGGCTCACCACATCATCCATGGTTCCATCCAATAATAATTTTCCATCTCATTTTTTAAGGTGAATCTTCACCTCTTTCCTACATGTCATTAAAGTGTGTAGTTACTTGGAAGTTACACTGAAATTGATGAATCTCATTGGATGGACCATAGATGACGTGGTGAGCCGAGTTCATCTAATAATTTCTCCTGACAATGAGAGAGACACTAACGTGGAAAATAAAAAATTGCCATGTCAGCAATTCCGTTAGAATTTTAGCAGCGGGGACCAAAATAGGAAAGGTATCTAACGGGGGGACGATTTTGACGAAAAAATTAGTTGGGTGACCAAAATAAGAAAAAGGTGATAGTTTGGTGACCATCAGTGTAGTTTTCCCTTTATTATATTATTTCAAGTTTATCATTATTTGTCAACAATCTCTAGAGCAAGTTGTTAAAGTTCTCAGTTGACATCCTCTCTTTTTCCTTAGGTTGTGGGTTCAAAACCCATTAGGAACAAATTCTCCCTTCCCCTCCTCTTAGGTATAAATTGTTCAAAAAAAAAAAAATTACTCCCTCTATCCCACTCAATATGTCCCTTTTATGTTTTAAAATTATCCTACTTAAAATGTCACATTGAAAAAATCAACAACTTTTAAAAGGCATATTTCCATTTATACCCATTTTTTAGTTTTCCAACAAAACAAAATTCAACTTTTCAAGGATAAAATTGTCGTTTTAATTATTTTACATCATCTTTTTTACACAAACTTTTTCTTCCTAAAACTACGTGAAAAGTCAACAATAGACGTTTTTGGTAAAAAGTCAACTTTTTAAAAGACAGGGACAGAATTATATTGAGGGTGGGAGGAGCAATTGCCCTCCTCAACTTTGATGGTCTAATTACATTTTAGGCCATTGATAGTTTTAAAATCATTTCAATTAAGTCCTTGTCCTTCCCAAAATTATCCAATATAATTTATTTTTAGGACCTTTATCAGTTTTAAAATTAATTAAATTATGCATAGACCCCAAATTTTTATGGTTTAATTGCTTTTAAGACCTTTTGATTTTAAAATTAGCAAATTTAAATCCTATCTCCTTTAATTTTTATGGTTTAATTACTTTTTAAAATCTTGATTATTCCAAAGTTAAACATCTTGCCCCCTCATGATTCAATCCTGACTCTGTCCCTGATAAAAAGGTTATATTTTGATACACAAGTTGTGTAAAAGAAATTTACACAACTCTTATATAAATCCCAAAACCTAGCACCCTAAAAACCTAAACCTAAAATAATAAACCCTAAACTCTAAATCCTAACCATAAACCTTAAATTCTACACTCTAAACCCCTAAATCCTAAATCTTAAAATTAAAAGGCTTACACAAGCTTATGTATCAAAGTATTTTCCTTAATAAAAAACACATCCAAAATTTTGACTAAAACATATAATTAATTGATATGGATTTAAGACTACAATTAAGTGGAATATTAAATCGAGTCAAGTTAATATATTTTGAGTTAGTCGAGTTGACGAGTATTATTTTATAATTTATATTTTCTTTATCTTTTAAGTCGAATTTATGAAATTCGATTTAAGTCGAGTTGTTTGAGTTTCTGTTTAAATTATATTTATAATGTTATGACACTAATTGGTTCCAAGTTAAATGAATTTTATAATCATATACGATATTAATATAGTTCTTCATATTTCTTGATATAGGCAGAATTGAGGACATATCTCAAACTTGAAAATCAATCTACTAATTACTAAAAATTTTGAGTTATTTAAATCTCATTTTATATCTCAAATTTTATTTAATTTTTTTCAAACGAGCTTATAAAAATTTGATTTAAGTCAAGTTCAGTTAAATATCTCCACGTTATGTTAAAAAATTATTTTTTAATCGAGTTGAGTTTTGTTCCCGCCGGTTTGAAAGGTTAGGACATTAACCCTAAACCGAATACACATCAAAAGAATAACCTTAACCAAGATAGAGCTGAAGCCCAAAGGGAGCAACCAATCAAACAGACCCCACCAACAATATCCTTTCCATTCTCTGTTGGAAGAACACACAACTTTCATCTTTGAGCTTCGCGTGCTGAAACACTCTCTTTTCTGCGGCCCCCCAATTTCTCTTCTTAAACAAAACTTTAGCTTATTCGGTAGCAAAACCAAAAGAATATCACGCTTAATTTCACCCCTTTTCTTTGATTCTCAAATTCTAGGACTTTTTGCTGTTTTCTCTTTATTGGGTATCTCTCGTTTCTTCTCCATTGTTTCTACACTCCCCCGGGTTCAAGGTAATGTTTCATTTGCCTGCCTTTTTTCTGTTAAATGTCAGCCCTTTGTTTTGTTTAATAATTCCCCTTGTTCTGCTATGAAATTTGGTTGGTTTTTAGATTCCCAAATGGGTTTTCTTTCTTCTTTATTGTATGAATGATTTGTCTGTGTGTTCTGAATTTATCTGTGTTTCATGTTTAGTATTAGATATAACATATTGATGAGAAGTTGATTGTTAATTACTGGGAATATAAGTAGAAGAGAACTTAATTTACTCATAGAAATTGCAAGCATGGTTAATTTGCCTTTTAATTAATTGATGAAGTTTTATGGAAATTGTCAAACTTGTGCTTGATTTGAGACTTTATGTCAAACTGGTAGTTCCCCAGTTAACAACATCAGATTGTTTTCATTTTCTGTGTGATATCGAGTGATTGGAACATCGAAAACCTTATGAATACTTTGTTTATGTAGTTATATTATATATGTATCGGCTAACTGTGTCTGTTCTACGGTGGCAGGTGCAATGTTTTGTTTTGGGGAGAACATGTTCTTTTTACTGTCAAAACTCAAAACCATCTTCCATGGTTCTCTTGATAGGCTAGGGATAGCTTAAACTGATTTATGTTTTCAAGGAAGTGATAGACTGTTATAATTTTATGGCTCGGAAAGGTAATCAGCAGAAGAATGGGAAACAAAGGGGTATGGAGGCAGGTTATCGAGTCTCCAACGCGAAAGGGAGAGGAAAAGCGAATGAGAAAATGGTTTTTCATGGAGAGGAACTACTGAATGGTAATCCTCCAGAGAGTACATTACCCGAGACTGTTAGCAAAGGTCATCAAGCTGGGACTGAGAATAAATATCAGCAGAATCCTGAGATATCCATAACAACGGAGAAGCATGGTGATGCAGCTGAGGGTCTTAGTCAATCAATATCTTCTGGGGGTAATTCTGGGGATTGCATTGAACATGTAGCTTCAGATGAATCTTCAACTAGAAGGGAACGAAATGAAATATCACCTGACGGAAACCTTCATCCAAAACACAAAAAAGGAGTTTGGGGCTGCTTGTTGAATGGTTTTCACCTTAAAGACGCTATGGAGAATTTAAAGCTTTCAGATTATGTGGTGATAAGGAATATGAGAGCAGCAGCAAGAGCATCTGCTGTATCCACGTTGAATGTGATGAGCCAGTGGCTTGAGAGGCAGAGGCCAATTTTCATTTCCCTAACAACTAAAATGTATAATGCTCGAGATCATGTCAAAGTAAAGGTTGAGCGATTATATCCCATTGTGTTGATGTGGCTTGGGCATTTCGGAAATATCATGCTTCTTTTGTCAATAATCTGGTTGGACTGTACTCTTAGGGGCATTGATTCCTTTCTCCGAATGGGTACAACATCACTTTTTTCAGTTATATGGTGCAGTATTTTCTCAGTGATTGCAATGGTTGGGATGTTGAAGTTTCTTATGCTCTTGGTAAGTGCTGGTTGCATCTCATCTTTGTTTTTCTTAAGTTTTCTTTGTCCATGAGATCTGATGCCTCAATTTGCATTTTAAGAATCTCATGAACTATCGACTGAATAAAAATGTTTTCACAAGGATTTTTTTTTTATATTGTTGAGGATTTTTGAACTATCGATTGCCTCAATGATTTTTTGAGCTATTGACAAATTATGCATATACTTCTTTAAAATGCTGGCTACACAGGCTATAGCTGCTCTTACAGCAGTTTTTATCGGGTTTACTTTAGCGATGTTGGTAGTAGCTGTTTTTGGATCTATTTTCCTGTGGTTTTACGGAAGTTTCTGGACAACTCTTCTTGTGATCTTCCTTGGAGGTGATTACTTCTTCCCTTTTCGCTTTGGTTTATTCCATCTGCAAATTAATTATTCCAAACTAATGGAATTGTAATGCTTGCAATTATTCAGGATTGCCATATTCATTTAGCCATGAGCGTCTTGCATTAACGATCGCCACTACATATTCTGTATATTGTGCTTGGATGTATAATGGATGGCTCGGTTTGCTTCTGGCTCTAAATCTATCATTTATCTCGAGTGATGTTTTGATCTACTACCTAAAGAACAACATAAATCAGCAAGCAAGACCTAATGTAAACCCAGAACAAACAAAGGGAATGCATGCCTCTTTCTCTGAAAATGCTCCGGGGTTTTCGGCAGATCGTGGTCCTGGGGTAGCTTCAACTAGCGGGGTTGATGTCGAGATAACTTCTGAAGAAGAAGTTGCTCGATTGTTGAACTGCACCAATCACTATTCTGCATTGGGTTTGTCGAGATATCAGAACGTCGAAGTTAATGTACTAAAGCGAGAATATAGAAAAAAGGTACTGCCTTTGTATTTTTCACAGTATTTGGATATGATCATACATCATATTTCTACTTGTTATGGTCTTGTTCTTGATAAATCTGAGTGAGCTTCTACGGAAGTTCTATTGAATCAGCTTACACTTGATATCCAACGTTTGTAATAATGTTTACCATAATAAAAAGGAACAAGACATCTCTGATATTGAATTTTGCTTTGATAGGCAATGCTGGTCCATCCTGATAAGAACATGGGAAATGAGAAGGCCGTGGAAGCTTTTAAAAAACTTCAAAATGCATACGAGGTAATCTCTCGGGTTACTATGTTTTTGACCGGATATGGTTTTCATTTCATTTCTGAGAATAATAATATAATTTCATATCTAGGTCTTACTTGATTCTACGAAGCGAAAAGCATACGGTGACGAACTTAGGGGGGAGGAGCTGCTAAACTATTTCCGTAGGTTTCAAAATGCTTCTCGAAAGGTTTGAACATATGTCCTCCATGTTTTTCACTTACATATAAAGGCCAAATATCTATCACGTTAAAGTTTCTTACTTGAAGTTCAATATAGCTATATATATTTCTGAGTAGCTGTATCAAATCTTTGTATCGTACTTGACCTTTTTATTGCTTTTGATTGCGCAGAATGGTGGGCATGGTATTTTTCCTTCTGGATTTGGATGGCCAGAGGCTGATGGGGAGGAAGCTTTCGGAGAACCTAGGCGAATTGCCTGCAAAAAATGTGGTAACTTTCATGTCTGGCTAAAGACAAAGAAATCAAGATCTCAAGCAAGATGGTGCCAGGTATTTCCTTTTCCTCCTAAAACATCATCTATACATTTGACTGTCCTTCACGCATGAGTCCCCAATTTCGATAACATGGTGTCCTGTCCCTCGCAATAAATTATTTATGTTTCTGGAATTTTGTCTAAAGGAATGCAAAGATTTTCATCAAGCAAAAGACGGAGATGGATGGGTTGAACAATCATCACAGCCCTTCCTTTTCGGGTTATTGCAGAAGGTGTGCACTTTCCACCCCTCATCACATGCTGATACTTTTTCCCTCACTTTTTCTACATCTTTGTTTCAACATATAATCGATTATACATTCTCTAGGAAAACAATTGAAAATAAGAGGACTGAGAATCACTTCTAAAATATTTACACTAGTTACGGCCCCAAAACAAAACCAACTGGTTTAGCGATGAGTTTTTTCGGCTCGATATTCTTAAATCTTAAGATTGATACTGTGTCTTTATGTAATAGTTATGTAGTTATTGGTGTAGGTGGATGCCCCCTCTGCCTATGTTTGTGCCGATAGCAAGATATATAATGCTACCGAATGGTATATTTGTCAGGTAAAGCGATGTTTATCTTCCATCCATTTATTACGTAATCTTTGGTTATTACAAATGAACTTTTCAAAGTATGTACTGGAAGTTTGATCCTAAATACATATCAGAAACTGGTTAATACGAAGATATCCGGAGTTCAATACAATGCTAGAATTTTCATTTGACACTCTTGCAATATGCATCCTTTGTCTAGACTCTCTTAAAACCTCTTTAGTCGAGGATAAAACAGTCGAATGCTGCTGGATTTTTATTGCAGGGAATGAGATGTCCACCGAACACACATAAGCCAAGTTTTCACGTCAACACTAGTTTGACAACCAAGCATAGTACCGGCAAGGGATCTAGTTCCGGACAGGGAGGTGGGAAAATACCAACGCCTAATCCGGATGAAACCATGACAGAGGAAGAATTCTTAGAGTGGTTACAGAATGCAGTACAAGCAGGCATGTTTGACAATTTTCCAGGTAGCACCTCTGCAGAGAGCCCAGTCGCCAAACCTGGAAGTGGGTCGAAGACTGGCGGTAGCAATATGGGCGGCGGTGGTAGCTGTAGCGGAAACAAGAGAAAGAAGAAAGGAAAGAAACAATGGTAAGCAGCTATCAAGCGTCTCGAAGGCATCAATGATTAGAAAGTCTCCTTGAAGCATAAATCATGTAGATTTTGTATAGGATTTTATCTTCATCCTAACTTCTTTTTCGTCGAATAAATAGATATGGAGGATCGTATTCATACTGGTTTAAAATGCATGAAAAGAATAGCTGACAATAGCTTATATAACAATAGGAGAGGTTCTGCTTTGTAAGCTTCAGCTGTCTCCAGAATCAGACAATGGAAATGAGTGGTTTCTTTCAATGGAATTATACATGTCAAATGTGCTTGGGCTTGGACGGGTCAGGCATTCAGGATTTGGTTAATTCGAGTTTTATTTTTTTTGGACCATTTCGGTTCGGGTTAATTTTGGTTTAGAATTGTTATTGGTTTAGGTCATTTGGGTTCTAGGTTTGAGCTTTTCGGGTTGGATCATTATGAATTTATGTCATTTCGAGTTTGGATTAGACTAGTTTGGGTTGTTAAATTTTTATCGGTCAACTTGAGTCAGGTCGAGTGTGGGATTATTTTAGATTTGAATAGGGCCGAAATGAAATTTTAATAAGCTCAAATTGTGTAACTAGTTCTTATACTATGAGAAAGTTGTGGATTCGATCCTTGTATGCTTATTTGGTTATTTTTAGTCCTATACTTTCAAAATTTTGACAACTAAAAATTAAAGGCTTGATCTTATAGTTTTAATAAGTAATATTTAGTTTTTGAATTTGATATTTTTTTTTGAATTTAGACTTATGATGCAACACTATAAAAATTTGTCACATCATCAAAGATTGAAAATGGGCTGAAAAATCGAATTTTAGGACTAAGTGCATCAAAAAATTTGAGGATGAACCAATATTCAATTGGTTTAGTGAGACGAGGCATAAGATTCTTTTTAAGTAAGGTCAGATGTACGAATCCTGATGTTGTTATGAACGAAAAAAAATTGGGTTAAAAGTGTCGCACGAGCCTTTACAAAATTCGATCTGAATTAGTTGACCAGTGGATCAGAAACCGGTGGTTAAACCAATAAAAATTGAGGATGATATTGAAAAAAATTATCGATTAGGGACTACTAAACTTCATAACTTGCAAAAAGACTTGAACTACATGTAATATATTATTTGAGGACCTTCCCGTAATTATAGAAAATATTGAGGGGAAAACGAGGAATTTATTAAAAACACGTGAGGACAAAAAAAATTGAGGGGAAACTGTTCTTTTTACCCTTCCTGCCTCTCGTCTAAACTCTCTACCTTTCCTCTCAATTCTCTGCTTTAATCTGTTATTCTTTTTATATTCTCTCTTAATTTCTGTTAACGATTGCATGCGTCTGTTGTTTCGAAGTGAATTCCCAGTTGCAGAACAAAAGGAAAGGCAAAGTCTTTAGCATCGTATTCTCCGATCCTCTGGGTAAATCTTTGTCTTCGTTTTTTTCTTTAAATCTTTTGTTTATGATTGCAATACAGTGCTTAATCGTCAAAATCCGCTTTTAATTTGTTTAAATTGTATTTTATTGTTTGTTTTTGAATGATTTCTCGATGCTTAGATCTAATACGAGCCCTAGGTTTCAATTATCTTGGATGTGGAAAAAGTAGGTTACTTTTTTCTTATTTTTTTTCGTAATTCGTACTAATTAGTTGGAATTTTGGCATTTTTGTTGTTTCTTTTGAATCAAATCTCCAAAAGCTGTCGCCCTTACTTCTCTTGGGTTATTGGAATGATGAAGTTTAGCTCATTTTTGGTTCTCTCCAACATGCCTATGAATTTGGATTTTTAAGTTTCTATAGGTCAATTCCTGAGCAAATCTCAATTTTTGAGTGTTTCTTTGAGTTGCTTCGGAAAAATCTTGTTAATTTTCCATTGGGATTCTTGGATTTGATGTTCCTATGCTTTGTTCCCAAGTATTTGCCTGCTGCTTCATTAGGTAATTCACCTTGCGACTCGGGCGGTTCCAACTTCCAAGGGGCGGCTGGCAAGGGCATTGGGGCCGTTGGCTCCTCAAAGCTCATTCGATCCATAAATTTTAACCAACATAAAATTTTTGGTTTCTCTCTAAAATCATTTTTATTTGTTTCTTTAAAATTATCAAATCGAGATGATGGGTTGTTTGTATGATGTACAATATTTAACTCGTTTATCTGTTTATTGTTTCCAGAAAGTTATTATGGCTGGACATAGTGATTCAAGTTCGTCTGAGAAGAAATCCAGTGAAGCTATGAACGATTTACCGATTTTTAGCACGGAGAATATGCAGAATAACATGAAAGTTACATATTACAGGTTTGTTCTCCATGTTTACAGAAATGTGATATTATATGTCTTGAATGCCAATGTCTAAGTTCTGTTCCAATTTGCAGCCGAACATTTATGTCTATCATTGGAGGGGTTATTGCCGGGATTTTAGGGTTCACAGGCTTAATGGGGTTTGTCTTTTATTTTCTTGTCATGGCAATTACTTCAATTGGACTTATAGCAAAGGCAAAGTTCTCGGTTCATTCATACTTCGATAGCTGGAACCGGATTATACTCGATGGTTTCATGGGTGGACTTATGGTAAGCTTCTTTAGGTTTCGAGTTTCACTTACATATTCCGTGTTCTAAATTTTCATTAGCTTCTTTAAATTTTGCAGTCATTCGTGCTATTCTGGACGTATCCTTTCTTTCTAGTTTCTTGCAATGCTACACAGACAGACAGTTGCACACGCAATCAAAATTCAAACCCTAGTTGTTAATTCGTAGATTCTGCATTGCCTCATTTTTGTTTAAATTGCTAATAACACTCGGATGAGCTGGCAAATCTTAGGAATGAAAATTTGCCGGCTTCCGGTTTATCTTTACTGCATACTTTTTGCCTATCGGTACTTTCTTTAACATCAACAGATTCGCCTACGACATTGTGCATATATTCTGAAGAAGAATCTACAACACCTCATCGGAAAGAGAAGCCGAGTTCACTGCCCTTGCCTTTGCTGCTGGCAGCCGAATTCTTCGGTGTTTTCGTTTTTGATTCGGGTTTATCTTTTGATTACTTTCTTTTTGACAGTTTTTATCATATTTTCTTGGACTCCCAGATTCAATCAAACTTTTGGGGATATATTTATGTCTTAAATGTTGGTAGACGTGTCTCTAAGTTAGAGAAAAGATGTGAGAACTGAACTGTGGGTATTTTAATTTTGGTTTAACTACAGGTATCCAACCCTTTTGCTGATTAATCTGGATCGGGTACTGTAGAGGTTCATTATAGGGTCGATCAGCCCAACTCAATTTTTTCTATTCAACGCCAGGAGTTAAACTCTTAATTTTGCTTAAGAAATTCTTAACTTTGCTTAAGAGATTTAGTGCTTCATTCCACTAGATCAACTGGTTGTTAGTATTAGACTAATTGGTGGTTGTTTGAAACGTGGGTGATTACACTTTGCTAATGCTTATGATTGTTCTAAGTTTGCTAATCAATACCAATTTATCTTTGGGAATTGGTTTCTTAAAACCTAAACACCTATTTTTCTTTAAACAAGTTAATATTTTTTAGGCATAATGTTTAAATTTAGCTATATATATTTACGTATTTTATCTCTTTAGTTACTATTTTTTAGTTAAATGACCCCTCAACTTTTCAAAATGTTAAATTAGGTCTTACACCTTAAAAAAAGAGCTAAATTTATAATGGAAAATTTGATACACAAGTCGTGTAAACTTTAGTTTACATATATCTATCTTGTATTGCTTTAATGATTATGTCTAAAATATTTTTATTTTTCTAGTTTCAAATATTAATAGAATTTGATATATAAACTCGTTGAGTAATTTCAGTGAAAATGGAGGCGTTATTATTAAGACATTTGAGTTTAATTCTTCAAAAAAAAAAATTGGATTCAAACAATTTGTATGTACAAAATGTATGTATGTTTCGAAGGGGTAAAAGTAAAGAATAAATACAATTATATAATCACATGATGTTATAAAAAATAAAAAATATATGCTACCAAAGTGTTAAAAAATCTAAAATATAAAAACCAATGAAAAATGAGACATAATAAAAAAATCTAAAATATAAAAACCAATAAAAAATGAGACATAATAACAAAAAAGTGTTAAAAAATCTAATATATTAAAAGTAATGAAAAATGAGACATAATAACAAAAAAATATAAATTCAACTAGTGATAAGAGTAAAAATAAATGTTTTTATTAGACTCGAGTTTAATTATTTTATCAATAAAGTGTGTATGTATTATTAATAATTTTAATAATTAGTAACAACAAACATATAAACTACATGTAAACACACACTCATCGGCCGCCATTTCCGCCACGTGTCTATCCCCACTAAACCCCAATCGCACTCTACTATTCCCTCCATCTGCCCCTTTTAATTCCACATCTCTTTCGAAGGAAAAAAAAAAGAGTGAAGAAAAACCAAACATTCACTCACACCAAAAACAAATGGAGGACGAAAGATCAAGCTCACTTCTTCAGGTGTAAAAAATTTCAAACTTCCCCATTTTTTCCTTTTATTCATATTTCATCATTTCTGTTATTATCTTTAGTTTTTGTGATTTTTTAAATATTTTTTTGGGGGTTTTGGTGGTTGGATTTTGTAGTTAATGGTGAATGAAGGGCTGGTGCCATCACCAGAAGAAGAAGAAAGCAGGAAAAATGTCATTGAAATGCTTAAAAAAGTTTACCTTTTGATCTCCTTTTTTCATTTGATTATATTGAATCACTTCTTAAATCTCTTTTAATGGCTGAAAAAAATCATGTTTTTTTTTTTTTTTGCAGATAGTAATGGCGTGGGCTAAGCGAGTAGCTTGGCAACGCCGGCTTCCGAAACAAGACATAGCTGCTAGTAGTGCTACCTTATTAACTTACGGCTCTTATGGTCTCGGAGTAAGTGAATGTAATTTCTTTTCCAAATTAAGTTATAGCTTTCTATATATGCATGCTCCTGCCCCCACAAGATCAGTGTAGGAGTAAAATTCTAAGCAGCGAACCGGGTTCGATCCGCGCGGTTTAGGTGTAAAGTTCTTAGTGAACCGGTGTTCGATCTGTAAGGTCTGAAATGCACCAGGTGGACTCGAGAGAGAGTACATAATTATACAATTTATTGATCTAGTTCATGGTTTAGAGGACGATGCCCGTACTTTGTGTGTTGATACGAGAGAGTGCGTTTTGAGATTACCTGGTAGGGAATTATGTTTAGGCAAAACAGTACTCGAATTACCGGTGAAAACAAGAGATTTTATAAATATAGCTTGTGGTTAATGGCACGGAGTATGACACTGATGCTTTATGTGTTAAAACTTACTGAATTTAACAGCTGTTATATGTTGATACAAAATAATGCATCCTCGAGATTACATGGGAGAGAATTATGTGTAGGCAAAACGATGCTCGGATTGTTTTAGCTGGGAAAAAATAAGAAAAACAAACATAGCTTGCCATTGTTGCCGACTGAATTGTAACGATTTATTGAACAGGTTCATGGTTCGGAGTCCGACATTGATGCTTTATGTATCGGTCCTTACTTTGCCACCATGGTTGTAAGTAGATTTAATTGCTTCATAATTTGTTTCTTTATACATTTTTTGAGGTTTTGAATTAGTATGGTTTCAAAAATTGGTAATTGTAATAATGCAGGAGGATTTCTTTATCGTTCTGTATAACATGCTTAAGAGCAGATCTGAGGTATCCGAGATTCATCGTGTGAAGGATGCAAAAGTCCCTCTAATGCGCTTCAAGTTCGATGGAATCTCGATAGATCTTCCCTACGTGCAGCTTAAAGTGTTGTCTGTTCCTGAGGTAAGCATAAGCGATAGGGATTTGAATTAAGATATTGTGTTTCGAAAAGTTGATTAGCCTTAGCCTTTGAACTGCAGAATCTCGACGTTTTTGAACCCCTCTTTTTGAGGGACATCGATGAAACCGGTTGGAAAAGCCTGCCTGGAGTGTGTGCAAACAGGAGGATTTGTCAGCTTGTTCCGAACTTGGAGGTACTTCAGCTGTCCTTTCCTTTTTCTTTGATGGCATCTGGAAACTCTGTTTTTCGTTTAGAATGTTGTGCGTTTTTGGCGTTTGTGAATCTAATCCTTAGTGTACTTTAGAAATTCCAGTCGATGTTACGATGTGTCAAATTTTGGGCAAAGAGACGAGGAATATATGGTAATGTAAGTGCAATGTGCTTTCTATTGCTCGATTTCATCTTTCCTTAGCATATAATTATTTTGCTTATTACACCAACTAATGATGTATCGGTTGCAGTTAAATGGGTTTCTTGGAGGGATTCATTTGGCAATTCTTGCTGCCTTTGTTTGTCAGTGTGAGCCAAATGCCAGTTTGAGAGCTCTAATTTCGAGTTTCTTCAAAACATTTGCTTTCTGGCCTTGGCCTAGACCAGTAGAGCTGCAAGATGAAACATTGCATCCTACCGTAAATCCTACGGAGACAAGGTTATTTATTCCCATTCGGTTGCCATTTAGTCCTTATGAATATTGCCATTCGAACATTACAAGAAGCACATTCTATAAAATCAGAGCCGAGTTTCTTCGAGGCCATAACTTTACCAAGGTACAAGTTATTCTTTATTATTCCTCTTCTTTTCTTTTTGTCTGCGAAATCCGGAAGAGAGGAGAGTAAAATCAATGAGAAGGGAAGGAAAATATTACTATATTTAAGAAGGATACAACATATATATCCGAACGGTCCACTTGATTAGTAGCTTTCACCTTCCCTTTTCGTATGATCGTCTATTATAGATGAAGTCATAACTTTCACTCATTTACAACAGATTGAAAACATTTTTTTGGTATTGCAGGATCTTCTGAAGTCTGATTTTGATTGGCACAATGTATTGGAGCCTTTTCCGTACACTAAGAAATATACCCGGTTCCTCAAAATTTTTCTTTCGGCTTCTAAACAGGATGAGCTTGGAGACTGGGCAGGTTGGATAAAGTCTCGCTTTCGCTGTCTTCTCTTCAAGGTACACATCTCCTCTAGTACCCTCGTTTCTTATTTACAGGTAGGGGGACGGTTTTTGCTAGGTCTCGGAGAGTCAAGTGCTATATTCTTGATGCATCTAGGTCGAATATCATTGTTTTTCAAGGTTCATGTTAAAGAACACTTATCTGTCGCATACTTGGTAGTTGAGTTTTTGAAGGTTGAATGGGGCGCTTCTTCACGGTGACCATTTAGGTTTGGGGTTTAACTGATCACATTCTACTTGTGCTAAATGATTTCAGTACTTTCTCTGCTGCATAATGCCTCTCTCGTTTTCAAAATCCCAGCCCAGCTCGATCGTATATTCCATGTTTCGGTATGGTCTTCTCTTTAATGATGTTTTACCTATTGCAGCTAGAGGAGGTACAGGGTATATGTGACCCTAATCCTGCAGAATACATCGACGTCGACACAGCAAAGCCACACACCGTTTTCTACTGGGGCTTACAACCAGGCAAAACTAATGCCATAGATACCGAATCCGTCAAGGATGTTTTCTGGAGGAATATCTGCACTGGCTATCAAGGTCCTTTTGGTGAAATGGAATTATCCATCGTCCAAGCTTCTCAACTACCCAAGTGTGCTCAATCGGACACCGTAAACCGGAAAGGAACGAAAGCTTGTTGGAAGATAATCGACTACAATCAACAACTGATCCCTATATACTCACAGCATCTTCCACACTACGTTGTTGGATACGTTTCGACAAATGGGGACCCCGAGTATCCGAGTGCCGGGGTTTAGAATTTAGCTAACCTGTTTTGCAAGAATATCTGGGTTTTCTTTTCTATGGGGTTGCCTGTAGTTCATATGACAGTTTCAATATGGAAAACTTATAGCAAGAAACTAAGAGGGGCATTCTTTTTGTATCTTTTGCAGTGTATTACTGTTTTACACTTCACAATCAACAGAGGATTATATTAAACTATGCCTTTTATCTACAGGAAAAATTATGTATTCATATGTATTTCATTGTCCTGTTATATTTGATGTGTGTGTAATGGTTATGTTCATGCAAAAGACAGTGAAAAGACGGGATCGCGGAGGGAAAAAAACATCTTTTTCAATCATTGATGAAGAATCAATCAATCAATCATGCTACGTGAATCTTGTTGGTACACGATCATTGAAACATTAGATTTTGTCATTTATTTTTTTAAATATTTAACTTTCAACGTTTTATTAAGGTTAAAATAATTTTTTGGATAAAAAATATTAATCAACTAACGTTTGAAATGACATGACAGAAAGACGCCATCAAAAAAATAATTTTATATTTTATATAATTTTATAAAATTATTTTTGATTGATATGTCATTTCGTAAAGTCAACATATTTGTCTATATAATATTAATATGTCATTGTACGTTGTTATGTAGATCTGTTACATCATTTCAAATTATTTATAGCTAGTTAACTAATAATTTACATCTATAGAGTATTTTGGGGGTTAAAATACTTCATAAAAAGAACAAAAATCACTATGAACACTCTTTTTCTTTTCCTAAGGTCTCCTTCCCCTTCCCTCTAAATAAGATTAGGATTATAATTAAAATTTGTCAAAAAAATAATAAGAACCAAAATGATTATTTAGTTACACGTTATATGATTCATATTCGAGATTTGGAATTAGTATCCGCATTTAAGGTTTATATAGACTTTTTTTCGATAAGTAATATCTATATAATTCAAATTTAAATCAGGGCTATATCTGGGCCTGGGCAAGAGGGACAACTGCCTAGGGCCAAGATTTTTATAATAAATTATACTTATAAAAAATATTTTTATATTAATCATAGGGTCTAATTTTTTTAATATTTGTTATTAGGAGTCTAATTTTTTCCAAATATTTATTATTAGGGGCCTAATTTTTCCCATATTTATTATTAGGGTCTACTCTTAAAATTTAACTTTTTTCTAATATTTATTGTTAAGGGCCTAATTTTACCCCAATATTTGTTAGTATTATGAACATACTCTTAAATTCAATTTTTTTCTAATACTTGTTGCTAAGGGCCCAATTTTTTAATACTTGTGATTAGAACCCAATTTTTTTAATATTTGTTATTATGGGCATACTCTTAAAATTTAAATTTTCATTATTTGTTATTAGGGGCTCAACTTTTTTCAATACTTGTTATTATGGACCTACTTTTAAAATTTAATTTATTTTCAATACTTGTTATTAGAGACAAAGATTTAAATAACGGTCCTCAACCTCAACATTGGTCGTTATATAGCGGTAGCGACATCGTCCAAAACCGTGATATCCACAATACTTGCAATGACTGCAATAGCTTTTGTTATGTCCACAATCGCGATAAACACAACGTGACCGAAAACGCGAACACAACTTTAATTTAAATATCTGATTAGAGGTCCAATTTTTTATTCGCTCTAGAAGTCTAGAACCATCAAAATCTCATAAACGTGCCTGATTTAAATTATGTATTTTTTAGTACAAAACAATCATATTTAATCAATGAATTATCACTTATTGTTCATGTAAAAAGTTGAACTTTCTTGGGGGATTTGAATCCCATAAAGAAATAAGGATAACATAAAGCTAAATAATTGTATACCTTCTCGCTTTATATTTGCATTATTGCATGTAAAAGTTTTTCCTTTTTAATACCCCACAAATTTAAGTGCCTTTGCCAAACATATAAATCTATCTATGTATCCAATAACCCTAATTAGAGGTATCTTATCCGAACAAAATTCGATTTGACTTAAAAATTAAATATTTTTTTCGATTAAAAATTTATAAATTTTACTTAATAAAATCTTAAATAATAAAATAAAATTCGTCGATTCGACTTGATCGAATATTCGTCCCTATATTATATATGAATTGAATAAAGTCGACTCGTGTATAATAACATTATACATATAAGTTCATTAAGTTAGGCTTAACCAGAAGTAAAGTTTCAAATTATATTCGATCATGTATCTATGAATGATTATTCTAAGTTCATTTAAATACATCCATATTTTTTTTCAGTCTATGCCCTAATCTTATAGTAGTACCCATAGATCGATTTTTTTTTTTTTTACTTTTGTGTTATTTATGAATTTGTCATACTTTCAAATATTTATGTTTTATCCCAACTTCAAATGTCAGCTTCATCTCTAGTAGAACCCGTTCATTTTTTTAACTTTATGATAATACACACACATCTTAAAGACAAATTATAATAACATTTTATTTTTCATATATATTACTACTTGTTCATAGCTAATCTTTCGTTTTTTCCATGCAAAGGTTTAACTTAATTAATTTTGGATCTCTCATTTTTTAGGGATCCTGTACGATCAAACCCATATTGCACATGTCGAGAATGACCACCTTTTACCACTTAAATCTCTTATAATTCAAAAGCATTTTCGTTTGATCTATTAGGGGTGTAAAAAACCCGAAACCGAGCCTGAGAATCGAAAAAATCGAACCAGAAATTTTAATTTCGGTTTGAATTTTTATTATTTTTAAAAAATATAGTTCGATTACGGTTTAAGATTTTGAGAAAAATTGAGTAACCAAACCAATTGGTTATATGATATATATTATTATATTATCTTTCAATTTAATATCTTATATTAAAAAAATCTCAATTTATTTTTTCTCCTCATTACCCAAATGTAAAATCCAAGTTTCATTCTACGAAGTTTAAGGGTTTAACTTGTTAATATTAAAAAAATATTAATATCATGTGTCAGTTTTTAAAAGTATATATTTTTCTAATATATTATTAAAATTTATATTTTTAATAAACAAAGTAAAAAAATTATTATTTAAACTAAACTGAATAAAATATTTCGGCTAATCAAATAAACGGTTAACCAATTTTATAATTACGATTTAAAATCGAAAATTGAATGATTCAAACTTAGTGATTAACTAAAATAATTTAGCAATGGTTAACCAAACTCGAATGTACACCCCTATGGTCTATTTATAGAGGCGGTGGATGTGTACAGCAACACCAATCCTCCCATTTTCTCTTACATCACTACACCAGAAATGAACAAAATCATCTGTTTTCCTCTGCTCCACCTCATATTTTCCTTCGCTTTCTTGCCCGTAAAATCTCGAGAAAACAACGTCAACCTAATAGAGACAGCATGCAAAACAACACCCTTTTCCAACCTCCGCGTCTGGCTCTCCAATCGGACCCTCACGGCTCGAGCGCTGCCGACATACCAGGACTGGCCCAAATCGGAGCAAACAAAGTGAAAGCCAAAGCCACCGCAACACTGAGACAGATCACGACTTTACTTAAAGAAGCCAAAGACCCAAGCTTGAAGACGGCTTTGCTCGACTGTGTCAATTATTACAACGCTATTATCGAGTACGATGTTCCGATGGCCATCGACTTCGTCGTCAAAGGTGAGGTGACCCGAAATTTGGCGTCCAGGGTTTGAATGATGCGGCCAATGAAGCTGTGGCTTGTGAGAGGAGATTCGAGAAACGAGGCAGCTTCCCGATTGAAGGTAATAATAAGGTCTTGCATGATCTTTCTGTTGTTGCTTCGATTATTGCATTGTTGCTCTGAATTTGAGAGCTCTGATCTTTTCCGGTTCTAATAGTGGAATTATAGTGGGAAATCTTATGAGAATTGAATAAGTTGGTTGATGATTTTAACTTTGTATTTGGAACTTACAGTTTATGGCCGGAGAAATGTATGAACACAGTAACATAAAAAGACAACTGAGTTCGGGTGCAGCAGGGTTACAGTACGATTAAAGTGTGGTACCAATTAAAATGTTACTATATCTGAAATCTGGTAATATTTTAGGTTGGTGATAAGTATTGAAATTTGATTTCGAAGATTATTTATACCTGTCACTTCTAATAATATTTTAGGTTGATGTTAAGTATCAAAATTTGCCTCTACGTGTCGATACTTAACGTGAGATCACCGACTTAAATTATTATCAAAAACTATAACAGTTTAAGTTGATGGGTAACATTTTAAGTTTTGTATTTTGTAACATTTTAGTAGTGTCGTGCCGTAGCCGTATCGTCATCTTAATATACATTAGACTCCCTCAATGACAACGATGCATCTCCGTTACAATATTTCTTTTTTGTTTTAAACTTGACACATACTTATTATGAGAAGGGATGGTTGAATTGAGTTAAAAAATTTCAATTTAGTTGAGTTGATAAATCTTATTTTATAATTATTAATTAAAAATTAGGTGCGAAGTGGTTTAAAAATATTTTTTTCATCCAACTTTGAAAGTTAAAATTAATTTTTAAATCTTTATATTATGTCATTTGGTCCAAATTTCTTGTGTGTGTTTTTTTTAACCATTCCTAGTTAGGGAGGGGAAATTTGTTCATAGCTAGTAGATATTAAATCCACAATTTAAGGAAAAGAAAAAGATATTAATTAGAGCTTTTAATTAACTGTTCTAGAGATAGTTGACTTATATGAGTTTTAACCCTGTTATTTTCCTTGTTTCTTAACAAAATGATATCAAAGAGATCAAAACGGAATCCATTTAAAAGATATTTAAAGATTGAAAAGTTAAGGATTAAATTGCAATAAAAACAAAAATTAAAGGCCGTGGACGAAATTTGCCCTTTAATTTCCACGATGCAAAGATTACTTGCAGAAGAAGTCAAGTGTAAATCAGCAAAATATTACGTAATTTTCGCATTTAACCCCCAGAAAAAGGGAGAAAATTTAGCAGTTTTCTTCTCAATCTCGTCGTTCTTGATCTTTTCCCTGATTTTCCCAGATTTTCCACCTAAAACCCATTTCACAGAGCCTGAGAATTCTCCTCTAAATCTGTCATGAACGCCGATTACATCACCATTTCCCCCCATTCCAACCCAAACCCAAACAGGTTCCAAACTTTCACCGTGACTTTCTTCTCGAACCCCATCGTCACCACCGTCACCGCCACCCCTTCCGTCGACCGCACATGGCTCTACAGGGTCCTCCGTCTCCATCGTACCCGCCGCCACAAGCTCGTCGTCGGTCTCGGTGTTCAATGGAACCCTTCCTCTTCCATTGACCCCCCACCGGCAGCCACTCTCCAACTCTGCATCGGACGCCAATGCCTCATCTTCCAACTCATTCACGCAAATGCCGTACCCTTATCTCTCCGCCGCTTCTTGGCCGATGCTCGTAACACTTTCGTCGGTGTCTGGAACCATTTTGACGAAGCCAAGCTGTACCGGTCGAAGCACGGGCTGAAAGTTCATAGACTGGTCGATGCTCGTGAAGTTGCGGCGGAGAGAAATGGGTTGAGTTCACAGATGTCGATGGAGAAATTGGCTGAGATTATACTCGGCGCCGGAGATGTTAAGAAGCCTAAAAGGATCGGTGGCGGTGCTTGGGATGCTCATCGGCTTTCTTCCGAGCAAGTCCAGTATGCTTGTGTTGATGCTTATGTTAGCTTTGAATTGGGGAAGGCATTGACAGTTTGGAATTGGGTTGAAGATTGAAGAAGTGGGAGAAACAAATGAATTGCTTCAATGGCTAATCTAGGTTTCTTCTTGTTGAAAAACTATTTATTTAAAAAATTTTATGCATCTTTATACCAAAGAAGATAGGTTAATTTTGAAGAAAAAAAAGGATAAGTAAATATTTATAGAAATGAAAGCGTTGATCGGTGAGAGAGAAAAATCATTAGGAACAAACAAGAGACACGTGTTAAAAATGTGTCATTCAGTAGTGGGCTCACACTTTCTTTTAATTTAAAATATAACTGTGCTTTTTTTATTCACCCGTTCATCTTCTTTTATTCTTTTTCTTCGACAGATTTCAAATTGTTTTTTGGAGGGTTTTTTTTGCAAACTTTCATCTATGATTACAGGCCACATACCTCCCCTTCAATGCATGTATTACATTTTTCCTCCCCTCCTCTTCCTCCTCTTCCTCTTATTATTCTTCTTCTTCTTCAGCATATTATTCTATTTTGAATTTTTTTTTAATTTTCCTTTCCCCCAAGTTTTTCTTCCCATGGCTGCAAATTATTTTCAGGTCTAATTTAAACTATGCGCTGAAAGGCACGCGCCTCGTACGCCTCACGTGCCTTTTAATCGCTTCATTGAAATCGCCTTGCTTAGACACTATTAGACGTTTTGCAAGCACCTTGCCTCAACGCCTAGACGCGCCTCAAGTCCACATTTTTAAACACTGCAGAGTACGTTGTAGAACTTAAAAGAAAAATTGAATGTAAGTGTTGTACTTGTATCTAACACCGACACTCGGGTACGAGTAATGAACAGCTTCTTCAATATTGATCTTGCTTTAGGCAAGTTGGATCTTAGAGCTTCTTCTTGTTTAAATGTAGGATGAGAACTTGTTAACTTCTTGTAAATGACTTTACATTATTTTTCTATGAAATAATTAATGATCAACTTTGTGTTGGAATTTGCGGTCCAAGTTATGGATTAAAATGCAATAAAAAAACAAAAATTAAAGGTCGTGGACGAAATTTACCCTTTAATTTTCCCGAGGCAAAGATTGCTTGCAAAGGAAGTCAAGTGTAAATCAGCCAAATATTACGTTATTTTCGTATTTTCCCTTAAACCCCTGAAGAAAAACGAGAAATTTTAGCAGTTTTCTCCTCAATCTTGTCCTTTTTGGTAATCCAAATGTTTTATGATATAAGAAGTTATGGTGCTAATTCGGATTAGTCAACTAATCAGCGATGATTAATACCAAAAAATTGTTTTCCATAATTGCCATCAATGCTAATTGATATAAATATGCTCTATTCAAGTATTTCAAGGTTTGTAGTTTGATTTTCTTTTGACATATTAGCACTTAAACTTGATAAGTTGTCCAAATATGTTTAGGGTTGATTTGATCATATTTGTTAAACTTAAGGTCAATTTGATCTATAACAAATTTGTGGGCGGATCTTTACTAAATTTATCAAGTTCAAGGGTCATTTTGTGTTTAAAGCCGTTAAAGATTCAAATGAAATTATTCAAAGTTTATGGGCTGAATTCGAATAAAACCAAAAAAGTTAAAGGCCATGGATGAAATTTACTTTTTTTTATTGCTCTTTCGGTTCCCTAGAATTTTATATTAACTAATTCAGACCAGCCCTCGTTGTATACATAATTTTTTTTTAATAAATTTATTTCCTTCATTTATCTAGAGCAGCGAACTACTATGATGAGTGTATATATCATGTACAAAGAATTCAAACTAAAAAATTCCCTGTCTAAACATAATTAAAAGCTCATTCTATTATTTATGTCTATACTACAACTAAAAAATCAGAAATAAATGGTGTTCCGTATATTTTCTACTATATTATCGTTGAATTTATTATTCCTTTAAAATATTTGTTGTTAAGTGAGTATTTCAATACATGAAAATTTTTAAACTAACGATATTAAATTGTTTACCTCTATAGAACACCTCTTTAATTTTCTTTATTCGGTGGTAGTCGAATATAATGCAGTTTTCTCCTCAATCTTGTCCTTCCGAGTCTCTGCCAGATTTTCGACCTAAAACCCATTTTATAGAGCCTTGAAAACCTCCCCAAATTCGCCATGAACGACCGTACATGCCATCTCCCCCCATTTCGACCCAAATCCAAACAGTTCCGGACTTTCACTGTAACTTTCTTCTCGACCCCCATCACAACCACCGTAACCGCCACTCCCTCCGTCGTCCGCGACTGGCTTTACAGAGTCCTTCGTACCCACAGTTGCCGCCGCCACAAGCTCGTCGTCGGCCTCGGCGTCCAATGGAACCCTTTCTCTTCCGACCACTCAACTCCAGCGGCCACTCTTCAGCTTTGCATCGGACGCCAATGCCTAATCTTCCAGCTCCTGCATGCAGACGCCGTGCCTTTATCTCTCCGTCGCTTCTTGGAAGATCCTCGTAATACTTTCGTCGGTGTTTGGAACCACATTGACCGTGACAAGCTGTATTGGTCGGACCACGAGCTCTCTGTCTCCCGCCTGGTCGATGCTCGTCATGTTGCTGCAGAGAGATATGGGTTAAGTGGGCAGTTGTCTATGGAGAATTTGGTTCAGCGTTTTTTGGGTACCCGTGGTGTTAAGAAGCCGGAAAGGATTGGGGTCAGTGCTTGGGATTCTTATTGGCTTTCTCCAGAGCAAGTCCAATATGCTTGTGTTGATGCTTATGTTAGCTTTGAGTTGGGGAAGACAATGGGAGTTTGGGATTGGGATGAGTACGAAGACGAGCACATGGATGAGTACGAAGACGGGTACATGGATGAGTACGAAGAGTTCGAAGACGGGTACATGGATGAGTACGGAGACGAAGATGAGTTTGAGGACGAGTACGAAGACGGGGATGAGTACGGAGACGAGGATGAGTTCGAGGACGAGTACGAAGACGGGGATGAGTTCGAAGACGAGGACGAGAGTGAAGACTGGGATGAGGATGAAGACAGTGATGAGTATGCAGGCTTTTAAGTGTCTTTTGCTTCAATGGCTAATGAAGGTTTCCTCTTTCGTCAGTAGAATATAGTTTTTAACACGCTTTCTTTTGCTTCGTGGACATGGATTTTAATATAGCTTTGCAGTGCTGTTTTAGGTCGTTATGGTGATTGATGATCGTTTGAAAATGTCTCTGTTTCATTCACCCTATAGTGCAAGTTCAGCTCTATGTGAATGTGATGCTAGTGAACTATACAATCATGGAACATTAGTCTTTCTTGCTATACATTGTCTTTATCCGAAACTATACTCGTGTTACACACTTAGCTTTATCCGAAATCATACTCATGTTAGATACTCATCTTTATCCAAAACTATACTCGTATTAGACACTTATATTCATCTGAAACTATACTCATGTTAGACACTTATCTTTATCCGAAACTATACTCGTATTAGAAACTTATCTTTATCCGAATATTACACCAAGTAGTATAGTTTCCATCTTGGATTCCATTGGGAAAGCTGAGGTTAGAACTTGAACTTTAGCTTGGCTTAGATCTTTCATGCGTATACTAACTTGGAAATTGAACTTACGCAAGTGCCATGAATGACTTTAAAATGTTATATCATGCATCCTATTGCTAGGTATCCTTCTTTACATGTATTGATAATGATGCTTTGATTCTTAATTTTTCTTCAAGTATTAGTGTCCATGGTTATGAGAATATGACCCTCCTAAGATCATCTAAGTACGCAAAAAACTTAGATTTTTTTTTTGAATGTGTCTTACTCGTATCTAACACTCACGCCGAGTACGTACGAGTCATGAACAACTTCTTTAGTGGTGATCTTGCTTTACCCAAGTTGGTTCTTAGAGCTTGTGCTTGTTTAAATGTATGATGAGAGGTTGTCAACTTCTTGTAAATGACTTTACATTAATTTTCGGCTAAACTATAAAATAAGTGCCCAAATTATGTTTTTTTGTAATAGGTGCCTAAATTATTTTTTGGCTAGAAGATAAAGGCCAATGTCTAATCTTTCGGCTCATGCATGTCAGGATTCGAATATGTATCCTTTGTCTCTCCTATAATTAATATTTAAGTTTTGCTATTTTTCTTCTTGGTTTATTATCATTATTCTTCCATTTAATAATATTTTACCTTAAAATAGAATATAAATATTTTTATACAACACCTAAACATTAAATCAATTAATAACAATAAATTTATGAATTCTTGTTTTGATGAGCGATTTGATTAGTTCGGTCACTAAAACCGATAATCCAAAGCTTAATTCAAATGATTTACCTTAATAACAAAGTCAAATATAATAGGTTACTACTTATTACAACTGCTAAACATGCATTTAAACCATAACTACATTAGTCATTCTTAATTATACAGTGAGTTAAGTCGAGCCGAGTCAAACGACAACGAAGTTATTTAATTAACAACACGGCAATTCTTCCGAATATGGCTATTGGTCCCAGTTATTACACCTAAGCTTCTCATTTTCAGCATCGAATTCTTGAAGTCCTCAAAGAAGGCCAAAGGGTCCTCGTCATAGGAGAGTACAAGCTGTCGAGTTTGATAATTGTCGGTGACGAGCGCCTGGTCGGACAGAAACAATCCCTCTCCAGAAAGAAGGTTAATGTAATACTGGTTGTCGAACGTCGCAAGGCTGACCAGGTCGAGTTGTGCGAGCCTCGAATTCCCGTCCGTTTGCGAGCACAGTTGCTGCAGGTTTTGAAGGAAATCAGCCCTGAAGTCGCGTGCTAAGTGTCGAACATCGAGCCATTCCCAACGTGTGTGTGCTCCTGCAACAACGCCGATGCCAATGGTTTAAACATTTGAGACATAGTGGAATGTGCATTGTAAGACCAAATTTTTTTTACCAGAATGCACAATCATGTCACTGAATGAGAGTCCAACGTCTCGGAACTTGACAACGAGTATCGGTACAGTTGAATTTGGACCTGGAATGTATTTTGCTGCTGCTTCTTTGCTAGCTCCCAAGCCGTCTTTTCTGCCCATTTCCACTTCCCAACTTGGACCCCCTCACTGCAATTCCAAAATACTTGAATATGTGTTGGATACAAATGTCTGATATGAATATATTCAATTTTTAAAAAGTTCTCGTGTATTTGAAGAATCGTACTCATGACATGGACGTATGACACATACTTCGAGAAAAATAGAATAAAAAATGTAAAATTGTGGTTTTAGTCCCTCTACTTTATAGAAGGATCAAAACAATAATAAAAACAAGGCGGTAGTGTATGCATGTACTCACTATAACAACAGAGTCTCTGGCAACAGTTGCAAGAATATCAGCACAAGAAACAGTTTGAGGGCAAACGGATTCAAGCTCCGATTTGATAGATTTGATAGCGTCGATGACTTCGAATCCCCTCAGGGAATTCAAGTTCGGCAGTGCCGTTTTCTCGCCAACGAAATCCTCAGTATCATCCAACAAAACTGAACCATCACAACCATGGGCGGATGCACCTTTGTGCATGGTACCTACCATTAAAAATAGGACAAACTACATTGGTAATCACCTAATTTTTAAGGTGTATTCACTTTGATCATTGAAATCAAAAAATTTTCATTGCAATCACTAAATTTTTAATTTAATTCATTATGGTCACTATCGTTAACCCCGTTAAGAAATGTGATGTGTGCCACGTTAAAGTCTTCTTCCTAAAAAGAACCATAATTTTCAAATTTACAATTATTGTCAAGATCAAAATTTCGATTAACGGAACGATCGTCAATCAATCCCAACAATGGGAAAAATTCATTTTGCCAAAAGTTTAACATAGTTTAGTTTCAAGTTGATCTGACGATTAACATTGGTGAATCAGAACTAAAAATCTCAATTGAAATTAAAAATTAACATTTCGATCTTTTATTGTTAACCGTCAGATCAACTTAAAATCAAACTATAAGCCTTTCGGCCAAAAGAATCCTTCCCACCGTTGGGACTTGGGATTGATCGATGATGTCTTCGTTCATTTAATTTTTTACCTTGATGACGGTTGTAAATTTGAAAAATTAGGGTTCTTTTGTGGAAAAAGACTTTAACGTGTCACGTCAGCACTTTAAGTGGAGGTAATGAAATCGAATTAAAAGTTTATTCACCGTAATGAAAGATTTTTGATTTCATTGATCAAAGTGAAAGCATCCTAAAAGTTTAGTGACTACAAGTGTAGTTTACCCTAAAAATATTAAATAATTTTTGTTTAAATGAAAAATCAACCCTTAATTATTTTATTTTTTTCTTTGAGCTCATAAACTATTTTTTGGTCAAAACAAGTATCTAAACTATCGCTCTATAACTATTTAAAATATATTTGTTAGTCCCCTAAAAAAATCTTAGTTAAATACATTGACTTATGCCAAATAATTTAGCTAAAATTTTAATTTAAAATTTTTAAAATAATTACAATATATCTATGACTATAAACCATGTTTGCTTGCATTGCGGAAATTCGGATCGTTACATGCACTACAATTATCCTTTGTCAATACATTATTACAACTGTATTAATTAATTTTAAATTATTATATTGATAGGTGAACTATCAATATTAAATTTCTAGATTCGCCACTGATCACAACCATGAAAAAAAACTCACAATATCCGACATTAATCACACACACATATGTATATATGTATACTATTGGTAGCATGAGTCAAAAGAAAGACTTGCATTAACAAAGCAATCATGAAAATGGAGACGAAGCAATGAAGCCGCCATTCTAGAGTCTTGGGAAACTGCATTTTCGACGAAAGAGAAGATGATGGATTCCGCCTCCGGGTAACTATTTTTATACAAGTCGATCTGCAACACTATGCTAATGTCGTCGACGCAAGTTTTGTTCATGGCGTTAGCCACATTAACGGAAAGCATTATCATACATAGACATAAAATCAAACACTTGGCCATCTTTCTTTAAAATTTAAAATCAAATATATAATCCTCTGACTCTAAATTTTAAACCATAAACTAAACCTCCAAATTTGACAAGCATGTGTATACTAAAGTTTATACAAATTTGTATATCAAAGTTTTTCTCAAATCTATATAGAAAATATTTTGATGCACAAGTCTTTTAATTGTAGGGTTTAGAGTTTTATGTTAAGGTTTAGGTTTTAGGGTGTTAGGGGTAGGGATTAAGGTTTTAGATTTTATAGTTTAAATATAAAGAGTTGTATAATTTTTTACATAGCTTGTGTATCAAAATATAACTCAATTTATATTTAGGATTTCTATTCAATACATTGGTCGCGGAAACTTTAGTGTATGAATTATTGAGTTTAGAATTTTATTGAATTTAACAAGATAAAAGTATATGAATTATTGAATTTAAGATTTTATAAAAAAATCATAATTATCACTTTACAACTCAAGACAGCATCTAAGTGCTCAAAATTCAAAAAGACAACTCAAATTTATTCTTCTGAAATATTTTTTTTTTTCTTTTGAAAATTGGATGACAAGATTTGATGTTCAACCTCATCTACATATATACGCCCCCATATGCCTCTACAGAAATTAATATACCTATCAACATATATAAATATATATGTTCGAATCTGTAACTTTTAAATTGTTATAATAATAACAATATCAATTAAATTAAGGGTTCAGTTAATTTTATAGTTTGCACGGAAGTATCTGAGTCTAATTATTATTGGCCTCAAATACGAGAGCTTTAAACTTAAATTTTTAGTTCAGTTGACAATTGTATGTGGTGATATTGTAAAAATATAATATTCGAATCACTATAATTATAATTTTTCATTTTTTTAATTCTCAGATTGTGGTCTCTTTGGCGCCTATACAAAGTATGAGAGTTTTTTCTTTTCTTCCTTTCTAGTTTGATTGATTATATTGGTTACACTAGAAAGTTGCTTTTTTTTTCTTAGGAAACAAACAAGACTAAGCTTTCTATCTTTTTAACTTTCCAGCAATGTCTGAGCAAACCCTATAGAGCCCACCAATTAAGGAAGTGTTCATAAGAACGAGGCAAAAGAAAAATTTATATATAAAAGGCTTAATTGAAAAATAGGTGCCTAAAGTATGTCTTTTTTAAACTTTAGGTACTTAAAGTATTTTCTTGTAAAAATAGGTGCCCAAAATTTCAAAAGTTATAATTTTAGGTGCCCAAAGTTTTAAAAGTTATAATTTTAGGTGCCCAAAATTTCAAAAGTTATAATTTTAGTGCCCAAAGTACTTTTTTTTTGTAAAAATAGGTGCCCAAAATTTTCGAACGGCGTGTCACGTGTCAAGAATTGATTGGTTAAAAAAAAATTAACACCCATTAACGGTCAAGCACCTAAAATTATAACGTTTGAAAATTTTGGCATCTATTTTTACAAAAAAATATTTTAGGCACAAAAGTTTAAAATAAACATACTTTAGACATCTATTTTTCATTTAAGCCTATATAAAATGAGAATCCTATCCCTTCTTCCTTGTGACGTTGAGTAAACTAGTGACCAACCTATGTTTACAAGGGCATCCACAAATCTATGATATTTTTACAATTTTATTTATAATTTTTTAATATTAATATTTTAGTAATTTGAACATTATAGTAGTTAATATGACTGTATTTTTCAAATAGTAAAAATTTTGAACCGAGATTTTTTTTGAACGAAAAACCTAAACAAAATTTCATTAAACAAAAGGAATGATTGCAAAGCATAAACACATTCTAAATCATAAATATTCATAGAGATAAAAATACAAGAAAATTAAAACTGTGAAGGAATCAACTAAACGTATTCTTTCCTTAAAAATTTTGTTCCGTCTTTCAAATAAAAATTTAACAAAGATATACTTTGGTCAGATAGTTTCATAAATCAAGCATTCTTTCCGCTACG